>CM053400.1:47480981-47602191 GCA_028644305.1 Xerus rutilus | reverse complement strand
TCCTTCAATAGATGAATGGATAAAGAAACTGTGGTACATATACACAATGGAATATTATTCAGCAATAAAAGAGAATAAAATTATGGCATTTGCAGGCAAATGGATGGAATTGGAAAGCATTATGCTAAGTGAAGTAAGCCAATCCCAAAAAACCAAATGCCGAATGTTCTCTCTGATTAGTGGATGCTGATACATAAGGTGGGTGGGAATGGGAAACATAAGAGAAATGGAGGAACTCTGGATGGGACATGGGGGAGGTGGGGGGTGGGAAAGGGGAATGGGTAAAGATGGTTGATTGAGATGGTCATCACTACCCTTGGTGCATGTATGAAGACACAATTGGTGTAACTTTATCTGGTTTGCAACCAGAGAAATGGAAAAACTGAGCTCTATATATGTGCTATGACTTGAAATGCAATTAAATAATCTAATAAAAAAAAAAAAGAAAGAGCAGCAAGATGATAACCATAGCAGATACAGGTTGATATCTTTAACCATCCAACACCCCAAAGCTCAGTTCTGTGCTGAGTGAGGAGTCTTCAACAAATTTAAATTCTGGATTATTAGAAATTGCAAATAATTGATAATGACCACAGCTGTCATCACTGGGGGCTTGCAGTGCACATAGGGACAACTTGCTCTAACATCTCTGAATTTTCATCATTTTGAGAAACATTTGAGAATGAAAATCTGGACACCACCTCTAAAACACCTCCGATCATACTGAAGAATTGCAAAGGCATCCCCACATTACACAGAGACATCAACACACTCAAGTCACGAACCCCCACAATCACACCATAGATGCTATTTCAAGAGAGTGGTTGGAGATGATGAAAGAAACACAGGGAAAAAATAGTTATTAACATTGGGACTTAAGCTAGGGCTTCAGTAACCTCCTGACTCAATTCATATATTGCAAATTTAAATGGTGCAAAAAAGAACGTCCACTTTCTAAAAGCAAACAAAAAGGTGTAAAAAATGTCTTGTATAACAATTATTTTTCTTCTATTTTCCCTCAGTACATTTCCAAATCCTACTCATTTTCCCAGGCTTGGTGCAGATGTATGTCCCATGTCAAATCCTGATGCCCTCACTCTGGTCCTCTTGGTCCAGTGGATGGTGACCTCCTCTGTACCTGGACAAGGTTTATCTGTACCTCACCAGTAATACTAAAACAATAAGAGGTGCCATTTATTGAGAGCAGACTCTGTGCCTGGCCCTTTTCACAGCTTATTTCAAATCCTAAAGCAACTCTAGCAGGAAGGCATGTATTAATTACAATTCAAAGATTTAGAAAAAGGATTAAGTAACTTGCCCAAAGCCAAAAGAGCTAATAAGTAGTAAAGGCTGAATTGGAGCCCAAGTCTACCAAACTCCAAAGCCCTTGGCTCTGCACACTGCTGTATCCCATGGACCAGCCATTGCCTCACATTTACCTCTTACTAGGTGACAAGACCCTTGAGGACCAGACTCATGCCTGAATCATCACACACTCATTTAGGAGTTGTTTAAGTAATCCCTCAAGTGCACAGTGAACCGGAAGAACACAGAGTGGGTATTCACTAAATACTCATTGAATGAAATGATTAAATGACAGACAGACTAAGGAGATGGGTAGAATGGGCAATTGTCACAGCACTGGCAGCAAATGACTGCACTAATGTTACTGGGCCTTTAATTACAGATTGGACTCCTTTTTGAAGAGCTCAATGTGATTTATCGGGAACAGCCACTTTTTCATTAGCAGCCTCACCTCAGCCCCACCTGGGTGCCAAGGAGGGCCCGCACCCAGGCCCCACAGGCAGGGAGAACAACAGCCTGCGTCTCTGAAGAGGACTAACGATGCTACCCTTCTCTGCAGCACACTTCACTCCACAACCTGCAATGTCCCCCAACTAGCTGGATTAGGAAGATAAGCAAACCAAGAAGGGTGAACTAGTTGGCCCCTGCTCACCATTTACAAGGTGCAAGAGTAACCTATGAATCTTCTTCTGGATTTATTTTTTTCTGTTAAAGCATAAAGGACAAGTGGTCAGGAGCAGGTCCATAAATTTGCTCTGACTTTTATTAGATGGGAAATATTTTCTCCTGAGAGGTCAGCACAACTTGGAGGAAAATACAAAAAAAAAAAAAGAAATTCTCTGAAAAGCAGCCACCATCTTGCCCCTGACATAACCCAGGCCTGCTGTCTGCCAATAAGGGAGGGGCTGCTATCATGCAGTTAGAACTGAAGAGCCATCCAAGTGGGTTAATTTCTCCCACTCGACATTTTCTTTTCACGTACTTTGCATCTCACCCAGATTCCATGGGGAAAAGAACACGACCGGGACGATTACGCAGCCGACTTCCTCCATGATGAATGAAAACTGAACTCACTATACACACCATCTCATAGAAAGGAAAGAAAGCAGGACTGAAGCTCAGAAAGGGGTAGAAGACAGGAAGTCTAGCAAAAACCCTACTCCAATTCTTTATATTGTGAAACCACCTGGTCTAACATTCAAGTTTTGTAAAAATGTTGTATTCATTCTTTTTTTTTTTAAGTATCAATTGTGTGTCTGATGTGGTGTTATGAATGCTATGATGAATGAAGCTTTGTCCGTGTTCTCCAGAAATTTACAGACTTGCAGGAGTGAGATTACCTAAGAAAATTGTTCCCATGCAGGATGATAAGTGCAGGAGCAGAGCCGTGTGCACGCCAGCGACTACCTCGCGGCCTGCAATTGCATAACGAAAATTAATTAAAATCGTGGAACTTACTGTGCACACCCAGTGATTTCACCTAGGTTACCTGATTTCATCCTCAATTAATCCACCACAAGAAAATGTTCTTCTGGGCGGGGGGGGACCTGAACTGACTATCAAATCTATTCCTTTCAAGTCTATGTAAAAGAACACCTGGAATTTCACAGAAAATAAATTTCTGTACAGAAAGGAAACAGTTTATGACAAACTCAGATATTTCATGAGATAAACCATTGCTTCTCTATGAAACCTTCTTAATAAAATAGTTTGCAGTCACTGAACTGCCCTATTTTAAAACAGTAGACCCTACAGCCATAACTAATGAAAGGTACTTTTGATTTCAGAAGAAAATTCATAAGAAAAGGAGAAGTAAACAAAACAAAAAAAGTTCTCTGGAACTTCAAGGGAAGAAGAACGCTCTCCTCTCCTAAATTTGACTGACAAGAGGAAATTCAAGCAATTCTCTTCTGCACTTGATATAGGAAAAGCATTGCTCGTATTTTCTAAAGAAATCACTTACTCAAGATGATCAAGTGGAAGTAACATTCTGAGTCATTGGGGGAGATGGCGTGGACACCTTGGTGGGTTCTGCATGGAGCAGCCACAATCTCTTTGCCCATATTTCTTAATGTTTGATACTTGGATTACCCCAGCAGGAAACAAGCAGTCTTTGAATGGAGGGTTTTGTTCAGATTTCTAATAGCTTCCAGCATTTGCCCCAGACCACAAGGAGTACACCAAATTTACTTAGACATCCAGACCAGACGTGAAGAATTTCTCTGTCAGATCTCGTAAGCTCCACCAATTTAACATTTTGGCTTCTCCTGGGCAAAGAGAAGACAGCCAAACAGCACTGGTGCCGGGGGGCAATCTGGTGACATGTGGCAGTTCTTGAAAGAAAATTAATGAACATGGCCAGTAACCTTTTTGCCCCTCTCCGCTCTCCCTATTCAAGGGAGAAAAGTAAGATTTTCAGCAATTGGGAGCGCTAGGCAACTGCTGCTCCTTGAAACAGCTTCAAGGTTATTTTTCTTCCTCCACCAGGCTTGTCACACTGCATTGCTTGCTTCCAAGACCACCTCACTATGAAGTCTGTCGACTTAGAGGTAGAGCCATCATTTGTTCCACTCAACAATTTCCTCCTTGTTCATCAAATAAATAAAAAAGCTGCTGCCAGCAACTTCTGATGCAATCACAAAAACGATGTACAATCAAATCCAATAAAACATTTGTTGGGTGTATACTATGGGCCAGGCACTGTGCCTCCCACATTACAGGCATTCATTCATTAATGCTAGGGATGATAACAACCAATAACAACAGCATCGTTTATTGTTTGTGGAAGGCTTAATCTGAAAAGCCAGGTAAGTACAAAGGGTAAGCACACAAGCCAGCTCAGCACAACCTTCCGGGCAACATGTAATTGTCACCTTCCCCTTTCAGAAGGAAAAGAGGACTCTAGGAGAGGAAGTCGACTTGCAGCTTGTCAATGACAGAACTGAGCTTATAAACCAAGCCTAGAGGCAATGCCTGGATCACAATAAAGGAGATCCCATGAAATAACAGGAAAAGTGTGCTGTAAGGGCTGGGGGTGTGGTTCAGGGGTACAACACTTGCCCAGCATGCGCAAGGCCTTTGTCTTGATCCCCAGGACTGAAAAAGAGAAATTTGTGGTAGCACATAAGCGTGAAATAGATGGCAATGTTTTACAAATTATAGCAAGAGACATGCTAGTTAAACATTTAGACCAAAAGTGTATCTAAAATACTTCATAGTAGAATCATCTCGCTAATATTTGGAGCAGAGTAATATGGGTGATTCATTGTTAGTCCTGAAAAAACCTACCTAGTAATCAACAATAAATAAAGACTAAGACAAAATAGGTAATACACAATATCAAAGAAATTAAAGTGACAATATTTAAAAACATTTCCTTCCCTTGCAGATGCACTCAGTTTCTGTGATCTGAAGCTACACTACCTCCGGGGAACTGCGTGTGTGTGTGTGTGTGTGTGTGTGTGTGTGTGTGTGTGTGTGCGCGCGCGCGCACACGCACATTTCCTGTTGGATTTTCGAGTTTTAACACTCCATTCTTATGTTAGTATATAGTAAAACATTCTTTACAAGGTTTTGAAAGGACTCATCTTAACAAAGAAAACATTCATAAAACTTAAATGGGAACCTGAACTCATGGATTGGATGAGTAATGAAAAGCTTATGGACATCTGATTTTTGCACTAAAACAAAAAGAGATAAAACAAAAGAAAAACAGATTTCAAAATCTTGAGGCTCCAAAATTTTGAAGGGTAAAAAATTATGGAAAAATGAAAGCTTTGAGGAAAGAAAAGGGCATTTTCCAATCACACCTTGACAACAAAGCTCCAAGGGACAGAAGGACATTTGCAATGTCTGGTTCTTCTGAGTTCCCACAGCCACTCAAGGTCCAGGGGGTAATTCTACCCTAACTTCCAGTCCCAGAATATTTAAATGTCAGACTGAAAAGGACCTGCACAGCCAGGATCCTTCCAGTCACAGGTAGGGACCCCTGTGATAATGTGCTGGAAGCCATCATGTGTCCTACCATGACTCACAGGAGAACAACATACCTGGGCACATAAAAACAATTTGCACTCACTTTTCAGGGGTCCATGGGTCACCTGAGACACAGAATCCAGCCATACACTTGAGGAACTGGTCAAGTTCAGGCCGAATTACTGAAAGTAAGTTAGGTTCATCTGCTTTCTTGGTCTGTGGGCTCATAACAGAGCCCAGTTTGTCCAACATGAGCTGGGCATGAGCAGCTCTCACTTAGGAGATGGTCCCGCCTCTCAGAGTACAGCTGCCTTTAGTTTAAATCCTGCCTCATGTCTTAATGACTGAGATCTTAAACAAGTTTTATTTCATTTTCTTCATTCTACTTCATTTACCCTATTTTAAAATATGAATGATAATAACACCTTCTTTGAAATGTTGTATGGATTGAATTAGTTTTTATCTGGAAAGCACTTACAATCTAGCACATAGGCAAACACTAAATAATTGTTAGCTGCTATTAATCAATGGTCCTTTTTAGGAAAAAAGTAAGATGATCTAATTATAAAGGTCCCTATCGGAAAGCCACTGCAGAACTGTAGACAATAGTGGTTAATGTTAGCATTGATTTTTGTACCCTGCATTAAATCATCATCAAGTGTCCATTTCCACTATCTTTGCAAAACAGACTATTTGGTAACTGAAAAAGTATCACCATCTATGTTGCAACACAGGACAAGGCAAGACAAGACACAACCAAGCATGCTAATGTTGAATGCTGAACATTGTACTTGGTCTGTGAAATCTATCATAATAATGACCAAAAAAAAATGTCTTCAGATTAGTAGCTTTTCTTAATTTCAGTAAGGCCTGTAGGCACGCAGATTTGGATTATCATAGACTCACAGATGTGACAAATTAGAAGAGGCCTCAGCAATCATGATCATTCTGTACATCCAGTCTAGGCTCTCACTGTGCCGCTGGGAATCCTAAGCAGAGATGAGAACAACTTACCCAGACTGACCTTGTTCACCACATAGCAGAGCCAAGAACATCTGTCTATTCACCTGCCTCCTTCTACTAGAGTGTCAGCCCCCATAGGCAGGAACCTAGTCACATTTGTCTTCACACATTCGAGCCAGCTCAGCACATGGAGAAGACACAGAGGGCAACAGAACATGAGAGTTGAAAAGCATCAAAGAATGCAGTGTCTTGGCTCCTATGTTATGGGTTGGATGTGAGGTCTCCCAAAGCTCATGTGTGAGACAATGCAAGAAAGATTGGAGGGGGAATGATTGGCTGTGGCCTTAACCTAATCAGTGGATTAATCCCTGATGGGAAGCGGGTGGGGTATGGCTATGGGGTATATATTTATATCTGACAAGTGGAGTCTCTCCTCTCTGCTTTCTGATCATGTGGGCTGCACTGCCACACTCTTCTGCCGGGATGTTCAGCCTCATTTTGAGCCCTCAAGGGATAAAGTCTGTGGTCTATGGATTGAGACCTCTGTAACCATAAGCTCTCAAATAAACTTTTCCTCCTCTACAGTTGTTCTGGTTGGGTCCTTCTAGTCACAGCAGTGAAAAAGCTGACTAAAACATCCTACTATGCTAAGGTAATATTTTAACCCAAGAAAGGAGAAATAGTTACCTTATGCACTGAAAAGAAGAAGTGAATGGAAAAACAAATCAGAAATCCCACCTGAGCATTCTGCTGGTGTGTGTCAGGAGATCTGGGCTTCCATCCTGCTCTGCCCAAACCTGCTTTGTGATATTGGACAATCATTTAACTTTTCTAAAAGAAGATGACCAGGCAAGATGCTGTACTTGATTGAACTAAAAGGAATCAAATTTTATGAGGTCACATTGTAGAATTCAGTAATAAAGATCATAATAACTTGAATATCATTTTACTTTTTTTTGCAGGGGAGGGGGGACTATACTGGGGATCATACCCAACCTTGCACATGCTACACAAGTATTCTACCACTGAGCTGTGTTCCTGTTCCTATACTTGATAATTCTTAAAGGACTTCTTTGTATACTATTACTTAATCCTCACATTAACCTTAAACAGGCCAGCAAATACCTTACAGCTCTCTTTTACAGATGGATGACACCAAGGCACAAAGAGGTCACGTGCTTACATTAGAGTTAAATAACAAATATTACCTACACCGAGAGACACAACATGCTGAGAAAGAAAAGGATATGCTCAGCAGTAGATCAAGGGCCCAAGAAAAGGCAGCACAGGCTTCAAACTAAAATCAGCCAGGAGTCACGGAGCCTCGTCATCCCTCCCTAACTTCCAGATTTCTTTACTCAAAATTCCACTTTCAAAGATACGCCTCTCCCACAGCCACAGGAAGATCAGATAGGTTATGAGAGATACGATGTCAAGATACTTGGCAGATAGATCAGACAAAGGAGGGGAAGAAAGTCTGTTGAAATGTATCCTGTCTGCAATAAAGTAAAATGTATCTCTAAGCATTTTATTGAAACTGCACAATAAGAAGGATCTGGAAATGAAGGAAGGAATAGTAAATGAAAATTATGAGATACCATTATTTATTGAACTGAATTAAAATGTCACTAATATTCACTTTCCTTATAGATTAGGCATTTAAAGTTTTTCATTTTAACGAATCTTTGCAAGTAAATAATATCAATCCTATACTTGGAAAGGGTCAGCCCACTCCCAAACTCTGTGTCATCACAGAAAGCTCCAGAAGACTGACATACTGACTAACTAGAATGGATGTTTCTCTTTCAAGACTTCCTAAAATCTTTTGAACACCTTCCTGACATTCTGGTAGTTTCCCACTTTACTGATGAGTGTACTATCATCTCAAAGTAGAATCTCCCAAAACGATATCTCCCAGATTTCTGACAGTAAGGCAATCATAAGCCCCTGTGCAAATCATGGATGAAGAAAGAAGTAACACAGAGACTGTGCTGGAATGCAGACCTCCAGCAAACCCCACTGGGAAGGGAGACTGCCTGGCAACCTCTTCTTGAGCACAGTTGAGTCGATGTGCTGGACAGCAGTGGCAGGGGCATTTTCTCTCGTTTGTCTCGCAGTGTAACTGGACATGGCAGCAGAAGGCTCTTGGCTATGTAGCATCCCAATCTGGCTTTCTGGCCCCATCAGAGATACAATACTCATGCAGCCTGTGACAGAGCAATACCCCAAAGGAGGGAGAAATAAATAAAATCCAAAGGAAAATAAAGCAGTGACTATTAGCAAAATGGAAAAGGTTACTGCCAACTTATATTTGCTATGTTAAATTATTTCTCCCCAAACTCAAGAGAACTATAAAGATAAAAATTCTGGCAGCCACATCCCAGTGTACAGCTTCATCACATATTTTTAACAGCATCCTTTCCTTCTGGTGAAACACTGGGGAAAGGGTGGGAAAGGAAAAAGTTTCTGGACTCAACAGTCTCAGATTCCTCTGAGACAACCATGCTCTTCCCCAGGGTAAAGCCCTTTTTTCCAAAGAGAAAGTGTCTTTGAGTTTCTGGTCCAGCTATTTTTCAAGACAACTTAGCCTAGTTCACTCAAAACGTCACCAGGCAAAATGGAATTTCCCAGCCATTACCAACTTTGCGCTGAAGTAAACAGAGGGACAGCAAGAAGACAAATTGGTTTTTAAACTTTAAAGGTTGCACACCTGCCTATATGCTTGTCATTACTGTAAGCCATGTCCACATAACTGAATAACTGAGTAACTCGTCATCTCTATTTCTTTTGCTAGCCAGAATGCTGTCTACCACCAGATTGTACCCTTCAATCTTTTTTTTTTTTCCCCTCCTGCTTCTTTCCAACTTTCCAATACAGAACCTCATTAACTGGTTTTCCTCTCTGGCTGCTGTTTGACATTTTCAGAACTTCTCCCATTTTAAGATTTCTTACAAAGCATTTCCCTTTACAGACAGTAGTTAAGCACCTTTCCGCAAAATCCACAGTCAATTAAATACAATAAAGCTTCAATTGAACAATTATTATGTCTATCACTTGGTGTTAGTGTGGTGGAGAAAGACCTGAATGATCTAATAATAATAAAAAAATAATAATAATAATAATAATAGCTACTATTTGCTCCTACCCTGTGTGCCAAGGATCTGAACATGTCTGGACATATGACATACCTTAAGGCTGCATAACAGAGGAATGTGGCCTCTGCTCTCTGGCAGGCCTGGGTTCCACTCAAAGTTCTACCACTCTTGGGTCAGGTTCCTAACCCTTCTTTGCCCAGGTTTCTCATCTGTAAAGTATGGATATTAACAGAATATACTTCATAGGACTATTTTAAGGATTTCATAAAATTGCAATGTAAAGCACTTAGTCCAGGATCTAGTTAATAATGACATGTGGAACCATCCTGCTATCCCCACTTGAAGAGGAAGAGACCAAAGCTCAGAGCTAGCACATGACATGGCTGGGATTCAAATCCCCACCCACCCAACAGGGAAACTTTTGCTTTTGCTTTTCTCCTGCCTCACCCTGACCAGGAACAAGGAGGGAGGCACCTCAGGAACCTGGAATCAATGCTGAAACAGGCTTGCAGATAAATTTAACCTCCTGCTGGGGCCGCTCTCCAATGACATGACCAATGATCAATCCTGCCACTTTTCCACAGGCTCCAAGCCTTACCCATTTCTGCATCCCTAAACCTAGAGCAGCACCTGCAGAGGGGACACTGAATGTTGAATGGATGGCTAAAGAGATTTAAATAAAATAATAATTGTAGGTAAGTACTGAGCACAAACTATATGCTGGGTACTCCTCTAAGTAACCAACATGTACAATATCTTTATTATTTAACTTTAAAAAATCAAATTAACTTTGAAGAATGATGGGGGAGGCTATTTTCATAGGGGAGCAGCTCCTTCTCTTAAGGTGGGATTCAGAGCACAGGAAGGATTCTACAGACTTTGTGGAGGAAGTAGAGGGTGCCCCAGACAAGGGGAACCGCACAGTCAGTGGCTAAGAGGCGGGAATAAGAGCAAGGTATAAGAAGAGTGAGGCTGGAACAGGAGTTTTCTGTGGGGAAATAGAAAGAAATATGATCAGATGGCAAAGTAAGGCCAAGACAAATTGGGCCTCCAACACCAGGAGGGCTGGGTGGCTGGACTTGACTTCACCAAAATAGGATGCTGGTGGCCTCGAAAAACAATTCCAAAGCATTCTGCTCCAAGTCTTCACAAAAATGGACAACCATAACAGAGATTCTGAATCTGCCTTTGGGGAGGCAGATGGAAGCACCACAAAAGAGTCCCACAACAGAACAGGGGCTCTTCGTCTTCACGGGCCCTGCTCTGCAAGGAGACATCAGCAAGGTGAGGGCAACCACCCTCCCTAAGAGTATCTACACCAAAACCCCAGCCAGGCAGAAAATAGAGGTCACGTGCTTTCACACTTCTATGAAGGATGCATCCTGCAGATGGGCACCCAACTCAAGAAGCAAGGGAGGACAAATGTGCAGGGGTCCTTCAGGCACACTGAGATTGTGGCCTGGGGTAGCACACACCCCAGAAAGGGCACCTCTTCTACCTGGTTCAAAGGTAGCAGAAGGGCGGTGGTTACCTTGACAAACACAGTCTCATTTCTTATTCAGTTTTACCATCTCACATCTCAGTACTGCAGCCATTTAAATCAGGCCACGGAGACATTTAAACCAATAACTAGGTAAATATATTGATTTATTCACTCTTGAACTTCATAGATTTATGTGTAGAGTGCTACATATATAGTGGAAGGGTGGCAGAACTACCATCTAATAGACATGATCAAGAGACCTGCTGCCTAGGTCACCAAGACACTAGGAGTCAGGGCAGCTGTACCAGACCAGCAAGGAAAATGTCTTCATCTAAACAAGACAAAAGGAAAAACAACACTATCATCAGATTTAAATACAAAGTACACTTGAAAGTTGAACTCAACTAGTAGTTTGGGAGGCAACACAGTTCACTCTTAAAGCAAAGAATCAGATTTTTTTTTTTTAAGTAGCAAGGTCTAATCTTGGTTTACCCACAGAATTACTGTGTAGTTCTAGGAAAATATGCAAAATACACTCAGTCTTCATTTGTATATCAGGGAGAGGTTTAATCAATATTCAAGGAATAGAATAAAAAACTGCTAAGCTAACAGCAGTGTTCCTGTTAATTAAAGCCACCTAGGGGCGGGGCCATGGATTCCAGGAGGGAAAAATGGGGAAGGAAGGAGATAATCTTTAAATAAACTCCTGCACCAGACCAGAGGGGATAGAGAGAGGGGGAGGGAAGGTGGAAAGAGGTAAAGGAGGGAGGGAGGAAGGAAGGAAGGAAGGAAGGAAGGAAGGAAGGAAGGAAGGAAGGAAGGAAGGAAGGAAGGAAGGAAGGAAGAAAGAGGGAAAATAAAAGACTATGTTTTAAGTCAAGAAAACACCATTTCAGGAAAATAAGCATTCGACCTAAAACGCAAAAGAATACACATTAAACCTTAAAGGAAAAGACAGTAAGTAAGAGACACAGATACAGCAACCCCCATACCTCTTTAATGTTGGTAGCCAGTCAGTACATTTCAACTTCAGAGGCAGATGGCAGCCTTTTAAGATAGGAGGGAGGGGGTGGGAGGAGGAGTTCCATGCACCTGGAACTGTGATAGGAAACTAGTATGTATTACTTCATTTATTCCTCAAAGAACCTGGCAAGTTAGATCTCACTATTTCTATTGCACTGAGTCCAGAAGAATACAGATGGAACAAACCACTCCCATCATGCCAGCTGCACAGGATGATGATTTGGGGTGGGGCTCCAATCACCTTTGTTAGTAACCAAGAGTTGCTGAGGAAATGGAGCAAGATAGTCTTGAGATGCTTACCAAATAAGGTCCATGCTACTGACCCTTAAAGACCCAAATATAGCATGCACTTGCACTTGACCATGGCCTCAATGGCACACATCCACTGTCAATTGATAAGAATGCACAGACTCATAGCTATTTGTAGACTAGTTACAGGCTACTTGGATAAAAGATATCCAAGTCATTCAACATGGAAAAGGCACTTGAGATAAGAACCGTCTCCTCAGTAACTCAAACTTGGATTACACCATACCTGAGGGTCCACCATAAAGCAAGTTACCCAAAAGTTAGTCTTTTTTTTTTTTTCCATACAACACGGTTATTCCGTTCTTAGTCCCTTTATTCCCACATGTTATTTCAAGCAACAATTAGGAGAGCTTTGTTACAGTTTTTAATGAGAGGCTACAAATTAAACAGGTGAAAACAATGCCTAAGCCACCAAAAAGAATTGATTATCTAGAAATTTAAAAGAGGTTTAAATTGTATATAAAATGATTTAATCTCCTTTTGTTTTTAAAAATATGTGCCTAAAAATAAGTTGATATTTGAATATTGAATCCAAGTTGTTCATTCCTTCATTCAACAACTACTTTGTGAGCAACAGTTAGGTATTAGAAATCCAGAGATAAAAGTTCCTGCTCTGAAGGGAATAAAAACTAATGGACAAAAAAAGGATAAAAATTGGGTTATTAAAAGCACAGGAACACCAGGAGTGCAGAGGAAGGACTCCTAACCTAGACTCATGGAGGCAAGGATGCCAGGATTTAGACACTGGAGATGGAGGATGGTTCCAGAGAGAAATAATGCAATGGATCATTTCTACTTCTGGTCAAGATGGAGAAACAGGATAACTGTCAAGACCAGTATAATAGGCTATGAGGGCCAGTGATCCCTGAGAGAGGGGAACAAATGAAGTGAGCTAGATCTATGAGTCCCCTGGTATAGAAAGAGTTCCCTGCGAGGGGGACAGGAGGATCTCAGGTGATCCCAGTGAATCCCCCGAGTTGGGTAAATAGAGCTAACAGTCCAGGAAGACTAAGGTAGCGAGAGTTTGCAAGACAAAGAGCCAGGGCAACGAGAAATGTATGGAGTGCCAGAGAGAATCCTTCTCAAGCATAGATTAGTGCCTGTGTGTGAGGCAACTACCCCGAGACATGAGAGAAACATCAAAAAAGCATTTGTCCTGGGGCTGGGATTGTAGCTCAGCGGTAGAGCGCTTGCCTCGCATGCGTGAGGCCCTGGGTTCGATCCTCAGCACCACATACAAAGCAATAAAAAAAAAGACATTGTGTTCATCAACAACTAAAAAAAAAAAAAAAAAAGCATTTGTCCTGACTAGAAATCCTTGTTCTCCAGGCATTGGGTATAGTACATGAAAGCTTGTTTTACCTGTCATCGGAAATAGTTAGCTCTAAACTGAGTACTACTGTGTCAGTTGTGCCTCACAAATCTTCCAACCAAGAACCAAAAGAGTCAAGCTGCTTCTAAGCAACTTAACTACATCCCAGAACAAAGCTTAAAAGTATTTGTAGGAATACAAAACTATCCAGCACCCAACAAGATAAAATTCACAATGTCTAGCATTCAATCAGAAATCACCAGGCATGCAAAAACCAGGAAAATATGACCCCTGATGAGAAAATGAGGGGAAAAGACATCAAAACAGACCCAGAATTGACACAGATATTAGAATTAGCAGACAAGAACATTAAAGCAGCTATTACATCTACATTCTGTATGTTCAGAAATGAATTAGAAGCATTGATGACATAAAAACTCAAACTTCTAGAAGTGAAATGTACAGCATCTGCAATGAAAAAATAGACTGCATGGCACATAAGACATTTGGGAAGAGGAGGATGGGTGAACTAGAAAACACAAAAATCAAAACTATCCAAGATGAATCAAAGACAAAAAGAGAGAATTTTAAAAAATAAACAGCCCCACTGAGTTGAGAAACAACTCCAAGGGCCCTAATACACATCATCAGAGTCCCTAAAGGAGAGAATTAAATATCAAATATTTATATTTATCCCTGGCCTCAAAGAATTTACAATCTCAATGGAGGGACAAACTGTAATAAAAGAGGGAGGGAGTCATAAAATAAATATTTCATAATAACAGAAAAAAAATGTCATGAGGCAGTACTTAATTACTGAATGAAAGGATACATTAACTGTTTAGAAGTAAGGACAAGATTACTTCATGTTGCTGAGATCAGTTTTAAAAGGATCAGAAAAGAAACATTTAAATTATCTGTTTCAGAATGGGATATTTTCAGACAAAGCATTGTGTAATCATGTATATTTAGTAACACAGATCGTTCCCTATTCATTCCCTCTGTGCTGGGCAGCATTGATGCAGATACTGGGTGAGCATGCACAGCCGTATTCTGTCTCTACCCATCATGGGTACAGTACATTAAATCTTGTAACCCAGAGGAGGCAGAAGAGAGGAATGGCTATTGCTCACTCTGCCTGATATGCTCCCCAGGAAATATGCTCTGAGTGTTCTGAGAAAGAGGCAGTTAGACAACTCTGCTAGGGAAAGGAAGCAAATGGAGAAGAAATTCATAAGATAAATAACTGTCATCTATTTCTAAAATCGTCATCTCGTCATGCTCCTAGACTTGGTTGCCAAAAGATCTGCTGGAAAATGCGTGGAAAAGTCTAACATGAGAGGAAGCGGGAAGCCAGGCAGATTTTCTCTTGGTTCACTAATTTGCGTAAGAAGTCAGGAACCTCAGCCTTCAGGCAAATGGCCACACCCAAATGACGCTAAGATTTAGATAAGCCCTGACAAGTTTGTTGAAGAACACCCTAAATATATGGGCAACAGAGCAGTAATGTGTCCTATATTTTTGGAATAACACTGCAGTGAATGAAAAATTTAAAGCAAGAGGCTGGCGTCAGGTTGGTTATCTGATATTTTCATTAAAGAACAAAGACACTTTCTTTCTCCAGGAGCTAGCAGTCGTGCTCTTAGACATGATGCCAAGCCAGACTGAATCTTCTTGATCAGAGTCTCCTACTGCCCACACTTTCCAGATGGGAATAGTGACATCCAGGGAGAGTGAGAAGGAGCATGCACCAAGGCCACAGAGAGTGTTAGTAGTTAAAATTCATAACATCCCACCTCTGGGAAGCCGCCATCTTTACATTTAAATCCTGTTGCCTTTATCCACCCCTTAGAGTGAACAAATTTGTGCTGTGATTTTAACACAGAAGTAAACTAGCATAGGAAATGTATGTTTGAATGTGGAAATGGATGCTTTTTTTCTACTAAGCTTTTGATTCAATCATTCTGCTAAGAATGACAGTCTCCCTTAAGGAAATCTCATACTGGAAATCTCATACTCATTCATGTTTCATTTACAATCAAAGATTCCTTAATTTTCCCCCAGAGTACTGCTTAATGTTCAATTTATATTATATTTTTCTGAGAAAAGAAACAAGGTATAGGAGCAAAACATGAGCTAGACTCTTGCTCTGCTGCACACAAGATATACAACCCGGGGCAGGATGCTCTACCTCTCTGTTGTCCAATCTGTAAAACGAGGCTAACAACAGTACCTGCTTCCCAGGTTTTGAGAATTTAATGTGATAACTGGCCTAAAGCACATTGCCAGGCACACCTCAATAGTTCAAATACATGAGCAGCAGCTGTCACCACACTTGGTCTTGTGATGGGGGAAGTGAGTTATTATTTTAACACCTCAAGGTTCAACCACACTGGACAGCTGTTCAACTCTGGTTCTTAAAAAAAACTCAGGTACATATGTGCTGGGCACTGACAACATTAAGGTGTTTTATTCTCATAATACCTCTCTTTAAGGGTTTGTACCCTTCCATAAATGTAAATTTTATTTATAATAATAGTTACTCTTCTGAGTGGAGCTAAGTTATTTTCCACATTATGCTATAAACATCGGGCCATAGAGCATGGTCATAAAATGTAAAAGTATTGCATTTTCCTTCCACCTCAGCCAAGTCCTTACATAAAAGCTGGGCTCAATTACAAATGTCACCCTGGGTTTCCCATGGCTGAAGCATGTGGTAAGACTGACCTGTCATGCTAAAGATTTGTCCTAAAAGTAGAATGTGAATTCAACAACTGCACTAGCCCAGCGAAAATGATCTGGTTCATTTTTGTAATTTTTTTTCCCTGCCATCAATACCCAAAGGAACTGGTTTGCATTAGTGAGTTAGTGCCTACAAAGGTTTCTTCCTCTTCTGGACAATTAATTTATATCATATAAGACAAATATTGGCACATCTGGACAAACTCAGCATGAGTCTAAAAACCATGAAATTTCCCAAGGCATATGTGAATAAAAACACCACTCCAAGCTTCTCAGAAGGAACAGGCTGAGAGGGAGGAGGAGGGAAATGGACACGAGGACTCTTCAGTGATCTGAGGAACTGTTGTGTGAAAGAGGGATCCGATGGCTGAGGCTGAGTGCTCTGCAGAGCAGAGAGCGAGCAAATGTGCAGAACAGTTGCAGGGGGCAGCTTTCAGCTCTACAGAAAGAGGACTGCCAGGTGGAGGGGGCTGACACACGCATGCTCCCAAATGATAGGGACTGCGGAAATATCCAGGCAGCACTGAAGAGCCTCCCCACATGCAGCCAGTTTCTTACCTGCACCCCTAATATTAGCCAGAATAGTTATTCCTCCATCCCACAACTGTTCCAGAATTAAGAGAATATACACAAAATTGGGCCTTAGGATTGCTTCCCCGTTATTACCTCTGACAAACAGTATGGATTGGTCAGCTGGCTTGGGAATGGAGTCAGCTGCTGCATGACCTAATGGTCAAATCTGGCTAGTTCTGCTTCCCACCTTCTCTTTTGGTCTTGAAACCTAATGAGAGAAACTCAGGTTGTTCTGCACTCAGCTTGCCACTGCTGTTATGGCAGATGCCAGCCTGTCTTCCATCTTCCCTGAATGCAACATGCAAAGAACGACACTTACCATCCACCAACCAGGAAAGCACTGTAGGGAAGATCTGGAACAGTATTACAAATCATTTTTCATATACAGGTGTTCTCCCTTTCTCCAGCATATGTTTTGTGTAAATCACATTCTTTTTTTCCTACCGAATGAGGTTATAATTGTTTGCATATGCTTATTATTTGATTTCAAGAATACTAATACATGATCATTAAAGAAAATCTGGGGGAAAAAATGAGGCAAAGGGAATAATCACCCACTGCTTCTATGCTATTATGTTTTCCTATCATATTAATGCATAAGTGACAATGATCTTTTGAATTTAGAATGAAATTTCAAAGGTGACTTAACCATTTTTAACTGCTTTTCACCTAGTGCTGGCTCCAGCATTCAATTCCTTGGTTCTCAAGACAAATTGAGTATTAGTGGTTCAAAAACCTTTTAAAGAACCAAGGGACAGGGGCTGGGGTCGTGGCTCAGTGGTAGAGCGCTTGCCTCGCATGCATGAGGCACTGGGTTCGATCCTCAGCACCACATACAAAATACATACATAAATAAATAAAATAAAGGTTGTTTAAAAAAAAAAAAAAAGAACCAAGGGACAGTGCCATTTAGAAACATGGAATTTTTGAAACAGGACAGGAAAGTCAGAACCTATAGGAGTGACCAATGCAACTGCTCGTCTTATGGATGAGAATGCCAAAGTCCAAGGAGTCAAGTAGGCACCGACCTCTGCTAGAACAGAGACCTGGGTCTCTCTGCTTCACGGCCAGTATTAGTCCACTAAAAATAAGGACAGTGCCCACGTCCACCCATCCCTCTGCAAGCCACCTCACAGATTCTGAGTTTGAATTCTGCATTTTCACTTTTCTTAGGGACATGATGAGTTCTGTTTACCGTGGGTGCACAGCAAACTCATAAGGCCAAAGTGGGCTTTGACAAGGATGTCTACCCAACCAGAAACTCATACCTTCCCTATGACATGGCTAGTCGAGGAACAAGAAGAAAAAAACAATCTCCAGTCTTCACTGTAACATCTTTACCCAAATTTTGACATATCTTTATGTGTCCAAATTCCAATAGCTTACTTCATACACACTGAATAAGCAAAAGCCAAAAATACTCCTAATACCAAAAGCTCCTAATACCAAAAATTCCTAAATTAATAAGGCTAAACACCAATCTTGAGCAATAAGAGCAAGGTGTGGAAGAACAGGTAAGTAAGTTACCATTTATAGGAAGTTTAAGAACAGGCAAAACAATGCCATGTTCTATGAGTTGGTTTATACAAACATAAAGAAAGTATAAAAGCACACATAGGAAGACAGAGATATCAAGTTGGGAGAGTCTCTCTGGAGAAGAAAGGCAATAGCACATTAGAGGGCTTCACTGGGGCTTCAGTTGTAACTACAATGCTTTATTTCTTTAAAAAGTTGTGAAGTATTGGCTGGGATTGTGGCTCAGTAGTAGAGAACTTGCCTAGCATATGTGAGGCCCTGGGTTCGATTCTCAGCACCACATATAAATAAATAAATTAAATAAAGGTCTATTGACAACTAAGGAAATATTTTAAAAAACAAAGTTGTGAAGTAAATATGGCAAAAGGTGTCATATTGTTTGTTTACATTTCTTTTTCCTTAAAATACTTGAAAAATTAAAAGGAAAAGAAATGATCAGAACAGCTCAGCCATGAATCAGTCTGGATCCCTGAGATCCACCATGATTTCTGGCAATTTTAGCAATACTAACGCCATCACAATAACCTTTGCATCCCAGTGCCCAGTACACTGCCAAGTCAAAAGCAAATACATACTAAATGTTGAATGAGTGAATGAACAACACATATATGAGCAAACATGAACAAATAAACTGGTCGTTATACATATCTCTGATTTAAAAGAGGGAAAAACAAATATTGTTAATCATTTGAAATTCAAATTATTTCTAAGTGTCAATCCATAGAAAAGTTTGCTCACAGGCATCATTAATGGAGAAAAAATTGAAAACAGGTGGGCAATCTTTAAACATTTTTCTAGCCCTAAAATCCCTAGCACACTCATGCTTTCTAGTTACCTAAAGGAGCAGCTGTTCATTGCCATAATCAACTCAGGACATTGCCAATGCCCTGAAAGAGACATTTGTCTCAGAGTAACTAAGTCAAACGAAGAGCTCATCTGAGACCTAAGGTGAAGAATTCCCAGCATTTTTCTGCCCTGTTAACGAGGCACATTAGGATCCGGAATGACTCTGCCTTCATGAATGTAGGATATACTCAAACAGTTCTCAAACGCTAGAGTGCAACATGGGGTAACAAAACATTGCCAAGCCGATCACCATGGTATCAAATTCCTGACAGCTCTAAGGGAATAAGTAGACAGGCTCAGTGAAACTGCAGAAATCCGCTACCATATGTTTTTGCCACTATTGATTTTCCATAAAAATTCAAGTGAATTTAAAAATAATTTAAAAAACCAAAATACATGATACATTCACCCAAACTTAAAAAGTAAACCCAACAAATCAACTGAAAATTATTTAAGTAAAAAGAATAGTATTAGCAAGTACCACAGTCCTCTACTACTTCAAATGAAGTGGGTATTTTTCAGTTTGCTTTTTGTTATTAAAACATTTATTTACTTTATTTACTTTTCAATATGATCTAGAAGGTTCCTTCTGTGGAATACATGTGTGGAATATGTGCCATGGGAGGGGCAATACTGATGGCGGCCCTCTGAAGTCTAATAGGGAGTTCACCTCCTCCACAGAAGGGTTGGTTCATGGCTGCACCTTACCGTCCCTGTGCTCTGCTCTCCTCACAAGGGAAGGCAGGGAAGCCGCTGTGTTCTGAGTTAAGAATGAAGACTCCTTTTCCTTCCCTCAGGTCTTCTTTATTAATAAGTCAGAAATCACAACCATCTGTCTTAGCCCTTGAGTGTCACTCAAAGGCCTAATGAAAAAGTGACCTCTCTATTAACCACAGAAAGTGAAAAGTAACCATTTTCTCAGAGTATCCAAAGAAACAAATCAATCCCTCAACTCAGGTTGAGAACGCCTCACGTCTACTCCTTAGCTGTTTTCAATTATGAGGGAAACAAAATGGAGGCTCCCAAAGCACCATTTCCATGCGTGTGTTTGCCCAGGCTCTGGAGGTGCCACTTACCACTTCATATAATTTAAAGACATCATCTTTTATTTCTCCACACCACAAGAGAACTGTGGAACACACTGTGTAATGAGTGGACACGTGCGTGGCCTTTTTAGCCAGGATGGGTTTGTCTGAATCAAGGCCTCAAACAAAAGTATGTGAGAATCACGGCTCTGTAAGAGGAAGCCGTAATAGAAAGCACCACAACTGTACTTCACTCTGTCAGTTAGGACAGCCCCTTGTTTTCTTTAATTCACATGTTAGAATTTGAATTATCAAGTTCCTAAAGAATGGTGGCTTTCAACTGAGGTGCGTTCAACCGGTCCGGCCTCGGAGGGCAGTCGGAAGTTATTTGTTGGGCTGCCAGATAAACGGAGTTGAACGTGTGTTACCATCCACATCCTGTGCCTCAGATCCTTCTGGCAGGAGGCCTGTACTACCACCTGCAGCCCAGGACTCTCAGAAAGAAAGACCTCTTCACACACCTGACCTTCTCCTAACCCAAGCCAAGGGTTTGCACCCAGAGACACAGAGGAAGAGTGAACTGGTGGGACTGAGCTGCGTCGTGCAAGAGGAGAGCTTGGACAGAACCCTCTGTGGAAGAGTGGGAAACACAACTCTGCCTCCACAAAGGCAATTCCCCACGTCCTGTCTTCACTGCAAATTTAAAACCCTCTAGCAATACATAACCCCAAAGAAAGGACCCAGCATATCTAACCACAAGCACTTCTTCCTTGGTTCCTTTGCCCCCTGCCCCAGCTGGTTCCCTCACCCTTGCCATTCCAGAGAAAGCAGTCATTGATTGAGTCAACCACCCAGGATGGCGGGAACAGAGGGAGGAACTAGACTGAGAGTTCAGCCAGAGGTCTTGGGGAGCCAGCTTGGAGAGGACAGCAGGGAACTCCCATAACCAACCAAATCCTGTCCTAGTGACTGATAAGCAGTGACTTCTCCAGGTCAGCTGCTTAGGCCTGTAGTCAAGAAACCAAGAAAGAGTCTTTGCTCCATAGTAACAGGCTGTGAAGCATCAGGAGCATTAGCAAATTTCTCAAGGCTTCACTCTTCTTCCCCCAAAAATAAGAGAGCAAGGCTAGATCATGTCCAAAGTCCCCCAAAGCCTTGGTGCCCTATAATGTTTTTTTTTTAAGTTTTTTTTAAATTTTTTTTTAGTTGTAGATGGACACAACATCTTTATTTATTTTTATGTGGTGCTGAGGATCAAACCCAGTGCCTCACGCATGCAAGGCAAGCACTCTATCACTGAGCTACAATCCCAGCCCGGCCTATAATCTTAATGACTTCCTTTCTCTGTTGCCTCAGTTTCCTCAAGTATCAAACTGAGTAGCTGGAACAGATGATCTTAAGGTCTTTTCCAATACTGAGGCCCTAGGGTTCAGCTGATGAATCCAGATCACAAGCAGGGATTATACTATTAATCTCGGTGGCTCTTTCTTTGCCAAATCATGATAGGAATGTGCTTCAGTTGAGCGCCCCCACCCCAGCTACCAGTACATCTGGTTGGGAAATATACAGCTGCTTCTATCTCCACACTTGCCAATATGAAATTGTCATAGAAGGAGTGATTAATAACATCTTTAGTAGGGCCACCTTATCAAAAACAGCAAGTACACAAAGAACACACTCATGGCCTTGAAAGCAAGCCAGAGACCATGCAGGTGGCTGCAAGGAAATCTGACATAATTTCAAAGAAAAAATGCATTGAGTTAATAGAAAGTAACTCTAGAACTGAGGGATGCAGGTTGAAGACAGATGTGAGGGGCCAGGCACCTTATTGCCATGAAGTCTAAAAGCAAGAATCATGCTTTTCTCAGTCTATCTCTTTCTCTTTCTCTTTCTTTCTCTCTCTCTCTCTCCGTATGAAATTCACTATGCTGGTCCAGAGGTGTGGGCTATGGTTCCCTTGGAAGGAAGAATACAGAGAACTGAAAGCTCATTAGAAGCAGCACCCAAGGCTGGGGATGTATAGCTCAAATGTCAAGCACTTGCCTAGCATGTGCAAAGCCCTGGGTTCAATCCCCAGTGGGGCAGGGGGCGGAGAACAGCGCCTAAAAACCAATATCCCAGGAGAAGTTGGAAGATATGTAAGTAGTGTAGAGGTGGGCGGCTATTTCACATACTGGAGAAGGTGTTGAGCATAAAGACTGTGAGTTCAAATTCCACCTACAGCTTTGTGATCTTTTATGAATTACCAGACCTCTAGATTCCTCGCATATAACAATGGATATTACAAACATTCCATCTATCAGAAAACAGATTTTTAAAGTGTATAAAACAAGCACAAGTATTTGGGACATGGTAGACCTTACCAGAAACTGGAACTTACTATGAAGATACTTGGAAGTATCCAAGATCTGACCACCACCAGGGGGAGGGAGCCAATCGAGAGATACACACGAATCAAGAAGAAAAGGACAGGGAGCCACAAGGTAAATGGTGGGTGGAAGCCTGAAATAGCAGCATATAAGAAATTCCTCAGCAGCATCATTTTTTTTTAAATATTTTTTTAGTTGTAGATGGACACAATGTCTTTATTTTATTGCTTTATATGTGGTGCTGAGGATCGAACCCAGGGCCTCATGCATGTGAGGCAAGCGCTCTACCGCTGAGCTACAATCCCAGCCCCCAGCAGCATCATTTTTAATAGATATCTACAGATGTTAAGGGGGAAAAAGCAGATTGCAGAGGAGTAGTAAAAGATGACTCATTCATGTGTACAGAGATAATTAAAAGCTTAAACTAAAGGAAGAGAGACTAGAGAACTATATCCCAAATACTACTAGTAATTATCCTTACTATTTGTTTTCTTATTCCTTATCAATATTTTCATAATGATTTTAAGTGTGTGCATGTGTATAAAGTATATAAATGTATGTATATATATATAACATATATATAATAAAACTTTAGTTTTTCTCATTTCAAGAGTAATAAAAATGGTGCCCTACACATTCAATACTATACAACAAGTCTCTGTTAGAGTAGGGAAACTGAAGCCCCGGGGAAGATCGTCGGCATTCTGAGATTAAGGCTGTGTTCCAATTATTCAAAAGTCGTTGTACATATATGGAGAATCACATAAACATATGTGGAGAACTCTCTTAATCCAAAAGCACAACATTAAACATTTCAGAAGAAAATATAAATTCCCCAAAAGCCTCATGTTCATAAAGGGAATTTGATGTGCTCACATAACATTATAGCTCACAGTGCTGGGTGTACCAGTAAGGCAGTAAATTCAAGGAGGGTGATTTGAGCCAGGCCTTAGAGAACTGGGAGACTTCAAAAGTCGCTTTTTGTTGCAGAGACAATTTAATTAAAAAGAAGCTCCGTTCCACCCTCTCCACTAGGTAACAGAGAATGCATTGTATTCCGAGGAATTGAAAATCCTACGAGAAGTCAGATTGCATGACCTTCCATTTGCAATAGCTTCTTTCAGGAAAGGGAGTTATTAGGATTGCATAGAATGAGCTGGTTCCTTTTGTTGTAGAAATAACTTTAAACAGGCTTCCAAACCACGTGAACCACACTCAACAAGCAAATTCTCTGTCCTGAACTCCTAGAGGGCCCAATTTTCACCCCCGGGTCCCAACACAAACCCAGATTTTCCTACCTGTTATCAAGCCATTCCGCTACTTTCTACCCCTCATCCCTCACCCCCAGTGCTCCAGGAGACTGTGAACACCTTTTGTTCTTTCAGTTATCATTGTTTCAGAAGATGCTCTGGGCCAGAAATGCAAAGATAAATAAGACAGCTCTATCCTCACTCACTTGACAGTTTGGCAGCAGTCACTGAGTCATTAATAGATACCTACAGCTCCGTGACTGAGAAGTGCACAGAACATGCAAGAGAGGGAGAAAAGATGTATCTAATTAACCTAAGCCAGGCCATAGGGACTGGAGGACATTCCAAGAAGAGGAGGTGGCAGGGACAAAGACATTACCTGTGATGAAAAGGGATATGAGTGAACAGAAAATCACGGGGACGTGTGTGAGGCAGAAAATGGGAAGAGAAAACTACACAGGCAGCATATACTGAGAGCTTCCTATATGAGAGCCAAATTAATTCATTCTACAACAAGCCCGACGCGGTGGCTCACGCTTGTAATTCCAGCACCTAGGGAGGCTGAGACAGGAGAATCGTGAGTTCAAAGCCAGCCTCAGCAACTGTGAGGCACTAAGCAACTCACTGAGATCCTGTCTCTACATGAAACACAAAATAGGTCTGGGGACATGGCTCAGTGGTTGAGTACCCCTGAGTTTAATCCCTGGTACCAAAAAAAAAAAAATCTACAACAATCCCGTGAGGTAGGTTCTGTCATCAGAATGCTACACATGAGGAGACTGAGGCCACTCAGGTGAAAGTTACTTGGGAAATAAAATGGTAACCACTCTGATAGGCTGCCTCCTGTGGCTAGAAAAGTCATCAGGGGCTGGTCAACCCCTTTGAAGTCATGCTAAAGGAGCATGGGCTCTTTCCATGAACAACGAGGAGGCAAAACACAGTTTTAAGTACAAGGGAGTCAGAGTCAGATTTGTATCTCAGGAAACTACTTCAGCAAGGTGTGGAGGACAGAGATGAAGACAGACTTAAGCAGAGGTAGGGAGATCAGTAAAAAGTTGTTCGAATATTCCTGTGAACAATGAGACTCCTGATCCAACAGTCTAAGGAATGAGTAAAGGGAACAGATCCCAGACATAATTACTAGGAGACAGTTCTTCATGGGTGTCCTGAGTTTTTGCACATCTTGTGATCAAAGTACTGGCTGCCCTTGGTTCCAGACTATCTTTGCAAAGATGTTACATAGAGAATAGCCCTGGAAGAAATGGTCGCCCTCTGAAGCAAAGAGAAAGCACAAATAGGGACTAATACAAAGCACTGGGCTTCCCAAGCTTGGGTTCCTCTTCTGCAACACAATGCACTGTATGTATAGATATCACCTGGCTGTCTTCATGACACCCTCTGGGAACTGAGTCTTGATAAAGCAAGAAAATAGTGACAATCTGGCTATTGGCATTGCTATGAGTAATAAAGTCATTTCTCTCTAACTCAAGAATCTCATGTCTTCTGCCAGTGTCTACAAAGCGGTGGGAAGCTAATTAGTTTATTTGCAAGTACCATAATTTCTTAAATCCTTCATGGTTCTTCACAATATTATGAAAGAAAAATCAGCAGAATTGGAGACTGGCTCAATATAAAAGGTGGGGAAAGAACCAGAAATCAAAGGTAACTTTTGATTGGGCAAAGGAGAGGACAGTGGTGTCACTAACTTAGATGGAATACATAACTGGTGTAAGGTGGAGGCATGGGGGCTGCTAGGGGGTGCTGGGGGCAAATGGTAAGTTCAGTTTGGAGGTCTAGGAGATATCCATGTGGACATATTTAAGACAGAACTGGGCAAAAAATCAAGAGGGGCTAGATTAAAGACATAGCTACAAGAGTCATTAACATTAGGAGTAGCTGAAACCATGAGAGAATCCTCTGTCCAACATATAAAGGGTTTGTTGGATTAGACCATGCAAAAGAACCATCATCCTATTCATCTTTATATCCTAGCACCCAGCAGAGGGCTTAGCACATGCTAAATAAAGGACTATTAAACAAATGGCTAAAAACACACCTCAAATTAGTTACAGCTTTTGTTTAAATTAAAGTTGTCTCAATTACCTATGTAATGCTAATCCAGATTTTCTCAAATCAGGGTCTCAGGTACAGGGTCTCTAAATTTATTTCACATGAAATACAACCAGTTTTATATGCAATAATTAGAACTTTATCATTCTCTTATGTGCAACACAGAAGCAGAGCACCATTTTTAGACTCAAAAGTTCTTGGTCATTAAAAAGCAATACTCTGAGTTTTCTTTCTTTCTTCTTCTTTTTTTTTTGGTACCAGGGATTGAACTCAGGGACACTCAACCACTGAGCCACATCCCCAGCCCTATTTTGTGTTTTATGTAGAGACAGGATCTCACTGAGTTGCTTAGAGCCTCGCCATTGCTGAGGCTGCCTTTGAACTCGTGATTCTCCTGTCTCAGCCTCCCTAAGTGCTGGGATTACAGGCTTGCACCACTGCGCCCAGCTCTGAGTTTTCTTATTGCAGAAAAGTTCTAAGTTCTCTTACCCATCGAGTCACGTCACTCATTTATTCCTTTAAAAAAAACACCCTACTAACTAAGGATCTACAAAGTTTATGGAAATGTGCTAAAAGCTGTAAGGGATCTAAAAAAGTATAATATAGTCTTTTCCTAAAGGCATTTCCAAATCCAAGTGGTGCCAAATAAGCTAGATTAGAATCCAGTTCCTAAATCCATAGTTAGCAACTTTCAGGACCTTGAGCAAGTTACTTAACCTCTGTAACCTGTAGTTTCCTTACTTGTGAAGAGCTCAGTTTCAAAAAGCATACTTCGTAAGTGGGTTCAGACATAAGTTTTAAAACACAGGTAGAGCACCTGGCAGAGAGTACTCCCTCAAAAACTGATAGTTAGTACTGTTAGCAACATCATAAGCCAGTTGGGGAAGCATTACTTATAAAAAGCCACTCACTGAGGGACAATACAGAGCATTATAAATGTCAGTGAAGCGGTTTAAAGCACTAAAGATCTAGAACTTTAGAAGCCTGGTGGAAACAATAACAGTTAACACTATTGAGTCCCTGCTGTATTTTAACGTATTTAAACCACCCCTACAAATTCACGAATGAGTAGTCTTACCCTAATTTTCAGTTAAAAAACCCAAGGTCACCCTGCAGGAAAAAGTGGAGCAGGAAACACACCCAGGCCATCTGGCTCCAAGGTCCCATGCCACCAAACTACCTCCCTGGGGAGACTAGAATGGTTTTTGTTTGCTTGTTTTTTTTGTTGTGTTTAAAGTTCTGGGAACTGGACTCAGGGACACTCTAACACTAGCTATATCCCCAGTCCCTTTTATTTTTTATTTTGAGAAAGAGATTCACTAAGTTGCCTAGACTGGTCTCCGGCTTTCAATCTTCCTTTCTGAACCTCCCAAGCACCTAGGATTACAGGCATGCACCACCATACCTAGAAAGAATGCATTTTTCTGACATTTTTATAGGAAAAGAACAGGAATCTCTGGAAGCATTTACCTTCAACCCACATCTGTCAATACTGCTCTACTCGGTATTGAAAGATTATTCATAAATATCAAAATACACAAGTGGACTGGCTTTTCCAGGCTGGCTAGAGTCCTGTTTCATAGATTCAGAAAACTGAGCAAGAAAACTTTATGTAAGACAAAATCATGGTGCACCATGGCCTGACCCATGAAATCCAATGTGATGCCACGTCAAGGGCACTGGGATTTCAAGCTCTGAAGCACCTTCATGAGACAAAGCAGCTCTCATCTTACTGCTCTGTTGGCTGTTCATAAACAATTGCTTTCTTTAAGCTTAAAAATCACTCTTTTCAGATGCAGAAGTTGGGGGTATTTTTCAAACTTCATGTGAATAATTTAACAGATTGCTAAGCTACATAGCCGCTGTACAGGATACTTCAATCAAACTTCAATCAAATTTTGTTTACCTCAGCATCCCCCCTCCAAAACAAATAAGTTTCTGTTTTGTTTTTCAAAGATAATGCAGGAAAAATACCCTAAATACCCAAGAAAGTAAACCTTGTTGGCTGTGACCACTCAGTGTAATATCGCACAAACATATAGACCTGGAAAAATAATATTACCATGTTTAGCATATAAACCTGACATAAAAATAGTGTGCACATTTATGATATTTTCTTTTAAAGTGAATGCTCAGGGCAAAAAAAAAAAAAAGCCTTGAAGGAAATATACCAAAATATTAAAAGTGATTATTTATGTTTGTACTTTGAGCTAAAGATTTAATGGTTTTTCACTTTCTCAATATTTGTCTATGTTCTGAATTTTCTTTGATGCACGTATATTATTTGTACATTTTAATTACAGTAAACTAATTTAAATTTAATTTAGAAAGAGGAGATAATGAGGAGAAGGAGGAGATCAGAAAGACAACTCAAGACATCTGATGTCTTATCTCCATTAACCCTCTCAAAGCTCTTTCTGAAAGTTTATTGTCCTCTTTCAAGATCTACAGTTCTTATATTTTTAGAAGTCCACTATGCTATCTATTGCTCTACTGAGCCTACACATACTGTGTGTTTCAATATTTAACAGATAGATTGATGGATAACTAGATGTCAGGTCAGATAGATAGAGCAGGCAGACAATATGGAGACAGACCTTCTTTTGCCAAAAAAAAACCATTCCAAAACAGCCTCTGTTACAAATATAGATCTGGCTTCTCCATACAGCTCAGCTATCTCTTTAAACCAGTGAACTATTTGTTATTTTTAAAGGCAAAAGTTACAAGCATCCTAGATGTCCAGATC
Organism: Xerus rutilus; assembly: GCA_028644305.1. Classification (NCBI taxonomy): domain Eukaryota; kingdom Metazoa; phylum Chordata; class Mammalia; order Rodentia; family Sciuridae; genus Xerus; species Xerus rutilus. The sequence continues at coordinate 47,573,569 of CM053400.1, read as the reverse complement.
TGACTTTTGAAACCCTGAATGGAGGGTACAGGTAACTGATTAGTATTTCAACTAATTACCATGAAAACAGAAAAGTAACTTAGCTCAGACACAATTAGACACATACTTTCTTCTGACAGAAACAATTAATTGTCAATATAAATATCAATATGACCAAACTAAAGCTACTTTTTAAAAAGGTTGTCTAAATGTAAATTTCTTAAAGAAAAAAAAAATAACTCTGCTGGCCAGAAATTACTGAGTTGAGTCTGGTGAAACAAGTAGAATAGATATACAAACTACATAATGAACTTCAGCGGCTGTTTACATCTGGGAATGAGCATCACGTACACATGACTCCATCTGCAACCAGTAATCCTTTAACCACTTTCAAAACACCAGTCATAACACAACCCAAAAAAGAATAATGGTATGCACATTTAAAAAAAAAAAAGAATACAATTATTGGAAGAGCTTTGGGAAATTAACACAGACCTACTGTGGAGGTCAAATTCATATGTAGTACAAAATAAAAACAAATCTGACATACTGAACATTTGTCATATGGCTCTCACTGAAAGAGCAAGCAGCCCTTCAAAGCAGAATGGAAATTGGAGTTCAGTGGGAAATACAGATGCTTGACTACCTTTCTGTATGGGAAACAGAAACATTCTATTAGCTCCCTGCTGCTTTGGCCAAGTTAAGTTCCGCCTCCCCTGCACTCACCAAAGATAGCTCTGCAGTGTATGGACGCTGGTTAACAGAAAATTCAAGTACACATACTTCGTTTAGCAAGAAATACCTCAACATCAACCCAACAAGCCCCCAAGTTTTTGCAAAATAAACACAAATTAGCTAGGAGACAAGAAGGAGGAATGAGGTGTCATCCTAAAAGATGCTAAGCCAATTGCATCAGTGGTCACAGAGGAAGCAGGGGGAGTTTTTGTTTGGCTATGGAGCTGTCTCACCTTTACAGTTTCGAGATCTTTAAATAAGCCATCCATGATTTTAAGAAATTAACTTCAGGTTTGAGCTCTGCCAGGTGCAGAATTTCTACAAAAAAAAGATGATACAGAGTAGAGGAAAATCTAAAATTCCCATTCCTCATTCGTTTAATGAACTGGGGACTTTGGTTTCATCTCCTGAGTCATCTGTGGAGGCCTTGCCTTTTAATACTCTTTTACTTGGTATTTCCCTTTGGATTATAAAATCTTAAGAAACTGGATATAGGAGACCATAACTTTTTTGATCGTATCTTTTTTTTTCTTTTTATATCCTGATTCATTTGGCATTCCAACAACTACAGACCCTATTTATTGTTCATAAATTTACCTTTTCCACTGATTCAGATGATGCGATATGTGTCTTCCTTGAAAAGCTATAATAACCTTCAGATACTATAGTTGAAAGTAAATCCTGGATGGGATACGGTGTTGAGGCTAAGGGCTTGGCCTCTAGAGTCAGATGGATCTGGATTCAAATCCTGACTTTGTATGGCAAATGGTCCTGACCCCAAACGAGTGTTGGGAGGATGGAATGAGAAAATTTCCAAAAAGCAAAAGTAGATCTGTAATTCTGCCTCTTGGGGCTACCTAAGGAACAATGTTTTCAGATTATAAAGCCTCTGTAGCTACTGAGAATAGCATCAAGAAGAAAAAATGTTTTCAGTGTTAGTTACCACACAATGAAAACTGCTGTGGGGCTAATCTCAGCCTTGCTTTTACCCAGAATGTGCAATTAATCACTCTCAAGTTGTTTCCTAGCTATAAGATGAAAGAGCTATCTCAACGAAGCTTAAATCTGAAGAGCTGAATACTTGGAAAAATGCAGCCCACATTGCCATATGCCTATGTTACCCAGCCACACAAGTGGCCATTTTTACAGTCAGGCCTTATTCTCTTCCATCTACTCTGCTTAGACTCTGGTATACTAGGCTGCACTATGGGCTTCCCAAGGGAAGGGACCAGCCTGCATGCTTTTTCCATCCATAGAGCTCATGAGAATATCTTGCACACACCAGAGGACTGTGAATGAACTAGTGACCAAGTCATTACAGTATCCTCCCCAAGGACACGGAACCTTTGCACACAACAGTTTTCAAAATGTTTGTTGAAAGAGCATATTTGAGTAAAATTGACAGTGCCTTTACAGGTTGGGACATCTTCTTAGTCATCTCTGGAGGTTCTTGCCTGGCACCAAGAAAGCAAGACTAACTAATCCTTTTGCTCTAGAGACATGTCAACTGAGACTAAATCAATTGACCTACTGAAAAAAAGAAGTTTGTGTGGATTCTAAATCTGGAAGACCTTCCATGTGCCTGACACTGTCCTAGATGCTTGACATGATGACTTTCCCAACAATCTTGGTAGTTTAGAAATGATTGACATCATTTTTAAAATGAGTAAACAAGGTACTGTTTGGATCTGGAATGTTCCCCAAAGTTTTATGTGTTGAAGGTTTGGTCCCCAGTGGAGCCATGTTTAAAGGTAGGGCTTTGGGGAAGTGATTATATTATATTATAATCCACTGGTGTCAATCCAGTGGATTAACCCACTGATAGGTGAATGGACTACTGGGAGGTGGTGGGAACTAGAGGTAGGTGAGGCATGTTTGGAAGAAGTAGGTCACTGGAAATGTGCTTTGGGGGACAATATCTTGTCTCAGGCCCCTTCCTCTCTCTTCCCAGCTGCCAGGAGCTGAGAAACCTTCCTCGCCAAACCCTCTCACCATGACATTCTGCTTCATCTCAGGCCCAGAGCAATGGAGCCAGCCAACCATGGACTGAAACCTCTGAAACACTGAGCCAAAATAAACCTTTCCTTCTTTAAGTTGTTTATGTCAAGTCTTTTGGTCACAATGAAGAAAAACTGACAAAGTCATATGGGCTCAGAGAAATGAAGTAGTTTGCCCAAAAGCACAAAGCTGATAACAGCTGAGATTAAACCTGGGCTTCTGGAGCATAGGCTCTTCTCATCATAAGAGGCTAAGGCAAAAGGCAAAACATCAACTAGACGGGACTGCAGTATCTGAAATTATATGGCTTCAGAGGAGGACGAGGTGGAAGCAACTAATAGATCAGGCTGACCAACTGGAGCCACCTGCCCCAGCCAATTACTAACCCATGGGTTTGCCATCTGCAACCATGTCCAGAGGGCTAGAAAAGGAATGTTTGTTAGAGGCATTTGCCAAGCAGGATTGTCCAGGCTAGTAGCTGGAGTGAGGGTAGTAGTACCAGCCAATTTCCTTCTGGTCATTCTCTATAAATCCAGGCCAGCCCATCAGAAAGCCAAGGATTCAGAACCAGCAGGCCATATGTTCTCAGGGTCGGTATGCACAGCACCAGAGTTCCCATGTGGAATGAGTGTCCTCATCTTCCAGACAGACAGTTAGAAGGGGAGGAGGCCTGAATAGTTCATCCCAGAGGAAGAAAGGTAATGACCCTTGATTTTGAAAAAATTCAATTTACGAGCAAATTTGAATCTCCTGTGCTCCTCACTGAAACAAAATGAGACAGCATTCATTTTTAAAGCATCAGAGCAGAACAACTGCCATTTTTTAAATGCCATTTTGCTAAATTGTTTATAGTTTTTTTAAAGATTCAGTATATAAGCAGTAATACCCCAATTATGATTAGAGAGAAAACTAATGAAATCAAATATTTGAAACATCTTCTATTCTTAATGGTAACATCAAATAGAAATGTAGAATCTTAGATATCTATATACAAACAAAACAAAACAGTATAATTAATTTTGAATGCATATAAGGGTCTAAAAATAACTCCTCTACAGAGACCTCTAGTTTGCAAACTCAGAGTATTTCATCTTAAATATCAGAGGCAGACACTGCCAACCCACTCAAATGCCCAGTGTTTCCTAATGATTACTCATCTTAGTTCTACCAAGAGGGTCTAAAACTAAGGTGACATCTTCCATATTACAAGAGATTAAGAGCCTATTAGAGTGGAGAGGATAAAAGTGATTCAGGATGTTAGTGGAAAATTAAAGCCAGATCAGCAACTAATTTCCCTAGGATGAAAGAAACAAACAAACAAGAAAAAAGAAGAAGAAGAAGATAATGATGAAATAGGGAAGAAAATATTCTGGATGGAAAGCACTGTGTGATTTCACTATTCCTAAGCTTGCCAGAAGCCATAAATATTTGTAAAGCATAGTCTCTATATTTTCAGCATTCAAGGGCATAACCAAAGAAATCAGTGTATAAATATGTACATGTGCTAACTAACTGTTCTTTTAGACTGCTAAGAAAAAATAGAAAGCATAATTCCAAGTATTACTGGAAAAGACTGGGTTGTTTCTGTCTGAAATTTACTCTGGTCAGCTCTATAGTATCTATCTTTGCTAACTATTCTTAAAAAAAAAAGAAAGAAAGAAAGAAAAGAAAATTCAACCTCCAAACAGGAGTGGTACTTCCTGTTGCCCTGCTAGAGCAGCCAGACAGAGCTTGGAGAACACACCAGCACCTAGGGACCATTTTGAGGTGCTTCACAAACTGACCAGTATCCAGGTCCTGGAGTTTATGCAGGCCCGAAACCACACAAAACAAAGCAATCCTTCTCAAGGCAGCCTCTAATTGTCTGGAGATCATTCTAGAACTTTCTCTTTCCCTACCTTGCTCTTATCTGGACACACCTGGTTGTCCATGCTAGTATCCCAAGAGTGGTCTAAGCAGCAGACACTCAGTAAAGTACCAGAACCTTTCACTCAGTTGTTCCATTTTCACTTATAGTCAACGCTTAAATTAAGAGCTAGTGATCCCTGACCCATTCAAAGCCATCTTTAAGGAGATTTGAATTGATAATGTCTGTTCGTCTGCCAGTAATTTTGTTAGGTGCCTTAGAACAGTTCTGCAACAACCTAACACAGAAATTCCCTCAAATCACCATGCTATGCAAAATTATGCAATAAAAACTACAGGTTTCATGGGAAAATGTGACTGGGGCACATCTCTCAAAAAAAAAAAATTGAAAACAGAAGAATCTAAGAAAAATAGTGTCATAGTTTTATATATATTAGATGGTTAAGAAAAACAGATATGACAATAAACTTGGCACTTTAACTTGGAAATGACCTTAAATCTTCTCATGAAAGTGGGCATCGTAAGAGTTGCACTTTGGGCAAGAAGTATTAGAGGAAACCAATGAGTTGCTAAACACCAGGTGTGGGGGTGGGGGTGTGGCCCCTAACACTCAGTGAATGTAGCTGGTAGATGTTTGAGCAGTGTGTGCCCTATGTATTCCTAGGTGGCTCACTTTAGCTAGGTGTTGTTTTCTGAGACATATTAATGTTTCTCATGGATAAAATTGATCATAAGTCAATGTAAAACTTGCGTTATTCTCAAATTGTTCCCTGGTGTATCAATCAGGTTGGAACAAACTTGTGTTTTTAAAACAAGTGTTATAGCAGAAGTGACTGTACTTGATCTACTGAATCCTAGCAACACTAAAAGATAGGTACCATTAACTCCACTTTCCAGAAAAGGAAACTAAGGATCAGAGAAGTTAAGTGGTTCTCGAAACCACATCATTGGTGAGAGGTAACTTACAGAGTAACAGAGAGCCAGGTCTGCAGAAACCCCTCCACTGCCTGAGGCCCTGTTGTTGGTGGCACTTTCTGGGTCTAGAGGCAGATTACAACCTGCCCTGACCCTTCCACTCCTGTTCTATTTGTCTGGCCCAAAGGGCCACAGAACTCAATGAGAACATCCATATCTGTAGTGCTACCATGTCCCTTACCTCAAGCTCTAAGCTATGCCCCAAAGATAATGAAGTTTCCTACATGGAATTTTTTTCCCTTGTCTCCAAGCTCACCAGTCAGAATCAGCATAATTTCAGCAGATTTCATGGAGTCTAAGGATTCACTTTCTGGAAACCCTTTTACTGTTTTCATAAGCTGCCTTTCTGGGAGCTTGTGTCCAGGCTCCTTGGCAAGAAGAAAAAGCTACATTACTCCACACAATGGAAGCCTGACCAAGTCACTCCTTTTCTGGAACCTCCTACAGATCCACAGTGCCCTTAGGGTCAAATCCAAGCTGCAGAGTCTCTCTGATCTGCCCCCAGACTATGGGAGAAGCCTCTTCTCTGTCCACTTCTCCCGCCTCTACACTGGATATTGCAGACGCACTGAATCACTTTCAGTTGCCCAGTACCCCAGGGTTTCTCACTTCCAGACTTTGTACTTGTTACGGCCCCTGTCTAGAAGACTCTCCACACCCCGCATCACATCACCCTCCCTCACCTATTCCATGCCTATTCCACCTCCAGATCTCAGCCTCTATGTCCCCTCCCTCCGGAAGTCCTTTAGGGTCCTGTTCCCACAGCTGGATTAGGAGTTCCTCCAGAGGTGCTCCCAGAGCTCACTGCACTTTCCCCATCACAACCGTTAACCCACTCTACTGAAATCACCCCTACACTAGTCCAAGAGTTAAGCTCTGTTAAGTCAGGGGCTTCGGTAATGAATAAAGGAGTGAATGCATTTGCATAGCATATAGCATGAAAGAGCTTTCATGTGCAATATCTCATCTTGACCCACACATGCCATTTTATGGAGTAAATGGGGAATCAAACAACAGATCCAAGAGAGCAAACGCATTAGCCATTTCCACATAGCTAGGTTGGTGGCAAAACATTCATTCATTCACTTGTCAACTCAACAATTACAGCAACTTTCATGTTCTAGGCACTAGGTATACAGCAATGCCCAAATCTCACAGAAACCCATGCCCTTTTGGAGCTCACAAGTGGCAGAGGGACAGACAATAAATCAAATAAACAGTACATCGATATGTCAGTTTAGCAGATGGTAATGATGCTATGGGAAAAACAATAAAGCCAAAAAGGATAAAAGTGGGGCCCCACTGAGAAGGTACAGTCTGAACAAAGTTTTAGAAGAAGTGAGGGAGTGTTCCACGCTGGGATCTGGCTCCCAGAGATGGGAGATGGGATAATCCATGCCAAGGTGCTGAAGCAAGAGTTGGCCTGGCAAATTCAAAGAGAAATGGCAAGGACAGGACACCTGCAGAGGACTGTGCTGCATCTCCAATCTGGGCATCAGAGTAAAAACAGCTAGCTTTCCTGCATGTCTACTATGTACCTAGAAAAGAGTGATGAGCCACAAAGACATCCTCTGTCCTTACAGACATTACAAGCTGGGTTCAGGTATCAAATCCCACTCTGAAACTCAGCATAGATGGGAAGGTTAGCTTACTACTAGCCTACCAGGAGGGTGTCAAGCCCTAGAAACTGCTTTGTCACACCTTCTACTGAATGAAGAGAAGGGTGGTGATCGTTGCCCCCATCAGTCTTTTCTGGGTTGGCTTCCTAGGATGAGCAAGAATCATCCCTGTGCATCGGCAGTGCCAGCAGCCGCATCACAGGGATTTATGAACTGTGGCTTTCTGATCAAACACATGAAATTAACAGAAAAATGCTTTAAAATGTATTATTGCTAGGGAAATTACATAATAAGGACAAAAGCTTCCCTATTACTAACGTAATGAAAACAAAAATAAGGATTTATAAGCTTCCCAGCTCTGACCTAAATTTGCTGTGCATTATTTTTCTACATCTCTTTCTACTTTAGAAAAACCACTACTAATTGCATTCACATTACACAGTATCAACCAAACCTAGATTTGGGTTTCCTCCAAGACCACCAACAGGCTCAAGTTACAGCAAGTTTATTAAATGGCAATTTTTTCTCTCTCTCTTTGATGTAAAACCTAGAATGCTGTTACCTTTTGGGGTAACTAAACAGATAAATGCTTGATAAGTAACATTTCAAGAAAATCCCAAATGCATAAATAAGAGAAGTGTATGCATTTTTTTTGACTCACAAAATAATAAAGGATTCTTTAAAAGCATAGTTTATTGGTGGCTGGGAGCCTGGAGCTAATGAAAAAAACATTTATGAGTTTGGTTTCCACAGCTTTCCTTTTGTGTTCTCTTGGTGCATACGCTCCTGGGCATTCTCTAGGAAAACCTGGAACACAACTGGAAACAGAACACAAGGAACTGGAGACCAGTTCAGTTTTACCCTGTTTAAACTCCACAGAGAACAGGGCAGCAACTTCCCAAAGAAGGTGGACGTGATAGCCTGCCATTTTCATGGTGCGTTTTCCAAAGTCTTAGTCTTCCTATGACCTCTACTCTCACACTTCAGAGTACAAAACCTAGTTTTCCTGATGACTGTTATCACCCAAATGGGTTGTCCCCAATGCCACAGCAACACCGGGGCCAGGAGGAATGCCCTTAGTTAATGGAGCAGATTGACCCAGCCTCCTGCCATTCTGCAGTGGCTCCTTTGTCCCCTCCAACTTCTGTCTTGTAGAGGTCACCTCAGATCCCCCAACATGATTCTTACTCACTCTTCATCAGTACAAGAAAGGAAGGGGAATGTGTTGGGACAGAGGTCAAATAAAAAGATGCTGGCTTCATACTTAGAGAGACATCAGCCTAATTTATTCCTGCTATTGCTGTTTTCCATTTCCATTCTTCCATCTCCTGCAGCTCAATATTTCCTTGTGTTCACTTCTAGATTTTACAAATGAGGAAGTCAAGGTCAGCTGAGCTGAAGGTAGAGAGGAGTCTCGCTAGGATTCATTCTACTATGTGATCACTGATTAATTCCAAAGGTTCAAAGCCAACCTATGGAATATGGATTTTGATTAAAAAGACAGTAAACATTAAATATTTCTCCCAAGTCATGCAAAACCAAGAAATGGAACATTCAAATGACAGATAATATAAAACCATTAAAAATTTCAAAGGTTTTCAGTTTATATATTAACAGTTATATTGGAGTACAATTTACATACCATAAATTTCACCCTATCATGAGTGTACAGTTCAACGACTTTTATTTTAATGTACAGTCAATGATGTAAATGTGTAACCACCACCACATTCCCTTTTCGAACAGTTTAGAACATCCCCAGAAGTTTTGCTGTTAGCACATTTCCTCTTCCATCCTTGCTGGAGGCAGTGATCCACTTTGTCACTAGATTTTTTGGCTTTTCTGGAAATGTAATATACATGGACTCAATACATAGTCTTTTATGTCTGCCCTCTTTCACATGGTATAACCTTATGGAGTTTATCCATGTTGTAACTTTTATCAGTATTTTGCTCCTTTTTATTACTAAATAGTATTCTATTACATAAATATACCACATTTTTATTCATTCATCAAATGGCTATTGTAAATAATGCTGCCTTGAACATCTGCATATGTCTTTGTGCAGACACACATTTTCATTTCTTCTTTATTTTATTTTTTTCAGTACTGGGGATTAAACCCAGGGGTTCCCTACCACTGAGACATATCCCCAACTCTTTCTATTTTTATTTGGAGACAGGGTCTCCCTAAACTGCAGAGGTTGGCCTTGAACTTGCAATCCTCCTACCTCAGTCTCCCAAGGAACTGGGGTTACAGGCCTGAGCCTTCATGCCCAGCTTAATTTCTTTTGAATAAATACTTAAAAGTGGAACTCCTAGGTCACATGATAAATTTATGTTTAACTTCTTAAAGAAATTGCCAAATTGTGGTCCAAAGTAGCTGTATTTCTTTATATTCTTATTAGAAATTTTTTTTTTCCAGAAATGTTTGAGGGTTTCTGTTTCTCCATATTCTTGCCAGTGGTTGGTACTGATTTCTTTTTTTTTAATTTGGGTCATTCTAGGAGAGTGTAGTAGTATCTTATTGTGGTTTTAGTTTTAATTGGAATATTCAAGACTGCTGAGAAATGCCACAAATATTAAGAAACCTAAAACAGGATTCGAGATTTTATTTATATAAAATGACCTCACACATTTGTGAGCCCTACAAAAAGACTGAGAGAAAAAATACATCCAAACACTGACAATAAATGCGAAAGCACATTTTCTTTTCACACTTCACTATAAAAATGTTTGTATGAGTAAATATATAATTAAAAATGTATTTTAGAAAGTAAAAATAATGCTTAAACACTAAGAACTAGGGACTGCAAGCCATTGAGTGTCAGGATATATATACCCAAGCCTCAACTAAACTCAGCTCCATTATCCACTTAGGAATTATCCATGCTGGGAATTGTTTGTAACACATTTGCAAAACCAGATTGGCTTCTCCCTCCATCAAAGCATGTTTCTGAGACCCTACCTCAGAGGTCAGCAAACTATAAATCCCAGGCCAAAGCTAGCTCACTGATCATTTGGATCATTTTTGTTTGACCTACAAGCTTAAGACCAGTTTTTCCATTTTTAAATGATGGGGAGAGGTCAAAACAACAATAACATTTTGTGACATGAAAGTTATGTGAAATTCAAATTTCAGTTCTATGAATAAACTTTCATTGGAACATAGCCCTGCTCATTTGTTTCCCAATTGTCCAGGACTGCTTTTGCATTGTTGAGCAGAGTTGAATAGTTATTACAGAGATTACTGGCCTGAAAACCTGTGATCTTTACTCCCTGGCCTGTTACAGAACATTTGTTGATCTCTGCCTATCTATTCCTGATGGGTGCTCACAGAAGATAAGCTCAGTTCTATTATCCTAAGGAAAACTCACCAGAATAAAAGAAATGGGATTATCCACTCTGTATTAATGCATACCAATATGTCTTTTCCAAAGAAATATACAGACATATCTGTAGTTGACAGCAGCAATATCAAAAACTTTAAAAGCACTTGTATTTTACTCCCTAGCACCTAGTAGGTTCTCAGTACTTGTTGAACAAATCAACACATGGATGGATGGATGGATGGATGGATGGATAAATGGATGAATGAGTGGGTGGATGGATAGGTGGGTAGGTGGTATGTGTATGTATGTATACATGTAATTGAGATTTATTAGGTGCTAACCATGGACTAAGTGCCAGAACAAGTCCCACTGTGGATTGGGAAGTAGAAAGGAAAGATCTGTCCTCTGGAATCTCTGAATAGGACAATAAATGAACCCGCAGTTCTCAAAAGAAGAAACACAAATGATGAAAAAGAGGCTTAACATCACCAGTAAATCAAAAGTACATAAACTTAAAAGAACAATAATATTTCCTTTTTCAACCTAGAAGATAGTCAGGTCTTTAAAACATGCAAAAAATCAGTATAAGGAAAAAGCTACTTTCTTTCAATGGAAAACAGAGAGGGGTATGCATTTTCCCAGCTTCAATGGTAGGCACTGAGATTACAGATATCAAAGCCTTTGCCTTTCGACTCTGTAATTCCACTTCTAAGAGTTACTGCCAAGAAAATAATCATGGATGTACACAAAAATTTACAGATAATCACAGCACTGTTTATACTAGAAATGAGAAAAAGGGAGAATCCTAATGTCCAACATTAGGGAATAAGAAAATTGTAATACAACCACACACAATGCTGAACTGTGGAATGATTAAATATTGAGGACCTGAGAACTATGTATTTTGATATAGAAAGCTGTTCACACTAACAGTGATAAGTACAGGAGGAAAGCAAGTTACAAAATCAGATTCCAAGGGGATAAGCCCATTTTATTAAATTGCATACTTACATGAAAAAAACTTTCACAGAATATAAGCTTAAATGAAAATAATTACCATCTTTTCATTATTTCTATTTTTACTTCTCTGATCTTTTCTAATTTTCTACAACAAACACATTAATGGTTCAATTTTTTTAAATAAAAAAGGGGTCAAAGATGCCAGGATACTCACACAAATAGAATGAAGGGGGAGAATCACTAATTAGTCATTAATCATTAATTAATTAATTTATGTATTTATTTATGCATGCCAACTAGGTTTAAGTCCTTATGGGCAGAGACCTATACTCACTCATTTGACAAACATCTATTTGGTATCCACTAGTCCCAGACACTGTTTCAAATGCAGTGGTTTCATCAGTAGATAAAACAGACAAATCCCTGTCTTCATGGAACTTCTAGCTTCTCCGTATCCTGTTATCTCTGTATCCCCTCCATCAGCAAGCACTGTGCAGGACACAGGCGAGGGTCCTTCCCTGGAGATTAACACTGGTTAATTTCTTAACAAGGGTCTCATCACACACACACACACACACACACACACACACACACACAGATGTTGGAGCTGTATAGACCTTTTCACGAACCTGGTGTGCAAAGTAGGGGAAACCTGGAATGCAAGAATCCGGCCTGAGAACACAGGTTCCTGGGCAGTTCTGACTCAGGCCGCAGCCACTTGGGGAGAGGGGAAGCTGTCAGATAATATTTCATGAATAGTGAGGCTCAAGTTACTCGAACCAGCTGGGACTTTTCTTAAGCTACATTTTCCTCTGGCCAAAATATCCTCCTGGCTGACGCTGCCTGTTCAGTGTCACGCCACAGAGAAATGGGTCTTTCTGTTTTCCTCATAACTGCAGACGCCGCTTCTTTTTTAGGCGAGGGAACCCTGCAGCCCTGGTATTTGGCTTATGTAATAACTGGCTCCCTGCTGAGCAGAGCCACTAAGAGACCTGCACTCAATTTCACAAGACAGATTTCTCTCCTCTTGGGCCAGAGTCGTTCATAAAGTATGGACTCAAAATAAGTACACACGGGTGCTCTCAGTTTCCCCTAAGTCCCGAATCACCAACACGTCAACTCACTAGGATTATTTTTCCAAGTGCAGCTTTGAAAAAAAGTTTTGGCAGTTTCCAATGGAAACCAAATTACATCAATTGTGCAACAACTTTAAGGGTCTTTGAAATTAAAGCCCGAACTCCATCACAGGACAGGTAGAAGTCACTGAAAACTGAATGGAAAGTCACGGAGGTGTACTGGTTCTGCATTCTAACCCAACCTCCAGTTCTGGGTACAACCTCCCTGAGTGCACTCCCTGGGAGCTTGACCTTTTGAAAGTCATCAATAAAATAAAGGGATAGTCGGGCGAAGTGGCACACTCCTTTAATCCCACAACTTTGAGACAGGAGAAGCACAAGTTCAAAGCCAGCCTCAGCAATGGTGAGGCGCTAAGCAGCTCAGTGAGACTCTGTCTCTACATAAAACACAAATAGGGCTGGGGATGTAGCTCAGTGGTGGAGTGCCCCTGAGTTCAATCCCCAGTACCAAAAAGAAAAAAAAAAAGACCCTCCCACTTTGAGAGGCTTAGACAGGAGAATCGCAAGTTCAAAGCCAACCTCAGCAAAAGCAAGGTGCTAAGCAACTCAGTGAGACCCTGTCTCTAAATAAAACACAAAATAGGGCTGGGGATGTGGCTCAGTGGTCGAGTGCCCCTGAGTTCAATCCCCGATACTAAATAAATAAATAGATAGATAGATAAATAAATAAAATAAAGGGATAGTATCATGGTTAAACGTGAGAATTGTGCAGAGCACCTCGTTTGGATTCAGACACAGTGTGAGTACTTAATACACTGTAGTTCCACTTCTTCTCCCCTGGTTTCTGGAATAATTTTAAACATAAAAAGGCCTATTTGGAAGGAAAGTGAACACAGAGAGGTCTTTCCCTTCCACTGCTCCCAAGCACTCTTTATGGCTACAGGAGAGAAGGCTGTAATGGAGAGGGCACATTCCACCTTCATGAGGGAAGAGCTTGGGTAGCAGAGATCTGAACTCAAGTCTCATCTCTGCTACTTTCTAGCTGTACCAGCTCATGCAAATTACAGCGCTTCTCAGTTCCTCATCTCTTTCCCTGTCTGTATAACAGCAAGAAAAACCACACCTAGAGCCCGGTGCGGTGGCCTATAATCCCAGCATTCTGGGAGGCTGAAACAAGAGAATCGCGAGTTCAAACCCAGCCTCAGCAATGACCCTGTTTCTAAATAAAATATTGGGAATGTGGCTCAGTGGCCAAGTACTCCTCAATTCAATCCCGTGCCGAAAGAAAGAAAGAAAGAAAGAAAGAAAGAAAGAAAGAAAGAAAGAAAGAAAGAAAGAAAGAAAGAAAGAAAGAAAGAAGGAAGGAAGGAAGGAAGGAAGGAAGGAAGGAAGGAAGGAAGGAAGGAAGGAAGGAAGGAAGGAAGGAAGGAAGGAGGAAGGAAGGAAGGAAGGAAGGAAGGAAGGAAGGAAGGAAGGAAGGAAGGAAGAAAGAAAGAAAGAAGGAAAGAAAGAAAGAAAGAAAGGAAAGAAAGAAAGAAAGAAAGAAAGAAAATACCTGTGTTTTTCATTTAAAGATTACATGAGAAAATACCTTTAAAGTCCTAAATTTTATTATTATTTACTATTATTTCACAACCACTCCAATAGGAGATGCATCCAGAACCTCATCTGACCTTTGACTTTCTCTGTCTACCCTGGTATGTGTTAGTTGTTACATCCAGATGCTCCTCAAGGCCAAGGCCAAAGAAATACTTCCAGCTAATGTAAAATTCACACCAAGCCTTAATCTAAACACAGCAGACACATCTCAGCAAGTTAGCAGAGAAGAAAGAGAAGGCAAACTTTACTCTCTAGGGGCCAGGCTAGGTTTTCAGTTCTACTTTCTGTCCTCTTAACCTCCCCAAAGTCCTCCATAGGCTAAAAATAAAACAAAACAATAATAAAAGCCTACAACAGCTCAATTGCCACCTCACTTTCCAAAGTCCACCTTACTGAACACTTGTTTCATTATGACCTGTGGCAGTAGAGACAGATTTCATTAAATAACCAAACAGATGTGTAGAAAAATACAGCCCGATCATAGAGGTTGGGGGCAGGGGAGCCACCAACCTCATGACGTGCCTTCTGGAGACCACCAAAACATTGTAGTGGCTTCAAAGACCTCACTTGGATCCTCAGCAACTTGAGCTTCAACCAAAATGACACCAGACATTTTGATATCTTATTAATGACATTTGACCAAACGAAATAGACGTTTGGGTTGAATAAGCTAACCCCCTTAGCCTTAAGAGAGAGAAGAGGTTGGGGTTTCAAACATGCTTTCTTACGCTTACATAATAGTCTGTGGTAATATTTGTAAGATTCTCTCTGAAATGGATTACTTCCCATATCCAAATACTGCTGGAACGTCAAGGCTTTCCTCAGTTTCCCCTTTCCCTTCTTGAATATTTTATTGAGAACTATATTAGGAGGCTTATATATGTTACATAAATTGAAGCTTCACAGTGATCATAGGAAGCAAGGGCTAATAACCCCACTCTTGAAGAGCACGGAGGCTAACTTGAACAGCTACTGGGTGGCAGCACCAGGACCGGAATCAGCTCTGAGTCCCAGGCACTTCTTATCCCTCCACGGCACCATTCCAACATGCAGGTGTGTTCTCTCTCGGCCGCCTCTCCACAGCAACACCTGTCTGCCATGTGCTGTCTTTCACAGATTCTCTTCATGGGCACATGCCTTGGCTTAATCTTGGAAAGATCAAGTTTTCTGATGGAAGGATCTCTGCCTGTCCTCTTCTGTATCCCTCACACAATAATGACTGTTGCAGAGGGGCCCATAGTTTAAGAAGCTTATGTGATTCACCCCCTATCACAGGCAGCAATGAGATAGGTTCAAGAGCAATGTGCCAACAGCACCAATTTTTTTTTAAAGAACCAATTATTTTAAAGTTTGATTCTTTACGAAAGACACATACAGCTGAGCACAGTGGTGCATGCCTGTAATCCCAGTGGCTCAGGAGACTGAGGCAGGAGGATCGCAAGTTCAAAGCCAGCCTCAGCATCTTAGAGAGGCCCCTCTCAACTTAGGGAGACCCTGTCTCAAAATAAAATATAAAGAAGAGCTGGGGATGTGGCTTGGTGGCTAAGCACCCCTGGGTTCAATCCCCAGTACCAAAAAAAAAAAAGATGCATACATACTCACACCCACTCCCATGACGTGAATCACTCGAGAAACTCCAAAAGCTACAAAAACTCTGACACTCTGTGGAAGGCAGAACTTCTCACCTTCCCTAAGACTGCATGATGAGGATCCCCCAGCAAACTAGGCCTAGTCCCAGAGGAGCTTTTGAAGCATCTGATAGTCTTCAATCACTGGGGCTTTAGCAATTTTACTTTATTGGTAACTTTCTAGGACCTCCCATCCTGACCCTGGGATAGAAATGCAGGCAAACATAATTGGAAGTACAGAGAAATCATATCATGGTCTCTGTGCACATCATGGTTTCAAGGACCAGCTCAGGAAGTTAACCTCTCCAAGGCTCAGTTTGCTCCTCTGTAAATTGGGAATGTTGAAAGGATAAATGAGATTTAGTTAATAAAGCAGTTAGCATTGTGTGTGTTGCATAGGAGAAAATAATGATAGATAATACTTTATATATTCACCATCAGAATCGTTACCATTTTATTTCCATCAGATCCATTATACAACAGAACTAGGGAGTAAAAAAATAAGTTATTTCAAACTCTACCTAAAGTGAGAGCAATATTTCCTTTTTTAGAGAAAAAGATTGCCATAGACAATATTTTCTCTCTGGTTTTATGAATTACCTCCAGTTGGGCTGTGCCATTAATCTAAGAAATGAGGAGCAGTGAGGAAGGGTGTCCTGACAAAAACAGATACTTCCTAGGAGACAGACGAAAAGAGGTGATAAGCAAAGAAAATAGAATAGCCAGGCACGGTGGCACATGCCTGGGATCCCAGCAGCTCAGGAGGCTGAGGCAGGAGGATCACGAGTTCAAAGCCAGCCTCAGCAAAAGCAAGGCACTAAGCAACTCAATGAGACCCTGTCTCTAAATAAAATATAAAATAGGGCTGAGGATATGGCTCAGTGGTCGAGTACCCCTGAGTTCAATCCCCGATGATGACAGAATCCAGATGGAGAGTGAAAGGGTGCTCAATGTACAATTCTGTAAACTTTTTGATGTACCTCAAATTCTTTTCTGGTGCAATATTTACAGGAAAAAATTGATACCTCTGTACTAATTCATTAAGGAGCCAACACTGAAGGAACCCTCCTGAAGAAAGATGGTGCTAAAGTGGTAAGAAGCATCTAGAAATAATCCTCCCAGCTTCATTTTAGACAGATTTCAAACTTCTTACCCTTGCCTCCAAAAACACATTCCTTACCCGCCCACTGCCGACACCTACTTGGGTGTAGACACAGAAAGAGAAAGGCCTTTCTTTTATTTTTTTTAATTAATTAATTTGTTTATTTAAATGCACTTCAAGTCAAGTCAGAGTACATATATAGAGCTCAATTTTTCCATTTCTCTGGTTGCAAACCAGATAGAGTCACATCATGTGTGTCCTCATACATACACCTAGGGTCCGAAAGGCCTTTCTAAGCAAAAGAATTGGGTGCTAACCCAACTCAGAAACTCACTAGCTACAGGTATCTCTTTGCACTTCAGTATCCTCCTCCTCAAAAGAGCAGTAAGCACATTGTGAAGAGTGGGAGAAGCGTATGTACAGTGCCTTCCACAACAGAAACTCAGTGCGCATTCTGACAGTGAGCTCTCTGGAGACACTATTATTCCACGGGCCTCTGGAGGTAGGTGACTCCCATGAGCAGAGGAGCCAAGAGGGAAGAAGTCAAGAGAAGAGGCCCAAGGCCACAGACCAGGACATTCCACAAACCAGCTAGCCTCAGCCTCCAAAACCCTCCTGGAGTGTAGAGAAAAATAATCCAAACAAATGAAACGGAGACAAGAAAACTGAGTTCTGCCCTCCTTCTAACCCTTCTCTTGAGTGGGTCCCAAGAACTGCACTTTGGTTTTGATTAGAAAGCTATGTGGTGCTTCCCGTGCCCTCACAGCCCCCCAAACCCCCCTCTAAACAGGGATGGCCTCTTATTAAAGACAATGGCGCTTTAATCTATGTACCAGAGCATGCTAATGATACTGTACTGGGTTTTGGTCCTCTGCCAAAGAGCAAACAGTGCCAACATTTGTAAACTTCCAACAGGAAATTAAATAACTGCCCTGCTGGAAATATGAACCAATTTACAGTGGTCAAACCTGAATCTTCCAAAACACTGGCAAGGTTTGTGTGTATCAAGCACTAGGGACAAAAGGATATGAGGAGAAACTGAAGTTAAAACTCAACAAAATCTTCAAGGAAGGGTCTGGAAATAGTCCTTTCTTCCCCTCTGCCCTGGGTATATCCCTCTTGTTGATAGCGACCACAGGGCGTTGACATCATACTGCCCTAGGAAATATGAACTGCTGGAATCTCGGGCAGGGTAGCACGACTGTAGCCACAAATTCAAAAGCACAAGTAGGCAGGAAATGCAAAACTGTTTCCTCCCAAAGAAACGTCCCACATTCTACCCACTGCATTATGAAATACATACTCAGAAGGCATCCCATTACATTCAAGCTTTCCTCTCATATATGCAGAGAAGGGCAATGCTTTGAAAACATTCTGATTAGGGCCTTCTTTTCATGAAGCTCAAAGATCAGGAACATTTTTCTCCTCCCCTTGCACCCAGTACAGTGCCTGGCACACAGTAAGCATTTAATACAGGAGAGCTCTTTCTACTGTCATTACAACCATCCTTTGCAGGCAACCACCAAAGTGCAGGGCATCAGGCAGAGCCTTCCAGATCACAGCTGGACGCGACCCATCCCTGCCATCTGCATAGGCAGATCATACAAAGCAACAAGGAAACAAATGCCAAGGAATGAGCATCTATAATGTACTAAGCAGGGTGCAAGGGGGTTTTCTTGTGCAATCCTCACAACAATGCCCACCAAGTAGGTAGTCTTATCCTCCTCCTGCAAATGAAGACACAGGTACCCAGGGAGGCTTAGTCAGGTAAAAGGACAGAGGCAGCACTAGGGCCCATCTCTTTCTTCCTTCTCCCCCAGACTCCTGTGAGATACGCATCATTAGCCCCATGTCTCAGACAAAGAAACTGTGGCTACAGAAACCCATGGTAGTGAAAACCCACTCAGTCCCTCTACTTCAATCACACCTCCTGAATCCAGCTAAAGGCATGCTTTCTTTCAAGGAGCTGGGAACCCATTTCTCTGGGAGAAAGAACCGCTTTAAATGATTACATGACAACATGTGAGATGGCTCTCTAGTGGCAGCCTGTGAGCCCAGTGCAGAGGCTGAACTGCTAAAATAGTTAATAAAGTCCAGCCTGTGGCCAGCTTCCAAGAAAGACGGTCTTTGTGGTTCTACACACTCCCCAGATGGGGAATCACTCTCCCGGGGTTCCACGGACAGCATGGCATCCCCTCATCCAGCCAGATGGCAACAATGTATTTCCCAAGCACTCAAAGTCCAGTTTTGGGAATTCCAGGAAGTTTTTCCAAGTGGGCAGGTCTCTCTGCCCCAGGACGATGTATGTCAGTAGGTCCCAGGCAGGACATGGGTAAGCTCCCTGAGTTACTCTATGCTCACCTCCAAATAAGAGCCACTGAGCTGGAGTCTCTCAAGCTCACCTGCACATTCAGACAAGCTTCTACAGATCCATCATCACCACAGGGGAAAGTAACTGAAATCAACTTTACGACTACAAAATAAGTTCATAAAAGGAACTATGCTTTGAAAGTTAAAAGCATTTTACCATTGAAGGTAGTATTATTATTATTAGTTTTGTCTTTATACACAAAGTAGTATATTATTAGACCTCCACATTCTCCTGGGTTCCTTTCATGAATACTCAGAAAAAAAAGAAAAATGTAACTGTGTTCCAGAGTAAGTTAATATACAATGGTTAGGCAGTTTCCTTAATACAAAATTACAGGCCACCACTGGAGAAACAAAAAGACAACCAAACTTCAAAAACAGCAGAATTGCTTATCCAAAAATGTATAATATTTTGAAGATATAATGCTCTTAGATTAGGATAATTACTGGTGTCCTTCTGTCTCTGCTTTTCTCTATATCCAAAAAGTCTTTGTCACTAAGTGATTCTCACCAATGCAAATTAAAGAAACAAGCAAAACTACGCTTCTCTCATAGAGCAACCTGGAGGAGCTTGTGCTGCTGCGGGTCAGGTGGTCTCCGACAGGCCGAAAGGCCAACCACGAATTATAGAGTGTTTGCAAACACAAAGAGGCCAGTAATGATATCCCAGTGCCCTGGTGCTTTTTTCCAACAAGATCAAAGTTGTAAGCTAAAACAAATTAAGTGAGAGGAAAGGGAATGGCGGAAAGGGGACATAGGCAAAGTAGATCCAAACTTCTAGCCAAGTTCCCCTTGGAACATTCCAGCAAGATGCAAAAGTCCACAGAGGCTGTGAAAGGTGCTGGCCCCTCCCCTGGTCCCTCAGGTAGCCTGAAGAGCTCCAAAAGACTTGCTGGAAATTATATGCAACAAATCAAGAAAAGAGTATAAGGAAAAGCTGGAGAGCCTGTTTTAAGGGGTCCCCACATACTGCAATCGTGGTGCATGACTCGGCCTTCTGGTTCTGTCTCCAAAAGGCAAGGAAGGCGCCTGTGTCTGGAGCTCCAGGCCAACTTCTTCCACAGAAACAAAGCAGATGAGCACTTGCAGCCCTGGCCTGACCCAAGCAGGACTCTGCACAGCTGCCTATGCCCTAAAAGCTAAGATGTTCGCAAAAACTACGTGGGTATTGCTCCTTTGGCGATCCAAAGCAGCACGCCAAATAATAGGTTGGATGTAAAACACAAAGGAGATAAACTATTAATCAGCAACAGGAAAGGCAGATGGGGGAAAAGTCTTGATTCAGGGCCACATATATTATGGAAGTTTCACTAAGTTTGTGAGTTGAACCAACCCACTGACTGGCAACTAAGTAGGAAAAATTAATAATAATTGAGTAATCTTGTTTTTCCAGAGTAAAAATATTTTTTTTGTTTTTATGGGACTTTTCCGCCTTCAATATAATTGTGGGTCTAAATCTCTATATCTCATTCCTCATATAGAGAGAAATCTGTCTAATCTTCACACTAGTTTCCAAAATACCATTCACTCAATGCACAAAGGTTTGGGCCCACAGACTGTCCCCACCTTCATTCCACAAATGTTTACCGAGCATCTACCCAGGGCAGCCCCTGTGCTAGGAAGCCACTGGGGCAGACACCAAGATGCGAGGAGGGCACCAGTGCTCTGCTGATGCTTATGCTGGAAAAGGTACTCGCACACACGCTCACACGCCATCAGCTACCCCAGGAGGCAATGTGTGTGAAGTGTGAGGAGACATTCATTCAGTCAGTCACTCGACCAGTATTTATTGAATGTCTGCTTTGTGTTGGGCCCATGGTTGTGAGAGAGGTCCCTCCAATGAGAGCAGGAAGTTCCTCTAGGAAAGCAGCATTTCAATGTGTTTTACCACATACAATATCACTAAACAAACTCCCTAAAGCTTACCCAAATTTGTCTCTTCCAGAGAAAAACAAGCTCCTCATTTAGCTTTGTCCGTAAAGCACAACTGAGTTGAATTTTAAGAAGGAGAGTTTTTCAAAATACACTCCTAATGACAAGTAACTTCATAGTTTTTTAAATGACAATATTTAAATGGATCAAAAGATTTGAGAACTAGGCCAGGCACGGTGACGCACACCTGTAATCCCAGTGTCTTGGGAGGCTGAGGCAGAAGGATCATGAGTTCAAAGCCAGCCTTAGCAACAGCAAGGTGCTAAGCAACTCAGTGAGACTCTGTCTCTAAATAAAATACAAAATAGGGATGGGGATGTGGTTCAGTGGTTGAGTGCCCCTGAATTCAATCCCCAGTATCCCCACCCCCAAAAAAAGATTTCAAACCAATCTTTTTTTAAAATTTTACTATTCATTATCTTAAAGCAAACCTCAAGATTAATATCTGCCTTTCTTATTAAAAAGGGGAATGGGGTGCACTTAGCACTCAGAGGCAGTGAGACCCAGTGGAAAAACTCTGGAAGCAGACACACTCAAGTTGGACTTCCAGCTCAATCCCTCGCTAGCTGTGTGACCTCAGGGAGTAACTCAGCCTCTCTGTGCTTGGTTCCTTTCTCTATAAACTAAACTAGGGGCAATAATTCCTCCCTCACAGTAGGTGGCCATGAGAACTAAATGAGGTAATAAAAATAAAGGCTTTTAATAGAGTGCTCAAAACATATAAAGCTTAATAGATGGTAGTTACATTTTTAATAGCATTTTAAGCACTCATAGTTGTATTAGGGGAAGTAATCCTTATAAGTGCTACCTGTTTCATAAATACCACTGTTCCTGTTTTATTCAAAGGAAAACTGGGACCTGAAGTATGTCACAAAAAGTTGGTTGTCAAGTTATCTATTTACTTAATAAATGCTGAGTTCCTGTCCCTTCATCTGTCCCTCCATTTATTGAACCAAAACTTCCTTAGCATCTCTGCTATCCTCAGCCCTCCTGAGATACAGTCTAGGATAAGGGTCAGCAAAATGCTTCTGCGAAGGGCCAGAAGAAAATATTTTACCTTTACAGGCAGAGGGTCTCTGTTACAGCTCCCCTGGTGTTGTGGCTGGGGGTACTCACAGGGAGCCCCTGAATGAATGGGTGTGGGTGTGTTCCACTAAAACTTCACTTATTAAGAAGTCCCGGCCAGTTTTGGCCTGTAGTCTTAGTTTGCAGACTCCTGATCTAAAATAGTATGGTTTGATTTTCCAAAAACCGTGTTTAGTTATTGGAATTTATCCCAAACTGGACCTAAGGAGGCAGAACTAAAGGTCAGGCAGCTCTCCTCACACCCACTGCCTGAGCCACACAGACTTTTCCAGATCATATGTCATGCGTGACTGTAGAGAGAAAACCCAGAACTAGCCAGGAATGCAAGCAGAATCCCAGCTCATCAGTGACATGAGAAGCCTCACGTCTCTTCACAGAATGAGGCCCAGAGAAAAGTATATTCGTGTCCCCCCTCACCGGTGACCAGCAGAACTAAGGTTAAACTCAGGCCTCCAGTCTCCAAGAGCAGGGTGTCCACCTGCACTGCAGGGTCCTCTTCCAGAAGGAAAAAAGAAAGATGTCATGTCCTGCAAGGTCTACTGCCCACACAAGCCCGCAGCATTTGGGAGAGAAGAACAGGCCACTGGTCTCTCCCTGGACAAATGGGGCTTGTTAACAAGTCATTCCCTGAAGGGACACAAAAATCTCGATTTAAAAAGTAACCTAAGCAGTTGGGCCAATTGCTCACAATCAATGGTCTATCTGCCAATTCCAGGACCACTGATCATTAACTTCTCTCCAGGAAGGAGTGTCCAGCCACTCGCCCCTCAGCCCTGGCCACTCCTTAGGCCCTGCCCCAACTGCGTGAAGGATGTTCATGGCCTTCCCCATGCAGCCCACTTGAAAGGAGAAGGTGAGCAGAGCACACAACCATAATCAGATGAGTAGGAACTTACCTTTCACCACTGGCTCTAAACCATAGTCGCCAAGTTACAGCAAATTACATATTAACCTCAATCCCACATATGTCTACAGTCGGTTGGTTCTGTAGCCTCTCAGCACCATCTGTTTCTTTTAGGGTCAATTTCCAGGTGTAGTTTAGGTCTCTTGATACCCCAGTGAAACCAAGGAGAAACCAGAGAGTACGTGTGAGTCACAAGGTCCACGTTCAAGAGTTTCATTCAGGTTTTTTGGCAAACAAGTCTTTCTTTTTGTATGATTAGCAGTTGTTTTCCTGCAGAGAAGCTATTTACCTGCCTGAAAAACTGAGTTTAGATTCCATATATGAGCATACCAAGCCATTTGTGATCTGGCATTATTTTCCAAAATACCCTTCCGCGGCCTCCAGATGCTTGCTCCCGTTAAATGAACTACTAGCTATACCTTGGAGGTACCACCAGCTTCTCGCCTCCTTTCCTTGCACAGGTGGATTCCTCTACCTGATCGACTCTTTCCTCCTCTTTTCCCTGACAATCACCTTCAAGATCCCTCCATATCCAGCTTGAGTACCATCTTTCCTATGAAGCCTACTCGTATATCCTTGGGGCAATTAATCAGTCCCTCTTATCCAAACCACAACACTTTACACCGTCTACACCATCTATGGCACTATGCCACATTGTTTGCATCAAATGTGTGTGTCCCCCTCCTGTCTATCAGTTCCTCAAAGACTAGATATGAGCCTTTTCATCCCTGAAGTCAACACTGGCTCTGGACACGTCGTTAAGTAAGGAAATGAAGCATGCCTTCCATACCTGTGAGACTCCCTAATGTACAGAAGACATTCAGGGCTAGACAAGGAGGAAGGCCATCAAGAAAAGGGAGGGAAAAAATGTTTAGAATGTCCCCAAACTCTCTTTTGGCTCTTCTGGCCACCTCCCATGAGGCAATGTTCTTCCCCCAAATCAGCCCAGAGGCTTTGTGACCAAATCCATTCACCTGCTGACCATTTCCCAACACACCTATAAAATGAACATATGCAGTAAATTCTCGAAATGGGTTTCTCATTTCTTAAATGAATACATTTTTCCTGAATAGAACAATATTTTTCCTTCCCTCTGCAAACACCTGGGCTTCAAACTCCATTGAACTTGGGCAAATTTCCTGCACCCAACCTGTCTATCATGTTGGATCAAAGGGTTGTGACTTACCACTGATGAGCTTTCTTTGTTTCATGAAATTTCCCTGGTAAAACGTGCTAACCAGAATTGAATCCTATATACCTTCTTGTCAACCTTTTAGTTCACCTTCTTTGAGGTGTGACTTACTTTGAGAGAATCTCAAATCTAAAAAGTTAACTGTCTAAAGTATTCTTGACTTTGGAAAAGTACAGAAGATGATTTTAGTGTGAAAATTTTCTTACACAAATCTTTTAAGGATCCCGTACCCACTACCTGAAGTGAGATAGATGATGATGACGATAGATAGATAGATAGATAGATAGATAGATAGATAGATAGGAAGAAACAGTATTCTTTCCTTAGTCAAAAGGGTAAAAACTCATCTGAGAAAATTTTTTTAAATATTTATTTATTTTTTTAGTTGTAGGTGGACAGAATATTTTTATTTTATTTTTATGTGGTGCTAAGGATCGAACCCAGTGTCTCACGCATGCTAGGCGAGCACGCTACCACTGCTCCATAACCCCAGCCCCTCATCTGAGAAAATTTGCCCTTGCCATGGTCCATCTGCTTCGGTGCTATGATGATACTGGACTCTGGTTTTTTTCAAAATGTCTTCCTAGACACAGATAAGGTCAGTACCTTAACTCTAGGCTTCCTGGAAAGTCTCCATTCCCCACAGAGTACCAAGAACAAAGCAGATGTGATAAACAAGACACTAATTCAAACACAATTTGTAAGACCAGGTATTTCGACCCACAGTTATGGAATCTCTTCAGCAATGACATACAGAGGCTTCAGCTCAAGCCATTTACCACTGCTCTTCCTGCAAGATTTTCTGACTTCTTACTCTTCTTTGTCCAGTACTTATCACAGACTGTACAGAGCTGTCCTTAGTTTGCATCCCCATCACCCCCTGATGGCAGAGAGCTCATTTATGGATCCCCAGTACCACCCTGGCTGGAACACTGAAGCCCTTAATAAGTATCTGCTGAAGGTTTCTAGTCACCCTGACATTGCCTTTTCCAGGTCACCTGCAAACTCTGCAATAGCCATGGCCCCAAAGAAAGTAATTAAGACACTGAAGCAACAGGTGGCCTCTGCAGCAACATCCCTTTGCAGTTAGTACCAGGTGGCCACAGATGAAGTTGTGTGGCAAGAGGACTACAGCTAGCCCCAGGGTCCCTACTTGATAATTTATATTCTTTTGAAGATATCTTGTCTCCCCAGAATCTGGTTCGACTAGGCAACATGGCAAATTAGGTGGCTTATATTTTAAAGGAAAAAAATTATAAATCAAAGGCAACTTTTCTGCACATGACTGCTGATGGAACTATAGATTGGTTCCTTTATTCCCCACCCTCTTTCCACCTCCTTTTTCCTCTTGTTCAAGTATAGAGACTGGAAAATGAAACAAGTTCACAGCCTCCTTGCAACTAGAGAGATCCATATGACATACTTCTGCTGATCGACATATCGATGAACATCACTTCCCTTCCCATTATGTGTACACTGACCACAGTTAAAGCTACAAAATAATAAGGTAAGGCACAAATTCATTCATCCATTTAATAGGATTTACCAAACACCTCCTGAATTAATTGGAATACAGACTAGGCGGCTGTAACAAAAAAACTCAAAAGTACAAAAGCTTAAACATGACAGAAGTACATTTGGCTCATGTGAAAGTTCTTTTACGGATGAAGCAGTTCAGGTATTCAACACTGGGTCTGGACAACAGCTGGGTGGTGATGAGCAGCCAGGCCCCTTCCACCTTGCTGCTCCTGCCATCCCAAAAGCATGACCTTTATTCATGGGGTCAAAGATGACTTACCTGCCGGGCGCGGTGGCTCAAGCGTGTAATCCCAGCACTTAGGGAGGCTGAGACAGGAGGATTGCGAGTTCAAAGCCAGCCTCAGCAACGGCGAGGTGCTAAGCAACTCAGTGAGACCCTGTCTCTACACAGAACACAAAATAGGGCTGGGGATGTGGCTCAGTGATCGAGTGCCCCTGAGTTCAATCCCCAGTACCAAAAAAAAAAAAAAAAAATGACTTACCTGCACCCCAGCCCAAGAGAAGTAGGAAAAAAAATCCAGGAGATAGCCCATTTCTTCCTTTTAAAAGCACAAGTTGGAAGCTATGCTTCCCCGGCAAAGGCACACTCTGCTCTTGTCCCTTGGGCCAGAACCTCTCGTGATCATTCTCAGCTATGAGGAAGGCACAGAAACATGCCCACCTAAAGCTCCCATTAATGCAGAAGGAGGAGAAGGGAAAGAAGAGGAGGAACACTACTAGTATCCTTAATAGAAACAATAATGGGAAGAACAAGTCACAGTCTCCACCACACTTCTATATGCCAGGCACTGTGCTGGGGACTGTGGCTGAAGAATCATTGACTGAATCAATCCCAGTCCTCCTCTCAAGAAATCCAAAGTCCCCACTTCTTGGTCTATACTCAAAGGACTTAAAAACAGTATACTACATTGATGCAGCCACATCCATGTTTATAGCAGCTCAACTCACAAGAGCCAAACTATGGAAACAACCCAGGTGTCCTTCAACAGATGAATGGATATATATAGAATAGAATATTACTCAGCCCTAAAGAAGAATGGAATTATGGCATTTGCCAGTAAATGGATAGAACTGGAGAATATTATGCTAAATGAAATAAGCCAATCCCAAAAAACCAAAGGCTAAATGTTCTCTCTGATTTGTGGATGCTAGCCCAAAACAAGGGAGGTTGGGGAGGGGATTATTAGAAATCCATTGAATTCGACAAAGGGAAATGAATGGAGGGAGAGGAGAACAGGAAAGACAGTAGAATGGATCAGTCATAACTTTCCTAGCCTTGTATTTGCATACACAACCAGGGTAACTCCACATTGTGTACAACCACAAGAGTGGGAATCTAAATAGAATAAATTATACTCTCTCTATATATTCTGCCAAAATACATTCTACTGTCATGTATAACTAAAAATAAAAAATAAAAAAAAAGAAACTCAAAGTGATTACTATCAAATGAAAAGTCCTACGCATCTTTGTATCAACAGCACCAGCAGATCCCTGTCCTCTACTGAGGTTTACCAAATATTTGTTGATGTCCATCAGTAACAACAAAAAAATAACATGCCCCAACACCAACAGGCACCTGGTACTGAGCTGGATCTTGAGCAACAACCATGGATAACAGCTCATCCCTGCCTTCAAGCAGGCCCCATCCACACAAGGAGACAAAAGGGACACCACCCAGAGAAACAAAGCAAGGAGGAATTGTGAAGCCCAGGCCAAGAGAAGGAAGGCTCTCTGAAGCCGGGGACAGACAAAGGTGGCTCTGGATGAGGAAGAATGACATCAGTTGGCTCATGTCAGCAGGACAGATCTTTGATGGGATGCTGGGGAAGGTGAAGCGGGCAACTGGAAGACTGATGGTAGCACGAGCTCCATACCTACAAAAGCCCTGCTTAGCCCAGTCCCGTGGAGGAAGCCATCGCCCGCTTCTTTCATCAGGCAGAAACTGATCTAGCTAATCCCATCACGCAGCTGCCGCTCCTCCCAGAGAGACAGGTGCTGAACCTCCATGCTCCAAACACAAGCCAGCACCCCACCTTGCCCATCGTGAGTGATTTCATGGTACCAGTTAAAACAGCATTTCTCTAAAGCAATTTTCCCAGAAGTGGCAGAAGGGCAGAGATTAGCTGCAGGTTGCCATGGAGAGCCACCATCTGGCCTGGCTGGTCTCAACTTTCATCTCTCTTGAGGTTATTTCTTGGGGTCAGATGCTTTCAAAAGCCCCTCCCAGTTGCAAGATTCAGAGAATCGAAGTTGGAACCCTGAGATCTGAAGCCTCCTAGGATAAAAGTGAGGAACACCTTGACCAAGTAGAAAAAGAAATCACTTATTCAAATGATCCAGTACAGTGCCTGGCAAATAATGGGCACTGAATAAAGAACTGATGCTGTCACTTTTATTGGTCTGTGTATATTTCTTTATATTTGCAGCCCATCTCAATTCAGAGATTTTGAAGAGTTTATGATATAATGAATAATATAATAACCAGGACTGTTAACTCAGTTCCAGCAAATCTATCAATAAGACAAAGAAAGAAAACCAGGAAAACGGAGCATACAAAGATATGAAGGTCACAATATTCTAAAATGGAAACCAACCCTGAGTTACTAACTTTCCAAGTCTCCTTGAAGTCAAAGCAAAAAAAAGGGGGAGTGAGGGAGGGCAAATTAAGTTATTTGCAAAATGTACATTCTCTGTAAGGCACAAAAACAAAACCCCAAGAACTCAGTTCAAAGGGCTGGGGGTGTAGCTCAGTGATAGGGCACATGCCTAGTATGCACAAGACCCTGGTATATATACCAGGACCACAAAAAAAAAAAAAGGAAAAGTTTTTCAGATCAGTACACTAGTTCTGCTCCCGGGGGCTACGTAAAAAGTGAAGAAAAAGGAGACAGTGGAGACAGGAGGGAAGTCCCTAGATAATAAACTGCAAAAGTACCGGACCAAACAAAGCCAAATAGATTTATTTTGTTACAGGGTTTTTCCAAACCTTTAATATGTTTGTTAAAGAGCAGTAAAATGTGATTTACCTACATAGCTCAGGAGCACTTGTTTTAACAAAGGGTCTTGTTAACAAAGGGATGCCTGGATCTCAAAGGGCTGAAGGGACACCATGTGCTATAATGTTATTATTACTATCATGGGTCAGATGACTCCTCTTTACCAAGAGATTTTTTTTTCTTTTTTATCAAAGAAACAAGAACTGAATTCTGCATCTTCCCACCTTTCTTGTCTTAGTTTGACTTGGCAAATTCATTCTTAGGTAATGCATTATTAGCAGTCATAAAAAAAAAAGAACAAAACCTGCACTATAGGGTATTTGATACCCTTCAATGGACTTCCCCCTTCCTCTTTCTATTATCTCCACATTTCTGGAGGGAGGGAGGATCTATATTATCAACTCCATTTTCAAAGGATGAGAAAATGAGTTCCACAGAGGCTGAGCTTCCAGGTCACTCTGAGCAAATGGCCAACCTGGTCCTGGAGCATGAAGTCGGAACTCAGGGACGCAACTGTGGCAAAGGCCAGACCTCTTCCCCCTGGGTCCTGCCCCTCCCTGACCAGGTGCTGCTTTTATCTTTCTGTGTGTCTGCAGGTGGGTGGCAGTGCCGCTGACTCCTTTCTGGCTCCATTTAAGCCCCTTTCTTTCATCCATTAATTAAATCATGCACTTTTCTGATAGGGGAGGAGAATCTTCAAAAGAGGAAAAGGAGCCCTCCCTCTCAGAGCATGCAGGGATTAAAGTTCATCTGGCTAAGGAATGCTCACCAGGGACTAAAACGCATTACTCAGAGGCAAGCCCTGAAAGCCAGTGACACATTAATACGAAAATGGGAGCTGAGACCAGACCAGCAAGATCTCAGTCTCCAGCATTTCCAACATGGGGCCAAAGTGCCCAATGGCACCTTAGGGACATTCAGGGGCCTGGTAAGGGAGCCTCAGGGTGAGCCACTGCAGTGACCCTAAGAGACAGCGGGAACAAATGTATTTGGCAGTGAACTTGGCAGTGTTCACTATGCCTCTTTACCTTACCTTGGGGAGAGTTTGCAGCTTGGCCACAATCATTCCTCTCTGTACCTACACACATTAGAGCATTCCTGAGCAAATGTCGTTTACATCCTCATTTACTTACCTCCTCTAGGGCTCTTCCCTGTGGAGTTCTGAGCAGTAGCCTTTCCAAATAGTAAAACACTCATTCAAGCACTAAACATTTTTTTTCCTAACTTGAAATAATTATAAATTCAGAGGAAGCTGCAAAAATAGTACAAAGAGGTCTCATATCCCTTTACTCAGCTGGGCTCATTGGAACACGTTACATAACTATAGCACATCAGGAAATCAAATTGGTGATCCACAGGCCTTATTCAGATATTGCCAGTTAGACATCACTCATCCCCAAGTCTGTCTGTGTGAGTCAGCTTATGTTGCCATGACAAAAATAGCTGGAAAAAAAAAAAAAAACAATTTAGAGGCAGAAATATTCACGTTGGTTCAGGGTTTCAGTCCATGTATAGCAGGTTCCATTGCTTTGGCCTTGACGTGAGGCACAATATCATGCGGAAGGGCACAGTAGAGGCAGCTGCTCAGCTCAAGGTGGAGGGAGAGCAGAAAGAGAGCAAGAGAAGAAGGGAAAAGGGCCAGGGACAATATGTCATAGTTTCCAAGGGCACTCCCCTCAAGCACCCATTCCTGCAACCAGATCCCAAGTCCCACCACTTCCCAGTAGTCCATGCAGCCCTCAATGAATTAATCCACCCTGAGGTTAGAGCCCTCGTGAATGATCCAATCACCTCCCTAAAGCCCACCTCTGAACACTGCTGCATTGGGGAGCAAGCCTTCAACACGTGAGCCTTTGGGGGACATTCCAGATCCAAACCATAACACCGTCTATAGTTTCATAGAATTTTATTACATTAAGACTTATGTAAACCAGGTGCAGTGGTGCATGCCTGTAACCCCAGCGATTTGGGAGATGAGGCAGGAGGATTATATAAGATCAAGGCCAGCCTCTGCAATTTAGTGCGGCCCTAGGCAACTTAGCAAGACCCTGTCTCAAAATAAAAAAAATTAAAAGGGTGGGGGATGTTGCTCAGGAGTAGAGCACCCCTGGGTTAAAAAAAAATACTCAGGTAAGGACGGTCACAACCAAGATGCAAAGCTGCTCCCTCCCTACAAAGATCGCAAAGTTGCCTTGTGCCTTCCTTTATGTCAGCCATCCCTCCCCTTGCTGGTCCCCCACCCAGTCCCTGACCCTGGCAACCATTAAATGTTCTCTCTCTCTTCTTTATCTGTGCTACTTTGAGAATGTTTTACAAATGTAACCTTTTGAGATTAGTTTTTGTTCAATCTGCATAAAACCCTTCATATCCATCAAATTGTCATGTGTATCAATAGTTCATTCCTTTTACTTCTAAGCAGTATCCCATGATATAGATATAGATATAGTATTCATACTTGAAGGAAGTTTGGGTCACGTTCAATTTTGGACTGATTACAAATAAAGCTGCTATGAACAATAATGTGCAGACTTCTGTGTGGCCACAAGCTTTTCATTTCTTTGGGACAAGTGTCCAGGAAGTGTCATCAGAAACTACTGGGTCATATATCAAATCTTTGTGTAAAAAATATTTTTGATGGAGAGTTTTCTAAAAACACATATTTCCCATCCCACTTTGCCCTCTTAAATACAGTAAAATGGAGAAAATTTGACATTACTTTTAATTAATGGGAATCATTATTGTGACTCACTGAAATCTGTAGTTGTCTCTAAATAATATGACCTCAAAGTATTGTAGAAGTTTTGATCTCAAAGCTGTTCACATTCCTGAATTTGCTATATTTATCTTCCTCAAAGTCCAGAGGTATGCTGCTCACTATAGGTGAATCTTGGGCACCAATATATCCAATATATCTGAAATATATCCAGATTCAACTAAACTGAGCTATAGTAAAATATACAGCTGATTTTGCAGAATTCATGCAAAAAGATAAATGCAAAATATCTCAATAAAAAATTTTATATTGAGTACATATTGAAATAATATTGGAATTATATTATATTTATAGACAACTATAAAATTTATTTCATTTGCTTTTTACTTTTTAAAATTTGGCTACTAGGGAATTTAAAATTACAGTACCCCATCCTTATCTGTAGTTTCAGTTATTCCAAGTCAACCAAGGCATAAAAATATTAAATGGAAAATTCCAGAAATAAACAATTCATAAGTTTTAAATTGTGAGCCATTATGAGTAGCATCAGAAAATCTCATAAGTAAGCCGGATGCGGTGGCGCAAGCCTGTAATACCAGCACTTAGGGAGGCTGAGACAGGAGAATCGGGAGTTCAAAGCCAGCCTCAGCAATGGCGAGGCACTAAGCAACTCAGTAAGACCCTGTCTCTACATAAAACACAGAATAGGGCTGGGGATGTGGCTCAGTGGTCGAGTTGCCCCTGAGTTTAATCTCTAGTACCAAAACAAAAGAAAAAAGAAAAAAGAAAATCTCATATGTCACTCTGTCCTGTTCAGGATATGAATCGTTCTTTTGTCAAGTGTATCCACACTATATGCCCTACCCTACTGTAAATGTCTTGGCCATCTTGGTTAATATGGTAGCCTGATGCTATGACACAATGCCTACATCATTCACCTTCCTTCATCTCATCACATAGACATCATCTCACCTTATCACAATAAGAGTACTACATAATTAGCCATTGTGAGAGAGACAACATTCATAACATTTTTTACAGTATAACAGCATAATATATTGTTAAGATCTTACTGTACCTAATTTATAAATTAAACTTTATCACAGGCATGTAGTATAGGGGAAAACATAGTATGTATAGGATTTAGTTCAGTACTATCTGCATTTTCAGGCATCTACTGGAATCCTGGACCACATTCCCCAACAATAAAGGAGGACTACTATACCCACGTGGCTCACACTATACTTTTATTGCTCAGTGATGATCTAGAGGGGTATTATTGTCTTTTTATATATTTATTTTTTAGGTTACTGGAGGTGACTAATGTCAAACATTGAGCTAATATGATATTACTATTACTGATATATGCTATAGCATTAACATATTACTATAGGAAAGCTAATTATCTGAATAAAGCCAAAGTCTCATCACTACTTTCAAACAGCATGTGAAGAAGCAATAGAGAATTCTGGGTACAGATCCAGCTTAAGATTCTGAAAAATCTGAGTTCTATTCCCAACTTGCCCTCACTGAAATTACTAACTCATGTTCACACAATTCAATTTTTATCAAACTCCATTTCTTACCTGTGAATTCTGGCCTTCCCTATTTCAAAACTAAATAAAATCATCTATTTGAAAGTGTTTTGGTAACTACAAAGTAGCCTGCAAATAAATATAAGTGCACAAGATTTTTAGCCAACCTCATGTAACTCACAGAATAGATAATACTCTCTGATCCCGCTGAACAGTGTCCCACCTGGAGTCTACAGATGCTCCATGGAGGCAATACTTGTTCCCACTTCTTGAGTTTCTTCCTAACAAGAATCAGCAGAATTTAGTCCCAAAGTTTACTATGCAGTTGTACAACAGTTACTTCTTTTTTTGGGGGGGGGGGTGTTTCTTAGAAATTATTAATTTAACTGTATAGAATGTAAACTAATGAGACAAGAGAAAATAAAAGAGGAGTTGTTACTTCAATGACAACCAAGTCAAATTCTTTTGGAAAGGGAAAATAAAAATTATCATCTTCCCCCCAGAAAATGCCCCTGTCTGAGCAGTGAGGCAAAGATAAATAGTTGGGTGCAGGTATAATGGCTAAAGGAATTCTCTACTTAAAGTGCTCTTTACATGTGTCTTTTATTAAATTTCTAACCCACTTTAGAGAAACCAAAACTGGATACTAAAGAAGATGTATTATAGGTTGAGTGTTCCTAATCTGAAAACTCCTCATTTAAAATGTTCCAAAATTCAAAACTTTTTGAGAGTCAGCAAGATGCCAACAAGTGGAATATTCCAAACCATGAAACTTTATTCCATGTACAAATTATTCAAAACATCATATAAAATTACCTTCAGACTGTTCGTGTAAGGTGTACAGAAATTAGTGTTGTGAGTAGACCTGGGTCCTAATTCCAAGGTATCTCATTATGTATGTGCCAATATTCCAAAATCAGGGGGAAAAAATCTAAAATACTTCTGGTCTCAAACATTTCAGGTAAGGAGCACTCAATGCGTATAACTAAGGTGAGGATGTAGAGGAAGACAAGGCCCTCAAAAAATCCAGGGAAAAGAAAAAACCTAGATCCAAAACCACAAGATGAAATGAATGTACACCTAGGCATTTAAAATGAAATTAAAAGCCTAATTTTATTTCTTCACTATGTCTTCACTCCCTGCTTTACCTGACCTTTTCCATTAACAGTCTGCCTAGTGCTAGATAAGAAGCCTCCTACTTAGTCATTATCAGAATGAAAAGAGGAGGAAGCTCAAAAAGAAATATAACCGAGTCTTTGATGTTGAAAGAAATAGATGATGGCCATAAATTGAGCCATGGAACATTTGTGTCTACATCAAGCATCTAAGTCTCAAAAATAGGAATGATGGAGAGGGCTCAAAAGCTACTGATTCTATAAGTAAAGCACACAAAACACATAAGTTAACCCAAAATCACACATTGTAATAAAGACAGTACCACAATTCCCCCATCATAATAAGATTTGGACCATTTGCATTTAGGGTTCAAATAAAATAATCACAATATCAGCAACAAGTAATATTTACTATATTCCTACTCTATGCTAAGGGTATTCTCATTTAATCCTCACCTAAAAACAAACAAAAAGGGTGGGGGCAGCAAACACACAACGTTTTATAGAGGAAACCTTCCATGGTGGCAGATCTATACCATGCTATACCCTAGAACTACAGAAATCCAAACTGTCAAGGCTCAAAGTTGAGAAAGCACCCAGCCTTCCTCATCAGAGCAGCGCACCTCAGACATGAACCGGCAGGTGAGCTGTTTGAACTGCAGTGACCGAGGCAGTACATGGACAGTGTCTGCATTCTGCATTCATAACACAGTCCCAGATGCCACTGGTCCTCAGATCACACTGTGAGAACCCAAGTCCTGCCTCAGATGTCCTAGACACTAGGATCCCTCACTGTCCACAGAGGGCTCAATTTCCTCCATGTGGCAGAGGTCACCTAGAACATCATCACCCTCTCTGCCTCCCCAGCTCCTAGTTCTCAGTGGTTTCTTTGACACAGAGCAGGCCAAGCCCACGGATGAGTAGGTGAGAGTCCCGGGCATCCCATTTCCAAAGGCACAGGAACACTAAGAACAAGAAAAAGATCCAGACGCCTTGGAGCTTTTAACCTCAAATACAGCACCCATTCCAGGAAATATACCATTATTACAATAAGTTCACAAACAAGTGGTAACTTCACTGATGACAAAGCAAAAACATCTCAGGGGAGCTGACAGGGTCTCTGAGAATCTCTTCCCATTTTCAACGGGAAAGCCACTGGCTCTGGTAAGTCGAGCCCTCTTATCTGCCTGAGCTGTCCCTGTCTTTTAGCCTGGCTGACTGCCCATCTGCTGGGCTGAGGAAAGGAAAATAGTCACAATTCTGCCTTCATTACAAGGGGAAATGTTAGCTTCTGCTTTTAATTAAGCATTTTATACTGATTTTCTTCTTTGACCATAAAAGATATCCAACTGCATATTTTCTAAATGATCCATACAGATCTAATAAACAATGTTTCCCAGTGAAAAGGCAGCTCCCACTGTCTCCCTTGACTGCCATACTAATCTGAGCTTCCCAATATTCATTGATTTGACAAATAATGAACGAATGCCTCCTTTATTTGCACAGGCTCAATGAGCTGGGCACTGAAGATAGGAAGGAGACCTGAATGCCACTCTTCCCCCAGAGTCCAGAGCGCAAGACTAATACGTAAAAAAAAATAACCCCCACAGAATGACAGTGGCTGTTAAAAACAAACAAAAACAAAATACAGGGGAAAGAATGGGTGTTCTTCCCTCCTCAGACTCAAAAGGCAAAACTATAATCTATTTCTAATTTGAAGGAGCATAGAAGTACAAATAGATGGGAAACAAACAGAGTTGTATTATGTCATTGAATATACTGTGGTCAGCGATCAAGAGCCACACAGATGCTGTCTACCAGGCATTCTCTTAGGGACTCCAGGAACACCACAGAAACCCACACCCAAGGTTTTCAGGGACCTCATGGAACAAGACAGAGATTAAAAATAGCAACCACAATTGGCATTCTAGAAGATTTTTACACCCTAGTAAGAGAAGTCAATGTAGAGCACAGCTAGATCATGGAGACCCTTGACTTTCCATAGCCAGGGGCAGCGGGAAGCCATTTGCTATGGCTTGGGTCTTGAATGTGCCCCTAGAGCTCATGTGTTAAAAGCCTGGTCTGGGGCCAGCACTGATGGGAGGTGCTGTGGACCTTTGGGGGACGGGGCCCAATAGGAGGCCCTTAGGTCATTGGGGGTGTGCCCTCAAAGGAAATTGTGAGACTCTGGCCCCCTCCTTGCTCCCGTTGGCTTCCTGACCATGAGGTGAGCAGTTGCTCTGCCATATGCTCCCACCAGGCTATGCTGCCTCACCACAAGCCCACAACAAAGGCAAACTGGTCATGGATTGGAACCTCTAAAACCATGAACCAGAATAAACCTGTTCTCTTTACAAGTTGATTATTTCCGGTATTTTTTAATTGTGATGAAAAGCCAACTAGCACACCATTGAAGAATTATTTGAGGAAGGGAAATGATAAAATGAAAGCTGTTCATATATCAATGTAGTAAGGAAAAGAACTTTTTATTGAACCCCTACTATGTGCTAGCCGCTCGTATTCCAGGGCTTGGACTCATTGACTTTATGTTTCTGACTCTCAGTTGTCTCATCTCTGGAAAGGGGATGACCATATCTAGAAGTTTAAGAGTTCCCCTCTACTTTCTGGTCAGTGCGTTGAGTCTCTGAAATGAACTTGTAGTAGAGAGATTAGCAGGAGGAAAGGCACATAAAGTTGTCACGTGTATATACATGGGAGTCGCACATGGGAGAGTCAAAGAAGGGTCAGATAGCTGAAGTTTATATCTAAGGCCTTGTGTAGAGGTAGAAGCAAGCCATGGGAGGGCGAGGAGCCACAGAAAATAAAAGTTTGTGCTCTTTCGCAGATCAGAAAGTATGTCCTCAGAATAACGTAGGTCAGCCCGTGACACTCTCTGCACAAGTGGGATGCAGGATCTTTCCTAGATATTTAGCCAGATAGAGGGCCTGTAAGAAAACTGCAGGTACAGGAATAGCCCTGAAAAGCTGGCACATAGTAGGTGTTCAATAAAGAGACTCTAAGAGTCTCTGCTTATATTCACTGTTAACTAATGTTGAGAGATGTGATTTCTTTCACAAAAGGACAGCTTTTCAAGGCTATTCCTGTGCCTGCAGTTTCGTCTAGTATGTCAAAGAAATGTATTTTGGCTCGTTTTAGTCACCCTTTCTAATAAAGGGTTGTTAGAAAAATTAAAGATTATTATCAAGCAAAGGCTTCATCTACTTTTTCAAAGCTATCTAATGGCAGTTCATTGTAGACCAGCAATAAAGTAAATACACACGCTATGCTAAGGACCTACTGTGTGCTGGTACTAAGTGTGATGGGGACTGGGATGCAAAGAAGAGATGGAGAGAGGTTAGTGACTTATCTGTAATCACATGGAAAAGTGAGCATCAGAGGAGCACCCTGTTTTCCTCCCTATCCGTGGCAGTGGACCCTCCGGCTTAAGCCCTTGCACAATACTGGGACCCACCACCAGGGGTCAGGCCTGTGGCCTCCTCTTCCCTCAAAGGCTGCTGAGGACTCTCTCAGGGCCTCCTGGTCTTGACTCTGAATTATTCGAAGGCAACAACTATGAAATTTGCAGAGCTCTTTGCAAAACAGAAGTGCAGGGCCTTATGCTTAAAATAATATTACCAATTTCAAAACAACAGCAGCAGAGCACTACAATAACAGTGGGGCCCAAGCACAAGAGGCCCCGGTCAGGTGCACGAGCCACACAGTTTTGAAGCTGGCCCTGATTTCAACCCAAATTCTTACTTCCCTGGATTAGTGTGTTCAAAGGAAGGCACCCAATGATCCAGGATCCAGGACTGCATCCCGACTGGCCCTTCCATTCTTATTTCCGAGAATCAGGAGACCCAGTGCCAAGAGGTGTAGAAAAGCTAGCATGTGTAGAAGATAAACACAAAGCTGCTCCCTTTCCACTGCATGGCTTCCAGTGACCATGAGATGCAGTGAAAAGGAATACGGTGCTCTGCCCCTCAAAGGTCATCCTTAAGATGGAGATCATAGAGGGGAAAGTGAAGGTAACGATCTGTCCTACTTTGAAAAACAAAACTGTCACTGAATTTAATATGCAAAGCTTGGTTTAAAAAATAAGCAATAATGATAACCAACGTTATCTGAGTGTTGGCGATTACCAGTGACCACGCCATTAAGTTCTTTTTAAAGATATGCAATCCTCACAATAACCTGAGATGCAATCCTAGAAACCACATGCATTCGTTTTCATAGAAGGGCTTCTTTCACTCATCTTTGAAACAGAATCAAATTATAGGGAGAGGAAAACCAAAACAAACAAAACACAAACCCTACTGACCTTGGGCAAGCCCCTTTCCCTCACCTGGCCAGGTGTGCTCACCTGTAACAGAGTGCTGGGCCTGCAAGCTCTTAAGGGCTTCTGGACTGTCACATCTGGAGCAGATTCCCTCCTCTCCACTCAGCCTTGCTGCACATGCTCCTCCCGAACACCAGACAAACCCTCAGTCAGACACGGCAGCAAGAAAACTGGCCACATGGTCAGGATGCCTGGTTCTAGTCCTGGATCACCAATTGCTCCACAGTGTGACTCAGAGCAAGTCACTTCACCACCTGAGCCTCAGTTTCCTTATCCATAAATTCATTGGCAAAGGCCTCAGGATGTGACATTTATAAAGCTCTCAACATGTGTTGATTATCATCATTATCATTATTAATTATTATGCACTATTCCAGTTGTTCCTGAAAGCCCCTTTAATGCAAATAAACTCCTCCCCCTGTCTAGTAGTTTTCAGCAGTTAGTATCAAATGGTTAGGAAAAGACAGAATATCCAAAGGTCACTAGGAATTTTTATTCAATTCATCAACATAGAAATATTTTCAATCACTGGTGTTTGATTCTCAGAACCCACGCAATGACTCTGAGGACCCTGGGCTGCTTTGTACCACCCGCCAGCTTGTAAGTCCCAGTCCATCACCAGCAGCCCCTTCAATCACCTTGACTTCTCAACTCTCCCCTCCTCTGCCCACAGTTGCCCTACCATACCACCAAGACTGAGACACAGGGCACAAAGGAGAAATTGTGTGTGTGTGTGTGTGTGTGTGTGTGTGTGTAAATACAAATACATTTACACAGACTCACACATGAACATATATATACATTTGGAATGGAATATATGGCTACAGTGTATGTTTCTGCCTTTAAATCTTTTTCTCAGAGCACAAACTTCGGAAGGGAAAGAGATGACACATCCATTTCATGTGGAATGCTTGACCCAATCTTGAATCAATTCTTCATAACCATATTTTAATGTATATTTTGAAAAAAGCACAAAACACTAGAATATTAGACCAGCATAGTTCATTCAAACAATGCCTCTTTGGCACTCACCAGAGACTAAACAGATGAAGCTGCTCAATCTTGGACTTTCAGCTTTCAAAACTGGGGGCTTAATAAACCTCTTCTCTTTTATAGCAACCAGCCTCAAGTATTTTGTTATATTAACAGAAATGAAACTAATACAATTGTTATCTTAATTTTATATTTTGATTAATTTTTTAAAGATAGGGAATAAAATTTTCATATTTACTCACAAAAAAAACAAAACAAAACAAAAAAACAAATAATGCCTCTTTAACTTTAATTTGCATCCCGATCACTGGAGGATCTCTTTGAAGTGCAGATTCTGATCCAGTAGCTCTGGAGAGGAATCCAAGACTGCATTTCTCACAAGCTACCAGGTGATGTTGATGGTCCACAAAACCTGTCCAGACCCATTGCTTTGCAGATGAGAATTTGAGGATCAGAGAAGGGAAATGTTTTGTCTGGGGTCACACAGCTAATAGGACATAAGGCGAGGAGGTGACTCCAAGACTTGTGGCTTGCTATTTCAGAGCTCTTTCTGCTATATGCCATATATGCTATATGCCAGGCTTGGGATTGGTGGGGAGGAGAGGGGTCTGAAGGAAAAAACTCTCATTTTCCTTTCCCATCAAAGACAATAATGCACACACATACAAATCAGCCCACAGAGAGGGCAGGGCCGAAATCGTTGCCTCTCCCTCAGTTTCCCCCACAGGAAACAAAAGATACTCAAAACAAAATGTGTTAAATGGACAGCGGGTGGAATGTTCTGACTATAATGAAAACTTTCTTCTCCTACCTCTTCAAAGACTCTTTTCTGTTTGGCCATTCCATACCTCCAAAAGTTTCTATACTTATTCTAAGTTTTCCCTAAGGCATTTTCTAAATTAAAAATTAATTTGTTGGGGGAAAGTTCAAAATGAGCTATTATTCTAAGTCAATATTGAGAGAGGAGATAAGAGGTCTTTATTTCAGTATCAGCAGGATGTTTTATGTTCCTCAATGTCCTCTGCACTGCGCCATTTAGAAGGTGAAGTGTTTGAAGGGTGGCACTCACAGCCTGAGTGCAGGGTTCAGAGCCTCCTCGCCTCCCACCACTCAAGACCACCCCCGGCCTTCCAAGGTT
This sequence comes from Xerus rutilus, assembly GCA_028644305.1. Taxonomy (NCBI): domain Eukaryota; kingdom Metazoa; phylum Chordata; class Mammalia; order Rodentia; family Sciuridae; genus Xerus; species Xerus rutilus. The sequence continues at coordinate 47,532,846 of CM053400.1, read as the reverse complement.
CAGAACCAACTGCACTTCACCATCTAGTGTTCAAACAGCTGGCTCCATAAACTGCTCAGCTCAGGAGCATAAAGGGTCTCCGTAGGCCTGGGGTCACATCCACCACCGAGTCACAAGTTTTCCAGGACTTTCTTAAAAGGTCAGAAAACATACTTGAAGGCAAGGAAAATGGGCTGTTTAGCCTGCCTGTTCAATTCTACCACTTCATTAAAATTAACAAGTTCAGAGTAGATGCTTTGGAGTTTCTTGCCATGCCAGGAAACCAAGAGGACAGAAAGTTAACACTTAAAGGCAAACTAATTTTGCCCCTTGCAGAGGAAGCCAACACAGCTTCAAAGCCACAGGAGCCCTCTCAGCAGGGCTTCTGGTGGTTTCTAACAGGAGGAACATAATCCATCAGCCCCCTGGAGATCAGGCCTGACTGCCAATCCTCCCACCAGAGCCTTCCCGAACCATCGAACCATCGTCCCAACCACAAAGCCCCTTCCCCACACCACAGGGTCCTGACTTCCTCACTGTGGCCATTCAGGGCTCTGCACACAGGCAGTCTCTCTGGGAGCTGCGAGATCCTTCCATCCCTCCGACGCCCATAGCAAACTGAATGCTAATTTCTCTGGTTACTACTCTCCTCCCATCTTGCTGTACCTCATCACCACTGCAGTCCCTCCTCAGAAAACAGGGACAATGTCCTGGTCCCTGAGTATCTCTGGAGCCCAGCACAGTCCCTGGCAGGAACACAGGATTTACAAAATACTAGGTATTATTATGATATAATATAAACATATTTTCTCCACTTATCCCCTCTTGCTCTCTGCTTCCTCTAGTGAGCTCCCTAAAAAAAATTTTAAAATTAATGCTGGAAGGGGCAGTCAAGCCACATCAATTTATAGATGAGGAAATCAAGCCAGACCTTTGAGTAGTTCAGTCAGTGGTGGTCTAGTTAGTGGTCTGGCTAGAAGGCACTGCTGTGGCCTTGAGGACTGTTCTGAGCTACCAGGCTCCTCTGGGGCAGCCAGCAGTACACAGCCTGCCACCCTCAGTGAGAGAAAAAAGCTGGAAATGCCAGTTTCTACGCCTCTCCCAGCCCTGCACAATCTGCAGCAGTTGATTCTGATGAAGGCCAGTGTGGCCCTCAGGCCCTTCCTCACCTGTCCATTGATGAGCTTCTCCTGTTGGTTTACGCCTTCCTGTTTGCACACAGCACCTGCCAGTGCTCCCTGAGTGTTATCTTCTCTCATTCTCACCAAAACACAATGAGAGCCAGATACAATTAGCACCCACGATGGGTAAACTGGGGCTTCAAGGATACCCAAGGTCGGAGGGAATTGAATGAGTTCAGTAGACTCTCAGGATCAGTATTTTAATTGGCCTTCTTAGGGTCCCCTTTGGGCCTAAAAAGAGGTGACAGGAGCCAGGTGCATGCCTGTAATCCCAGCGGCTCAGGAAGCTGGAGGATCACAAATTCAAAGCCAGCCTCAGCAACCTAGAGAGACCCTAAGCAACTTCGAAAGACCCTGTCTCAAAATAAAAAATAAAAAGGGCTGGGGATGTGGCTCAGTGGTTAAGTGCCCCTGGGTTCAATCCCTCGTGCCAAAAAAAAAAAAAAAGGAGGTAACAAGAGGAATTCTTTTGCTAAAGAGCAAACGGGAGGTTTAGCCCCTGCCTCCAGTTTCACCCAGAGCCCTTCCCTGAAAAACTGCATTAGCGGCAGCTTTACCTAATCCCAGTTGCACACAGCAGAGACAAGGTTCTTTCCCCTTGGGCTCTGCTTCTCTGGAGATTAGACTCCAGGAGGCTGTTATCCCACAACCCCCAGGAGAGGATGGTAGCTTGGCTGAGAGGGAGATTACCTACCGCAGGAAGCCCCACCAACGGAGCATGGAAAGCACAATCCTGATGGCTCCAGTCTGATCACAGGCCCCAGAGGTGGTGCCAGCTGGACAGATGTATGCAAGTCAGTCATCAAGGACCCAGGAAGCAACCACCACCCCTGTGTACTTGCTGCAGGTGCTGGGAAGGACATCAGCATACGTGGAAATTTTAAAGCATATCCTTAGTCCCTCCTAAGGGCATTCCCTAGAGCAGGCATCTTGATCCCTGCATCCTTGTCTGGTTCACCACTGTGTTCCCAGCACCTAGCACTGTGCTTGGCACATAGTAGGTATACGGCTCATTGTATGGTTGACGAACGAATGAACTTTCGAGCACCAGCAGGATCAGACTTGAAATGAGCCTCCAGACCGACTGTCAACTAATCCGTTTGGGAGAAGTCCTGTCACCCAGGTTTCCCATTCTATATCCTCAAATGAAAATACCATTCTTTCCAAATCTCATGGAGATTTAATTATTCATCCCTCGGGACTCTGGGGCAAATGCAGAGAATGTAAAAGGGGGCATTTAACATTGATTGAGCACCTACCACATACACAAAATTAGAGAGAGTTGCCACAGAATTCTGGGTTTGGGGAATACAGGTAGCCTGATATCATGGAAGAGAGTGTCCTGGAAGTTCTAGGATCTGGAGTGATTTCTTTAGAGAGAGAAGAACCGTGGGCACCAAGTTTACCTCACAGTTCTTTCTTCGTTCCGAAAGATGGTTGTTAATTCAACTGGATACTGTGGTTAATTTGCCCACAGAGATATCAGTGGAAAATAAATTCTCAGGCAAAGAACAGAGGAAGTTATGTAAGTTGCAAACCCACTTTCCTCTCATTCTCTGTTTGCAAGAGGCAAGAAATGAGAACTCTCATTAATAACATCAACGATGAGTGACATTTCCAGGGTGCCATGAAGGTTGCAATGTCCTTCCACCTAGATTTCTCACCGCATATACACAACAATCTTCTGAGTTTTATGAGCCCATTTTACAAATCAGGAAATGGAGTCCCAGAGACACTAAACATCTTGCCCATGATTACACAACAGACAAGTAGCAGGCCATTTTCTCTCAGACTGGGGATGTGGCTCAGTGGTAGAATGTTCACCTAGCATTCGTGATGCCCTAGATTCAATCTCCAACACTGAGAAAGAAAAGGAAGGAAGAGAAGGGGGTGGGGGGATGGAAGGAAGGAAGGAAGGAAAGAAGGAAGGAAGACAGGCAGATGAGCCCCAGGTACTGTCTTTCTCCAAAATATGCACTCTTCCCTCTGTGCAGGGCCGCCTCATCTACACCCTCATGTGCTGCTTCCTCTTCCCATTTTCTGTATGCTTGTCTTTTTGCTAAAGAGGCTTTAGTTTCCTCATCTATGAAATGGGTATTATAATAATAGGACCTACCTAAGCAAATTGGTGTGAGGATTAAATGATGCTTGAATGCCACCTGGCACACAGTAAGTGCTCTATAAATATTACTGTTGGCAGCAGAAGCAATTGCTGTTATACTGCTGACGGAGGAAACTCTCTACTTTGTGTATTTTGTACTCGCTGCCCACCTCCTCACACAGGGTTCGACCCTTTCCTTCAGCAGTTCTCTGCTCAAGACTGTATCTAGAAGCTTCCAGACCAACCTATGAAAGAGCACCAGCCCCACCTCCATCCGTCTCCTATCACAAGTTCCTTAGCCTGCTTTATTTTCCTTAGTGCTTACTATTGTGTGTCAAGCACATATTTCTCTATTCTCCCATTCTTCGGTGAGTGAGTGTCTTTGTTTTGTTTGCTGATTTACCCTCAGCATCTAGGATAATGCTTGTCACATAAATATTTGTTGAGTAAACAAAGGAGGTCTCCTGGATCCACTCACCAAAAAATGGCAAAATCTTGCCTGTTCTCTGACCCTTCAGTCTCAGGTAAGATTTTAAAGTCTTCCATAATCTTTAGGAACTGACTGATAATTCCCACAGTAGAAGAGGAAACCAAGACTTCAGACCCCAGGAAGAGAGAGCAAGTATCTGTGGAGGTACAAGCTAACCTCACCCTCACCTGCATCCACAAGACCAGCAGTTACCCAGAGGAGTCTCAACCTCCCTGAATTATTTTGGCCCTGGTGGAGCAGCTGGGGCTCCCAGAGAAGAGCTGGCTTACAGAGAGGGGCCTGGCAGATGATTTTCAATCACTTAGTCAAAAATCAATCTTTAATAGCCGGGCACGGTGGTAATCCCAGCACTTTGGGAGGCTGAGACTGGAGAATCACAAGTTCAAAGCCAGCTTCAGCAACGGCGAGGTGCTAAGCAGCTCAATGAGACCCTGTCTCTACATAAAACACAAAATAGGGCTAGGGATGTGGTTCAGTGCTCGAGTACCCCTGAGTTCAATCCCTGGTACAAAAAAAAAAAAAAATCAAACTTTAGCTGGGGAGGATGGTGCACACTTGTAATCCCAGCAGCTTGGGAGACTGAGGCAGGAGGATCTCCAGTTCAAAGGCAGCCTCAGCAACTTAGTGAGGCCCTAAGTAACTCAGTAAGACCCTGTCTCTAAATAAAATACAGTGAAGGGCTGGGGATGTGACTCAGTGGGTAAGCACCCGTGGATTCACTCCCCAGTACCAAAAAAAAATCAAACTTTAGACAGCAGATCCTTTGTGAACTCATGTGTCAAAATAAGCCCATATGTAACTATCAATATTACTTGTAAATACATAACGGGCTATGGGGTAGAGCCTCCCAGACACATTTTCTCCGGTGGAGCCTCCTCTGAAGTACCTTTCTGACCCTCCTTCTCCATGCTGCTCCCTCCCCACACTTCCTAGGACCACCTCCCCCACCATGCCCTTCCAGCACCCCTTTATCTTTGTCATGCTCCCTACAAGGCCAACCTTAGAGCTCCCAGCAGAAGGTCCTATGGTCCCTGGCACCCAGCCCAGTGCCTGGCACCCAGCAACCAGCAACCTTGATGTGCATGCCAGCCAACCACCAGCTTGACTCACAGCAGCCAGAATGAAACAGCCAGGCTTCTCAGCCTCAGCCCCCAAGAAACCAACCAAAACCTTTCTCTCTTCTTATAGGAATGAAAGGGGTCCTAGCCTGAGGCAGATGGTCAGGGGTCCTGGGGCTTTAAAGAACCTCATAGGAAATCCAAAGACACTTGGGTTTTTCTGGCCATATTTACATCCACATGGCTTTCGAGTTCAAACCTTAGAGCATCCTAAATAAAAGAAAAGAGAGAGAGGAATTGCTGCTCCCCAGGGGATGTTTCCCTAGTAAAGAGACCTCTTTCAAAATTCCTGAAGAAAGACAGGAGAGCAGAAGGGAAGGAGGGAGGATAAAGATGCTCAGGGTGGGGAGGAGGCACCCCACCTCCATTCTGAGCCTGCAGGCTCAGTCTCTTGACAGTATTTACTGCACCTCCCAAAAAGAGTAATGAATGTGAAAAAAAAGAAAGAGGGACACTGCCACACAGAAACCGAATTTGCTGCCAATCAAAAGAAAATGACCCTGATTTATAGCAGCAAAACCCAGAGTGATCGCAGATTTTCCATGGCTCAGAACCCACAGCAGGTCTAACTCACTCCAAACTGACTCTCCCAGGTTGGAAAGAAACAGCTTTGAGATGTTCAGTTTTTCAAAGATGCATTTTTAAATTCCTAGATAGAAAAGCAAAGTAAACTAGGATTATCCCAACCTGTAAGAAGAGTCCATTTGATTGACCACTGGACAATTTTTCTGGCTGGGGAGGTCAAGAACCAGGCCCATGCCAGGCATGGTGGTGCATGCCTGTAATTCCAGCAGCTCGGGAGGCTGAGGTAGGAGGATTGCAAGTTCAAAGGCAGCCTCCGTAATTTAGCAAGGCTATAAGCAAACTATTGAGACTCTGTCTCAAAATCAAAAATATAAAAGGGCTGGGACATGACTCGGTGGCTAAGCACCCCTGTGTTCAATCCCCGGTACAAATAAAAAAAAGAGAGAGAGAGAGAAACAACCAGGCCTAACCCTAGGAACCATCCAGCAGTGATAGAGAAGATATTCCAAACATAATCATTACACATCCAATAAATTTTAATGAATGATACTAACAATACAGGGTGCTAGGAAAGGGAGCAAGTGGGAACCCAATCTAATCTGTAGAGTCTGGGAAGTTATATCTGGGCCAAAACAGGACTTTGGCTGAAGGGTAGGGAAAGGTGTCCTGTGGGAGAGACAGCCCTGGAAGCCCAAAGCACAAAGGTGCCCAGTGAGACAGAAGGGGGGCGGTAGGCAGCCTGGGAAGGCCCACTTGAAAGTCACACCGGAGAATTCTTAACCATATTTGTGGTTGGGCCCCTTCCCTCTGTCCCACTTTAATTCTTTAGGTAGGATTCTTTGGTTTTAATTTTCTGTAGCACCTGTAGATTTCCTCTCTCTTCCTCTGCCCCTCTTTCACCTGTTCACGTAGACATTTTCACTTTGATTTTTTTGCATTTTCAGAAAAGCTGGGAAGTAGAAGTGACTGGGTGTTCTAGCTGCACTGGCTGTGCCCACTCCATACAAGGAGGCAGCATTAGATCACTCTCCGCTATGCTTTGAATATGGTTTGTCCCCTCCAAAACTCAATGTTGACATTTGATTGCCACTGAGACAGTGTTGGGGTCTTCAAAGGGTAATTAAGTCTTTAAGAAGAATTAATGCAATTCTCCCAGGAATGCCAGGCCACCCTCCTACTTTGCCTCTTCCACACATGACCACTTGGCCTTCTGCTTTCCTGCCACAGAACCATGAGCAATAAATCTCTTTACATTATAAATCATCCAGTCTCAGGTATTCTGTCACAGCCACAGAAAGTGGACTGAGTCTTTCAAGCACCGCCCTGAGAACGCTCCAGTAATTCTCTCCTCTTTTATCCACAAAACTTCCTGTCCACACCTTCACTGTGGCACTTAATTACACTGAATTTAGCATTCACCCAACATGAATTTAGTAATTTTCCTACCAAGTTAGATGAGCTGGACCAATAGCAGTTAAAAAAAAACACAAGACCTCATCCTTGCCCAGAAATGGGCAGAGTAGAAAGCAGCTGGTTATGACCCTGGGGGAGTTCCTCCACATCTCTGAGCCTCTGTTTTCTCTTAAGAATACCAGTGTGAGCTGGGCATGGTGGCGCAAGCTTGTAATCCCACAACTTAGGGAGGCTGAGACAGGAGAATCGCATGTTCAAAACCAGCCTCAGCAACTCAGTGAGACCCAATGTTCACAGACATGTTGCTTATTGTGGCGCCAAGCAACTCAGTGAGACCCTGTCTCTACATAAAACACAAAATAGGGCTGGGGATGTGGCTCAGTGGTCAAGTGCCCCTGAGTTCAATCTCTAGTACCAAAAAAAAAAAAAAAAAAAAAAACCAGTGTGACCTCCTTTAAATACACATGTGTAAGAAATATTAGAGATTCTACCCAAATGATAGGGTTAGAGGTGATTTTTTTGTTACACATTTCTGATTTTTTTAATAGATACATATTTTCTCATCAGAAAAAGGAAAGAAAACTTTTCCTCTTAGGTTAAAAAAGAAAGATCCAATTTTCTTTTGTGGTGATGAGCAACGTAAGGGGTTTGCATGGCCAGGACACAATAACCTCATATTTAAGTCTATGGGCACAGACAAGACCCAAGGGAGGTGGACAAGAGACTAGACAGCTGTCAGGCCTACTCGACAGCTGTCAGGTCACCCACACACTCACTTCTTTCTCTGGTCACAGATGGGACCACAGCATCTCTCAGTCCCTCTACCCCATAAGGACTGCCCCTAACTCCCAGTCAAAGTCTATGATTACCAGTGCCACAGCCAGCCTGGGGGGTGAGCATTATATGGGCAGCCCCCCGTAACCAGGTTTGAGCAGTTCTTTTTGTGAATTGAGGAAGGGGCATTTCCCAGGAGCAAGCAAGGGGAAGGGGATTGGCATCAGGGCAATCATTCTGGAGAGACAAAATAAGATGATTTCACTACAAATATGAAATGCCTTGCCAAGTATATGGCCTCTAGGAGCTGCTCAATAAATGATGGAACGGTAGTATCTATGCACAATGGAATATTACTCGGCATTAAAAGAGAATAAAATTATGGCATTTGCAGGTAAATGGATGGAGTTGGAGAGTATCATGCTAAGTGAAGTAAGCCAATCTCAAAACACCAAAGGCCAAATGTTCTCTCTGATAAGTGGATGCTGATCCATAATGGGGGAGGGGGCATGGGAAGAGTGGAGAAACTTTGGTCAAAGGGGAGGTAGGGGAGGGGATGGGACATAGGGGCAGGAAAGATGGTGGAATGAAATGGACAACAATGCCCTAGGTACATGTATGGCTGCACATATAGTAGAACTCTATATTATGTACAACCAAAGAAGTGAAAAGTTGTGCCCCATTTGTATAAAATGAATTGAAATGCATTCTGCTGTCATGTGTACCTAATTAGAATAAATAAATTTTAAAAAGAATAAAAAAAATAAATGATGGTGACTATTATTACAAGGATTAAAATCTAGGTGTTGGGCCACATCAAAATAAGTGGCTGGGCACAGTACAGCATGCCTGTAATCCCAGAGGCTCGGGAGGCTGAGGCCGGAGGATTGCAAGTTCAAACCCAGCCTCAGCAAAAAACGAGCCACTAAGCAACTAGGCAAGACTCTATCTCTAAATAAAATACAAATAGGGCTGGGGATGTGGCTCAGTGGCCGAGTGCCCCTGAGTTCAATCCCCAGCACCTAAAAAACTAAATAAATAAGTGGGATCCAGTTCCCTGGCCTCTGTGGTGATAACTGGCTGAAGATGAAAGTGAGGGGAAGGAGGGGCAGGAGGCTGAAGCAGGTCAAGGTCAGGGAGCTGCTGAATGTGGACACACTGGAGGCTGAAGAACAAGCGTGATTTCAGCAAGAAACAACAGAAAGAGGGACAAGCATGAGTTAGATGTGCTCAGGAGGTGGACAGGAGCTAGCGTAGACTCCCAGGGGCTGGAGACGGAAACAGCCCTGAACACAGGTCAGGCATTGTCTCCTCCTACTATTTAGGGAGTGTCAAACTTGTCTCCCTAACAGAAACAGTAAACCTCCTACAGAAGATACTGCCATATATTTCTCCTACATCCACTTTAATTGCTAAACAAATATTTAACCAAACGGAAGCCCCAGTGACTTCTTGGGAGTTCACACAGGAGGTATCACCTAGCAGGTGCAGGGGCTGTACCTTCCTGCCCTTCTCCCCACCCTTTGGCTACACCAACACTCTGGTCTGAGATGGACTGACTGTTCTGCTGATGTCATCCCATGAGTCTGGGGGAAGCCACTTTCACCAAAGGCCTAGATTGGCTAAGAGACTTTGTAAACCTGAGGTCTGAGGCCAAAGACCTAGGAGAGTTATTTATAAAATGTTTTGATCATCTCACAGTCTCAGCCCCAACACAATCATGAAATCTGGTAAGTGATACTTAGGAAAAAAGAAAGAAGGAGAAGGAGAAGGAGGAGAAGAAATCAAGCCAGGTGTGGTGGCACAGGCCTATAATCTAACTTACTGGGGAGGCTGAGGCAGAAGGATCAGAAGTTCAAGGCCTGGGAAACTTAGAGAGACCATCTCAAAATAAAAAATAAAAGGGCTGGGGATATAGCTCAGTGGTACAGTACCCCAGGTTCAATTCCCAGTACAAAAAAAAAAAAATAGTCACATTGCAGCCAGCATAAGATGAGAATGGTTTATTCCCTGTGCCTGGTGTTGTGGTTAGTCCTGGATTCCATCTGTCCCTTTTCTCATTCTTCCTTGCCCTTAACCGGGCTTGGGGCTGGGTCCTGGACAGGGACTTAGGGATGAATGGGAAGAGCAAACTGAGCATGCTCGGCTCAGATCTCCCTTCATCAGTGGGGAAGAGGGACATTATTTATCAGGTGTCCCCTGGAAGACCTCAACAGCAGGCTCTACCCCAGTGAAGACTATCTGGCCACAGGCAAAGCTCTTGATTCCTTGGTTTAGGGACACTAGATACAAGAGGGGAGAGTGCTATGAGCAACATAGAGGGAAAATTACCAATAGATTAATGACATCATCAAAAATTGTCCCTGCTCACTATCAGCCATGTATACAGCTAATCTCAAACAGGTAATGCTGGGGATTGCAAGTTCCTATCACAACCCACAAAGGTTCTCTGAAGGGAGAAGGAGGCAAACAGTCACTACTTCCTTAAGGTAAGGTGTGCACATCAGGACTAGTGCTTATCACACGGCCCAGGTGGGAAAAAGAAAAACAGCCAATATCCAGGGGTGGGGTGAACATTATGCAAAAACTACCAAATACCTGGTGGGAGGGAAATCCGATAGGCTGAGGGTGATGTGACCTCTGATGTGGAGAAAAAGCAGAATAAGTTGTTTCCCTGTGCTCATATCTAAATCCACCCGGAAATGGTTTCAATTTCCCAGGAAGAACAGATAAGAGTCTTTCAAGGACGCCTAGGATTTGAGGCAGTGGAATCCATGTCTATCTTATGATGTTTACCCTTCCTTCTCAGAGCATAAGAAAATCCTTGCCCTTAGAAACACTCACTTAATCATAACCTAAAACCTCCGGGGTAAGAAGTCCGCCTCAGAAATGCTTTTGTTATAAAATCAAGCCTAACAAAGTACTGAGTTTTAGAAATTTTGCCCCATCTCATGCTGTGAAAATTTCCGAAGAGGAACTGCTGGTCTCTGTTCACAGATGTAATAGCAACCACACTCCAACCAGAGACCCAGATCCCAGCACTGTGCCAAGCACATCCCAGTCCTTCCCAGGCTACAAAGGTAGGCGTCCTTATGCCTCCCATTTTACAGTTCAGGAAAATCCATCTCAGAGAGGTTAAGGCATTTGCTAATCTGGCAGGGAAGTGGTGAGCCTAGTTTAAGGCCAATATCCATCCATGGACCGCCAAAGCCCTGCCCTTCCTGGTTCCTCTACCTGCTGAAATCACCAGCCCCTTAGCAAATTCCTTGTTTTTAAGTAACTTCCATTTGCAAGTGAATTTCTCCCTTCCTTCCTTCCTTCCTTCCTTCCTTCCTTCCTTCCTTCCTGCCTTCCTTCCTTCCTTCCTTCCTTCCTTCCTTCTTTCCTTCCTTCCTTTCTTTCTTCCTGATATTAGAAATTGAACTCAGGGGCGCTTAACCACTGAGCCACATCCCCAGTCCTTTTTTAATATTTCATTTAGAGACAAGGTCTCACTGAGTTGCTTAGGGCCTCGCTAAATTGCTGAGGCTGGCTTTTAACTTGGGATCCTCCTGCCTCAGCCTTCTGAGCTACTGGGATTATAGAAGTGTAAAAATTCACCTGGCACAAGTGAATTTCTTTAGGTTACAGGAATCCCATCTTCAGGCCCCACCTACAAACACCTCTAAACTGTTCCCAAAATGATGGCTGCCTAGCACTTTGGGAGGCTGAAACAGGAGAATCGCAAGTTCAAAGCCAGCCTCAATAACAGCAAGGCGCTAAGCAACTCAGTGAGACCCTGTCTCTACATAAAACAGAAAATAGGGCTGGGGATGTGGCTCAGTGGTCGAGTGCCCCTGAGTTTAATCCCGGTACCAAAAAAAAAAAATGATGGCTGATCTTGAAATTTTGTAGGGACAACAAGTGAGAACAGGTAAATTTGTTTGCTGGTGAAAATTTGTACTGCTGAAAACTGAATCCAAGAGGCACAAATTTCAAACACCAATAGTCTGTTAGTGTAGAAAGTGCAATGGGCCTGAGGTCAAAGGTGACATTGCAGACGGGCCCCAGTACCTACTGAGTGGCTGTGGGTGAGCTGCCAACTGATTTAAAAAGGGAGAGACAAAGACAGAGAAAGAAAATCTATTTCATTGGGCTATTGGCAAATCAAGGTTAATACTGTATATAAAATAATTCTGCAAGCTGCAAAGCCCTGTACATGGAGGCTCTAGCTATCATGATTGGACTCAGTGACCCGGCTGGGATCTTATACAGAACTTTAATCATCAGAAAGTTATTGGGCTGGGGCGGTGGCTCAGTGGTAGAGCATTTGCCTCCCATGCGTGAGGCACTGGGTTCCATCCTCAGCACCACATACAAAAAAATACATAAAGGTTTTTTTAAAAAATCTTATTAAAAAAAAGAAAGCGTTATTTTAAAAAATAAATAAAAGCAGGGATACAGGATAGCAAGGATAACATAATGATTAAGAACACAGCCCTGGCCTCGGAATACCTATGTGTCTTTCCTGTTTAACCCTCTGCATGGTCTTGGGCACACAGAACCTTCTTTGCACCTACATTTCCTTATCAGAAAAATGAGAATAACGGCATGTGTACCTCGTAGGGTTAACTTGAAGACAATGTGAGTTAAAATACATCAAGAACATAGAGGGCTGGGGGTGCAGCTCTGTGGTGGAGTGCCTCCTTAGTGTGTGCAAGGCCCTGGGTTCCAATCCTAGCACCAACAAAACAAAATCTTAAATGGTACTTGGCACACAGTGTGTGTCACTTATTACCATTCTCTTGTGATTTCCATCAAGCAGGCAAAATGTGAACTAGGATTTAATAGCCTGCACTACAAAAGAAACTGCAGCAGCAGAGGGAAGAAGATGCAATTCCTGTATCTTTGACAAGCTATCCTGAAACACAGGACACCCTCTGGAGAGGAAGACAAGCCATTGTCCACCTCCCAGTAAAACCCTGCTTCCTTCTCCCCTCCCCTTTCCCCTTCACATGCAAAAATCAAAGGGTACCATGCAAGCCTTTCTTTCTTTTCTTCCTTCTCCCATCCCTTAGAGATCTCTTTAACTCCCCTGTGAAGGACTGTCTAAGAACCCAGGGCCATCTGAGCCAGCCCCTGGAGACCAGAACTGCCAGCTGCAGCTGGGGTAGAATTCAGCCCTTTCCCAGCAGGAGAGTGTCCAGCTCCTCTCCTCCTCTCCCATCCCTCCAAAAACCTCCCAGAGAATCCACCCCAAAGACCTCTCTCTTCTCAGGATTCTGCATACATAATCACCAATTCTGTACTCACTGGCTGTATAATTATTTCACAAGTGCCTATTTTAATTGACCTTAAAAGGTAAATTCCCCAAGGGGAAAGGCCAGTAACCGTTCTTGTAGATTCCCCACAGTGCTGATCACAATTTCAGAGGCACCCTGAGGTCTGATTCTAGAGAGGGAGCTGCTCCACGTAAAGTGGTGAAACCCAAACTAGAGTCTCTATTTTATTTATAAAATGCTGGTCCTGACCCACTAAAATGATCTCAAAGCACACTATGGTTTACAGACTTGACTTACTTAAGGTAACATTAGCAGCTATAACTGAAAATCACCAAATCTCAGCCTTACGCAATGGATGCTTGACTCTGGTTCATATAAAATCTAAACCAGTGTGGCCCTGCAGGTGGCTTTCACGATGGTAGAGGGATTAAGGAAAGTTCCCTGGCTCTTTTCATCTTGTGGCATCTTCAACACATGACTTCTAAGGTTGCCAGCCATCTGGGTACTCTTTTGTGGATCAAGTCTACAAGTGACACTCAATACTTCCAAGTCATTCCATTGGCGAATATTGGTTCACATGGCCTCACTTAACTGAGAGGGAGCTGGGCAATATCATCATGTAGCAAATGTGCACAGCAAGAAAGAGAAACAGATTCACTGATCAGCTAGCAATCGCTGCCACAAATCTGCTGTTTGCAAAACCGTTGAAGACATCTTTGTCTCTCCAGTGGGACTACTAGGATATTGGCTCACAGTAAGAGCATACAAAGTGTAAGATGAATGAATGAAGGAGAGAAGGTGCTGGCAGAGTTGAACGAGTGCTGGTGGTTCATGCCTGGGCGTTATGACTGGCTCCAACTCCACACCTGTGCAGTCCCTGCCTCCACACAAAGCCAGGCTGCAGGAAGGAGGGGACGACGCCACAGCAACTGTCTTGGTGTCTGCCCTTCCACATAGGGATGCTACAACTACTCGCTCTTCCAAAATCCACATGTCATTGAAAAGTGGGTGTAAGAGCACATGGCTTTGGCAGCAGATACATCCTGACTAAATAGGGACAGCAGGGGACTCCCGTGTGTATGGCACAGTGCAGAGTATTTTCGTGAATTATTCTATACATTCCCCTGATGAGCTTGTAAAGGAGGCACTCATGTTCTCCTTTTTTTTTTAAATATTTTAGGTGTAGATGGATGGAATACCTTTATTTTGTTTAGTTTTATGTGGTGCTGAGGATCGAAACCAGTGCCTCACACGTGCTAGGCAAGCGCTCTGCTACTGAGCTATAGCCCAGCCCCATGTTCTCCTTTTGACCCTCCAATTCCCTGAGAATTACTATCTTCCATTTCTTTGTTCCATGGCCCTTCTCCACAGCTCTTTCCTAACAGTCATTGGTGGGAGAGATGGTTGGCAGTAGAGGTGACAAGTCTGTCCATTGGTGTCCCACAACACTTTAAGGATGGTGGAACTTGAGAGTCAAAATACCTAGATTCAAATCCCAAATCCCAGCTTAATAATTGCATGAGGCCGGCCAACATACTTACCTCTCCGAGCCTTCATTTCCTCATGAGTTAAACCAACATCCAAAGTCCAGCCCTCCAGGGGTTGCTCAGACATATAAATCTACAAAGAGTGATGCAGAGCCCATAGTAGGTGCTCAAAAAAGTAAGAATTTCTCTCCTTGCTCTTTCTAAGAGACCAGGAATAATGTTTATTCCTGGGCAACAATACTGTATCTTGCACATAATAAATATATAATAAAGGTTAGTTGAAATGCATTGAATGACAAGCTATACTGTTGAAAAACAAAAATAAAAAACACAAACTCTCCTAGTCTTCACAAGTTCTTATTATCGCCCTCCCCCCTTCCCACACACTTCATTACTCTTCTCTCTTTGGGTAACATGAACTTTTTTTGTAGTCAGAAATTTTAAATGGCTAACAGAGCACCTCAGGATTCTTTCCTCTGGCCATTATCCTTCTCTTTCAAGTTGTGCTCAGCAAGATTATTTGGATATTGGAGCTAAAAACGGTCAGATTACAAGTGGAGGTCCCTGAAATGTAACATCCCCCATTGCAGGATTCTGGAATTACACCAAACACCAGGGAGGGGTTGCTCTTCCCCAAAGAACTCCTGGCTCTGAAAAAAGCCTTTGTTTTAAGGCTCTGCAGAACTGCACTGTGGAATCTCCTCCCATGGGGTCCCAAGCACTGGTCTGAGGACGGCTCAGATCCAGAATGTCTATAAGCTTCCTGTAAAACAAAACACTCAAGAGTTTCAAAATACCATATAAAGTGCTGCTCTCAGAGCCTCAGTTGCATCTCCCAACATAATGATCCTTAATTTGGAGTCAAATTTTCTAATTTCTCCAGTAAGCCTGGATCGTGACAACAGCTAACATGCTACACATTCACCAGGTCTTAGGTGTTGTTGGAAGCTTTCTGTCTATGACATTCTCTAATTCTCAGAAAAACCCTGTAAATCAGATGTGATTGTTAACCCCATTTTACAGATAAGGAAACAGAGGCTCAGAGGGTAAGTAACTTTGCCCAAGCAAGCGGCAAAGCCTCAATGTAAACCCTATCTATCAGGTTCAAATCCTATTCTGTTACACCAAGCCACCTCTTTAAATGGCTTTCAAAGAAGGTCCATTCTACATAGAAATCCTTAAAAAAATAAACAGCCCGGACTGGTGGATCTTTTAGGCTCCTTTTTTCCCCCCTCAAAAAAATTTTTTAAAAAACTATGGTGCTATGGAGGAAAGGGGAGGAAAAGGAAAGAGGCCAAACATTATAAGACTTCACTTATCAGTATTTAATAACAGTTTCTGGATCAAAACTCCATAGAACCTTATTTATGGACAGACAGTTACTGTTATGCAGGGCCTTTTTATACAACCTTTTCATCTGAGGATGTTGTAGCCTTCTTCTGCCTTTCTATCAGTGAGAGATGGGGTGTGAAATTGGCTAGCTCTGCCAAGATGATCCCATTAAATTATCTGCCCTCTTCCAGTGTAATTCACTCAGGGGCAACAGTTGGAGCCTCAGGCCGTGTGGATGTCCGAGCACTGACATGGGTTGTATGTTGTGGGGGTTCAGGTGGTGGGGCATCCCAGGGACAGAACATCAATGCACGTTTCTCTGCCTTACCAAAATAAAGTGGATGCCACAATTATCCCATTCCTAAACACACTGCAAACCCCAACTGAGCTTACTGCAACAAAGAGAGAGCCTTTTTACTGCTGTTTATTTTTATTTTGTATTCGTTAGCTTTTTAGATATTCCTGGCATGCAAGTCAGGCCCCGTGTAACAAGCAGCTGCATTTAGTTAAGGATTTTCGAAGAGTTCCCCTTTCCCCTCCCCCTCCAACTCCAGAGAACTTTCTCAGACTCCTAGAAGACTATTCCTTTCTCTTCATGTGTCCACAGAACAGTCTCCCCTGTCATAGCCGAGGCCCTTCTGTTTGAAAAAGAGGCCTCCAAGATTTGAGTGTTTCCCAGTTGAAGCTGGATCTGCCAGGATCTGGTCCTCACTGGAACTCTGAGCTGGCGATCTGCTCTCCCTCCGGAGAGCACTCCTATAAATCAACGGCCCCCTCCCACCCAAGTTATATACCAAGCTGCAAATACAAAGGCACTTCATCACAATATAGCTCATCACTAGTTGGAAGGGACTGCCAGACACACTCCTCAAACCGCATCAAAGGTGCAGTTCATTACAAAAATGTAATTCTTCAAGATCCAGAAGCCCAGGCTATTCCAGGCGTTTCTAATCTCTCTGAGTTATAGTAAGACTGGCTAAGGGAAGTCCCGCACCGGAAGGAAAATTGGAATAGGCTGTCTTCAAATCATTTCCTATATACTCCAGGTGACGGGAAAGAAAACTTGCCTTGAGTTCCCTTGGAAAATATGGCAAAACCACTGGTCTGTACATTAAAAGAATATAAACCCTAAGAACTGAGCTAGGAGAGACTATGACAGTAGTTGCTTAAAATAAATGCATCAACTACTAGGGCTTGTAAGCCCAGCAAAGCCACATCCTGGCTGTGTGACTTTAATAACTTAACCTCTCTGCACTTATATTCACCTATCTTTAAAAGGATCTGTTTATGCCATCTCCCTTATGGTGGTGCTGTTGAAGATTCAGTGAGTTAATACTGGTAAAAGTCTTAGAACAGTTACTGGTCCACTGTAAGGATCATATAAAGTGTTAAATAAATTGCAAAAATGGGGCATCTCAAAATGCCTGGGTTCAGGGACATGCAATCTTAGTAAAGGTCACAGGGACTTGGTACCATTCATCAGCTTCCTCCAGGACCACTGAACAGCCCATCTGGAGAGAGGGAATATGGGAAGTGAGAGGAAGTGAGAAGCAGAGCCTCCGTGGAGTGGCTAACCTGGGCTAAGCCCAGATCATATAGCCAACGCTTAGTCTCTTTCCAACCTACCCAAGCAGCCAACTCTCTGCCCCAGCATCAAGCACTGCAGTGGTCTTATCTTTGCAGTTTTCTTGGAAAGTTGGATTATATCTATAAACATATAACCATAAAAATGCAATGAATATTATTTCTGGGGGATCACATATCCTCAATTTCACATACCCCATATCTAAGCTAGTGCTCTTTTCCAGTACTTGACATGTATAGTTTTACTTAAATCTCAAAAAACTCCCATGAGGCTCAGATAGACTAACAACATACCCATCATATGGAAGAGAAAAGATTCAAACCCAGGTCTGTCAAATGCCAAAGCCTGTGCTGGTAGCCATTAAGCTATACTGTCGAGTTCCACTAAACTCCTTCATATCAGAAGATGGGGCAAGTAAAGGAAGAATCTTTGAAAATATGGTATGTTGCATTTTTACTTAAAAAAAGCAAATCATAGCAGAAGTTTACATACAACCAACATGGTTGTTCTCTGTTCATTCAACAAAAATCTAAGAACCACTTTCTTTCTCCCCTCCCATATATGTGCCATTTTATGTAGATAAACATTCACATCGATATAAATATGGTCTACAAAGCATGTGGTTCTCCATTGGATACTGGGTGAAATTTTCAAAATATTTGAAGTGAGGGTAGGTGTTCATCATCAAACCTTGGCCAAATCTGATGCTAATTTGGATGCAAGTAACATATTCAGAAACTTCAAAAATCTAACTTGGAGCCTGTGTTCACCATGCAGAGGATGGAGGATGAGCAGAACAAAGCTGAGTTTTTATTTACTCCTAATTAAATATTAGGCAGATTATTCCAGGCATCAGAGCAGCAAAACAGCCTACCAGGTATGATATTAAATTGGAAATTAAAAATCTCTAAAACACTGCCAGAGGTAGCTTGACCACACACACCCTTTATCCTGCCTCCCTGTGGCTCCCTCTAGCCAGTCAGGTAGGATTTTTCAGACATCTCAAATAGAGAGGAGGTTTGCTGCCTTGGGTCCTCGATGTTTTCATCAGCAAAGCTGACAGTCTTACTGCCCTCAGGAGACTCCTATTCTAGAAGTAGACAGGATAGATACCTATTCAAATGGCAAAGGAAGGCTTACAAAATGGGAGCAAACAGTGGCAGGCCACCTCCCTCTGGCTTCAGGCCAGAATGCATTTCAGAATCAACAGGATTCTGAGAAAAACTTAAACCGGTTCCTGAAGCCTTGAACTCTGGGAGCAGAGATGGGACTTCAGCTTCCTAGAAAAGCTGAGCTTTGCATAGGGAGGAGGTACATGGGGAAGGCAACAATGAATGTGCCAGAAATAATACATTTAAACATTTCTTCTCCTGGCCAATAAAACAGAAACGTGATGGGAGAAATGCTGCGCATTTTTTACGATTGATAAGTGAAACGCTATCCCCTTTAGCTGATTTCCTGAGCTACCTTAGGAACCTCAGTCTGAGGTCCACTGGAAGTCTTGTCCCCAGAGAGAAGAGCAAACCTTCACAGAAATGGAAAGAAACTTAAAAGACAACAATAAGCGGTTTGAGCTCATTACTATGGAGTATGAAAGAAGCAGCACTCTTTTTAAAAAAAAAAATTTAAACCCTATAAACAGTAAAAGAAGACAAAATTTGAGTGGCTGCTGATAACAAAATTGTCTTACACTCAACAAAATCATTGCATGGACATTTATTTAAAGGCAGATTACCAAAAAAGGTGAAATCCTCCCTCCTCCTCTCCTTCCCTCCTGCCAGGGGCTATCATCTAAAAGCAATCACTGCTGAAAGGTTAAGTACAAAGCAAAGAAGTCCACAGAGGAAATAACCAAATTAATTAAGGCCCCAAGCCAGGAGTCCTACCTTAGATAGAATCCCCCTGGTTATCTCTGCCTCAATTTGCTGGGCAACTGGACTTCAGAAAAATGTTTAGGATGTGTTGGCAGCCATGGCCCATTTTCTACTTTTCACCCAGGTGTTGTGGCACAGGGCCAGATGTTTGGCATCACCAAGCAAAACATCCATGTGACCAAACTGTTTACATTTCATTAGGATTTTCCATCAGGAAGAAGCACTCCCCACTGATGTACATCTTCATTACAATTAGGAGCTGTATTTACCCTGAGGAGCTTCCAGATTAGCACAACCACACTACAGGATCAGTTTCAGAATCATCCTCTGTGAACGCTGCTCCCAGTTCCCAAAAATCATCTCTAAGAAATCGGAATTCACACACAACTTCTCTCCAGAGTTCTTTCTACCAAGAACATTATTAGCTAAGTTTTAGTTAAAACTAATTCTGCGGTCAGAGTCTACGTAGTGAATGGATCTTTTCCCCCTTAACTGCTAAGTAAGCCATAGCCTTTTCTTTACCTAAACACAGCGCTAACTTAAAAATGAAAGATGCAAGAGAAAGGAGCAGGGACCTAGTTATCCGCACAGGTTTGAGATTGGGAGTGGGGGAGGGAAGAACCCGAGGGCTTCAGCACCACCTCCTCAAGGGATGCATGTTAAAAGTGAGGCCCAAGACCCCGGAGACTTTAATCAACTTTCCCCCTCCAACCTCCAAAGAATGAATCGGTTGTCTCCACAGGCGCAGCCGGGCTCTTCCCTCTCATTGTGTACCGGCTCAAACGCAGCAAGGATCCCAGCTTCCCGCAGTGAACTAAGACGCTCCGGCTGGCGGTGGAGTCTTTCTCTAACTGTTGGGATTGTCTTTGGAGATTACCCAAATCAAGTATGCATTAGATGGCTTTTCCCCCCTCGATTGTAACACACACACACACACACACACACACACGTGCACACCAAGAGCACTTTGGAGCCGCGGATCGCTCTGACAGCACATTTTGTACAAAGTGGCAGCGGCTGCAGCAGCGTACACGTTTCGGCCTCCATGGTGACCCTTGGGAGGGCCGGAGGGCCGGGGCGGTGGAGATGCAAGGCCGCAGGAGCCCCAGCAGCACAGGGCTTTTGTTTGCTTCAGTTCGCGGACCGCCTGGGCTCTCTCAGGCACCTCTGAAAATGCAAATCCCTCCTGGACCGCAGGATAGATTGTCTGAACCTCGGTTCGGGTGCTCTAAGAGTCCAGGAAGACATGCGGAGACGACCAGCGCGGAAGTGCCCCTATCACCCCATGATCCTCAAAGCCCTCTACGCTTCCTGTCAGCACTGACAACCGATGCATGGTGTGAAGGAACAAATCCCTGGGCGCAACTGGGACCCGCCGCGGGGCTCCAGGGCCAATCGTTGCCTGATTGCGCCGCGGCCGGAGGCGAGCTGGCGAGGTCCCGGGCGAGTAGTCGGCCGCCTCCCCAGAGGCGGGCGCGGCGCTTGCCGAGTGCCCAGGGCGCTACTGGCGGACTGAGGGGCCCCGGGGGCCGGAGCGGGCGTTTCTTACCTTGCGCAGCAGCCCCGCGCGCGGCCAGCAGCAGCGCGGCCAGCAGCTGCAGCAGCGGCTGGAGCATCCCGCGGCGGCGCGGCCGGTGCATTCCTCCTTTCGCGGCGGCGGCGGCGGCGGCTTTCCGGCGGCGCGCAGAACATCCACGGGTTCTCCCCGGGCTCCCGGCCACCTCGTCCGGGCCGCTCGCGATCGCAGAATGCCGGGGGCGTTTGCAAAGCTCTTTGTCCCTCTAACCTACTTACTTTCCTCCGCCGGGCCGTCTCCCGACCCTGTGAGCGCGGTCCCTCCCCAGCCCTATGGCTTCAGCCTAGCCTCGGCCGGCCGCTCTGTCCCGAGCTGTATGGATCACTACAGCGGACAGTCACCTCTCCTCCGCTCGGACTCGAGAAGAGTGTACCCTGCGCCCGGGGCGGCCGTCCCGGAGCCCCCTCGGTGGAGGCTGTGGAGACTCCTCCCGCTCTCCGCGCTCCCTCTCTCGCTCAACTTGTCACTTTCCACCAACTCTCTAGCCCAGCGCCCCAGCCCCGACCAATGGCAGACGTGGGCGCAGGCCAGCGACCCAGCGCCCTCTGCTGCCCCCTCTTAATACACGCACTCTCCCCGACTTCCCAGAAAGTGGAGGTTACTGCCGAGCCTCCTACACGCCCACCCTTCCCTCCCGGTCACCGCTCAACCCCGCCACTGGCCCGAGACGCCAGGGATCTTTGAGACCATTTGACAGATGAGGAAACTGAGGCTCAGGGAGACTTGCCCAGGCTCTGAAACCATATCGTGTCTTAATGACTCAGGAGACCCAGATTCTAGCAGTCAAACCTCTGCGGCTGTTAGCTTTGAGACCTCTGGTAATAGAACATATATTGATATCATACAGTATCCCTTTTGATTTCTTCTTTGCCCCAAGATTTGCTTAAGAGAGAGTTCTTACACAAGCCATTTATGTGTGCCCCTTTTGTTTTAAATTTCTAGTTTCATTGCATTGAAATCAATGTCATCTGAACTGCTTCCTTTGGGAGATTAAACTAGTATTTCTCTGTGGTCAGTTTTTGTCAATGTCCTCTGTCCTCTTGAGAAAAGATGTTTATCTGTCTTCAGAATATGAAGATAGAAAGCTATATCAATTTCATCTTTTTTATATTCATTATATTACTGAGGTCTTCTATATCTTTGCTTAGTTTTTGGTCCCAGGGTTCTGCCATCGGCTAAAGAGATGTCTAAAGTCTCCTAGCAGGAGTTAACCTCTCCTGGATTAGCTTTATCAATTTTGTAATTCATAAATACTCTTGATGGTTTGATAGAGATACCTGTCAGTCTTGCCCTAGAGGAACACAAAGGAATACAGGATCAACCAATAATCCCACTGCCACTTACTAAATACCTCCTGTTTGGTGCCTTATATGCATTTATTCCTAAATCCTGCATTGACACTTCAACAAATTAAAAATTGCCAACTGCTTTGCTTTTTTATATGTATTATCTCCATATAACAGTTTTAGAAACTGAGATGCAAAAAATAGTGTAAATGACTTGTCTACAGTCACTAGGGACTATAGATAGCAAAGCTAGTACTCAGACTCTTTCCCATAAGGCGCTAAAGATTCTTTTTTTTTTTTTTTGTGCCAGGGATTGAACTCGGGGCACTTGACCACTAAGCCACATCCCTCGTCCTATTTTGTGATTTATTTAGAGACAGGGTCTCACTGATTTGCTTAGTGCCTCACCCTTGCTGAGGCTGGCTTTGAACTCGTGATCCTCCTGTCTCAGCCTTCCAAAGTGCTGGGATTAGAGGCACGCGACACCGTGCCCAGCTGGGGCTAAAGATTCTTAACCAGAGCTCAGCATATCAGAAGCACTCATTAAGGCAGAGGGCAGGGGGCATTGCTGCTGCAATAGCCTTTAAGACTCAGCTTTAGAAATAAATTTAAAAAAATTTTAAAGACTCAGCGTTAGGATTTTATACTATACAGTCACTTCATTGAATGCAAGGACTCTATCTCTGCCTCAAACAGTACCTGGAACACAATAAGAGCTGGATCAGTGAACAAAGGTTAGACCACCATTTGGAGAATACTTTTTTTTTAATTTTTTGTAATTGTAAATGGACAGCACATTTTTATTTTATTTGTTTACTTTTGTATGTGGTGCTAAGGATCAAACCCAGTGCCTCACACATGCTAGGCAAGCGCTCTGCCACTGAGCCCCAGCCCCAGCCCAGGAGAATCTTTTTTCTCTGATCAGTTTCTTGTCATATTTGTTGAGGGGTGGGGGTCCTGTGTCCCCTGACACCAAGGAAAGCAGGTCTCTGAAAGCTGAGACATTAGAAGGGGGAGAAATGTAGCCCAAAGTATGTCCCAGCAGATCATAGACTACAATCCTAGCCCTGAGCCTTCCGGCAGGTAGGTGAATGACTAACCCATGTGGGACAAACAATTGCTCATTCTTCTCCAAGACTTCAGAGCGGGAGCCTCCCCAGCTGCCTTGTTAGCCTTCCTCCTTTCTATCACTCTGACCTGAGGTCAAGAAATGATAGACAGAGGGGACTTGGGTCAACCAGTTCATCACCCAAATAGGTCTGTCCTCCAGGTTTCTCTGCCTGAGCCTCATTCAGTCCTGTCTCAATTATCTCCACTCACTTGCCTGAGGAACTTACTGCACAAAGTTCTCTTGTTGGGAAACTTTCTTTGTCAGCCCCAGTATACCATGGCACAGAAATTAGAAGAAAGTCAGTTACCCTGTACAGTGCTGGCAAGCCTCCCTCCATTAAGATACAGCACACATTGCCAGACAAGGAGCCTTGCCCGTCCACTCCCCTGCCCCCAGCCCCTGCAGGTAACTGCTAGGCCAGGTATCTTAGGTAACAGACGGCTGCCACTGCTGAGTATACAGAACTTAATGGCACTTTTATCAGCACTTAAACCTTCCAGGAACTTAATCACAGAATCGCAGAAGTGAGGAATGTGAGAGCTAAAAAGGGCCTTGGAAATTAACTAGTACCCCCCTCCCTGGACATTTCATACAGGAGAAAGGTGGGACTTGGGGAGGCGAAACTTCCTTCCCCAAAGTCACAAAGCTGGCCAGAGTCAACACTGGAACGCAGAGCATCCAATCCAGACCAGGTAAGGACTCTCCTAGTCATTCCAGACTTAGTACACTAGTTCCCAAAGAACAAGTTAGAAAAGACACCTCCTGTTTAAAAAAAAAGAAAGAAAGAAAGAAAAGCGTGGGGGGACTAGTGGGGGTGCCAAAGAAATACTCATGCAAGTTCAGTCAATGCCAGACTGCACTGACTTAGGAGCACAGGCTGGGGGAGGAAGGCTGCCTGGGCTCGTGCTCAGCATCTCTGTTTTCTGCTGTGTCACCATTAACAAATATCTTTTTCCTTCTGGGCTTCATTTTCTCCTCTGCAAAACAGTGATGATGATAATAATAGTATCTAGTTCATTCTGTGCAGTTAAAGCAAACTTTCGAAGTAAACCAAACCAACTAGACCTTAAAAATAGCCTTAATCTGGCTTCAATTGCAAACACAGGTGAAACCTACCTTGAGTCATAACTGTAAATATACGCAGAACTTAACATTTCAAATAAATATTTATATTGGCAGAATAAAACTTAACCCCAGTCAATCATAAACAGTCAATTAACCTATGATTATGTGACTGGGGGCTTTCCAACAAAGTACCTTAAAAGGACAATTTGGAAATTGAAAACCAATCAAATAATTTCTTTATTTTGCTTCTTCATTTTCCCAGTAAATACTTGCCCTTCATGTTTTCATTATTGGAAAACTAAGCCTCTTTTGTTCCAGAATTCCCTAATTCTTGAACTGCTTCTTACTCAAACTCTAAAATTTTATTGTGCCTCGTTTTACTTTTTTAACAGTAGCTAATGTTAATTATGAGTTAACTCATAAGGTGATTTTAGGAGTATTTATCACAGAATAGGCTCTTAATAAATGTTAGATATTATTGGTATTATTTACATAAGTGAACTTACTTAAGCCATAGAAACCCCTGTGCAAATGATCTTGTCCCCATTTTTTACAGAAGAAGAAATGAAGTTGAGAAACTTACCTAAATAAAAAATTAAGTAAAAAAGTTGGGACCCCCACCTACATTAAATCTCTTTACACTATATACTTCCACCTCAGTGGTGGCATATGAGGAAAGCTACAATTTAAAATGTTCCTCTCATAGCCAGGCAAGGATCACACATGTAACCCAAGCTCCTCAAGAGGTTAAGGCAGGAGGATCTCAAGTTCAAGACCAGCTTAAGCAACAGAGTGAGACTCTATCATTCATAAATAAATAAATAAATAAATAAATAGAACTAGGGATATAGCTCAGTGGTAAAGCATCCCTGGGTTTGCTCCCCAGACCTCAAAATAAATAAATGAAGAAAAATAGGCTTTAGTATTATACAGATCTGACCGGATAACCTGACCAATTTAGTTAACTTCCTTATTGTACAATATTTTCATCTATACTAAAAAAAAGATAATATTAGGACAATTTATATAAAGTCATTTTTAGTATACAACAATACATTTTATACCTTAAATATAAAGCTCTCAACATAGCATTCAATAAATTTGAATTCAATAAATTGTACTTATTCAATAAATTGTTATTCTTATTATTTTTCCTCTAAACCATTCCTACTTTATAGGGTGGGACATGGGGCAGATATTTTGTAAAATCATACAGCCTGAATTTCTAGCACAATCTTGATTTCATATATTTTCATCCATTAGCCTCCTGTGTCCATTTGTACCTGTAAAAAAAAGAAAATGAAAGCCAAAGTGATTCGTGTCGTCATCAGAAATGCATAAATGAGAAATTCAAGAACAGTAAAGGATGGTTAGTAAAGCTAATACAGAAACACTGTACACTATGACACTTCCAAAAGAAGACATAGAAGAAAAGTTTAGGGATCTTGGATTTGGCACAAATTTCTTAAAGAAGCCATGAAAGCTATGAAATAAAAATAATGATAAATTAGACTTCTTCAAAATTAAAATCTTTTGCTTTTAAAAAGATACTGTCATGAAAATAAAAAGCTAAGTTACAGACTGGAAGAAAATATGGCAAAACATACGTCTGACAAAGAACTTGCATCTAGACTACATGAAGAACTCTTACAACTCAATGACAGGAAGACTAACAACCTGATCTTTAAAATCGGCAAAATCTTTAGTAAACATTTCATCAACAAAGATACATGAATGGCAAAGAAACACATGGAAAGATGCATGGCAACATTAATTATCAGGGAAATGCAAATTAAAACCACAATCAGACACTACTACAAGCCTAGGAGAGTAGGTAAAGTTTAAACGATGAACCATATCAAGTTGTAGCAAGATTCGGAGCAACTAAAACTTTCCTATATCACTGATTGGAATATAAAATGGTGCATCCACTGTGGAAAAGAGTTTCACTGTTGAAACCTAAATCCATATCTACTACATGACCCAGCCATCCCAATCTTAAATTTTTACCCAAAGGACATGAAAGCTTATGTCCACACAAAGACTTACACATGAAAATTCATATCAGCTTCATTTATTTTTTAATATCTTTATTTATTTACTTATTTATTTATTTTTATGTGGTGCTGAGGATCAAACCCAGTGTCACACACATGTGAGGCAAGCACTCTACCACTGAGCCACAATCCCAGCCCTTCAGCTTTATTTTTAATGGCCAAATTTGGCATCAACCCAAATGTCCATCAACAAGTGAATAGTAGACTCTGGTATGCTCATATCATTAAATACAACTCAGCAATAAAAAGGAATAAATTATTAATACATATAATAAAATGGATGAGTAGAAAATTATTATTGTGAGTAAAAGAAGTTAAAATTTTTAAAAGACTATATACTATATACAAGTCCATTTATATAAAATTCTAGAAAATGCAAACTAACCTGTAGTGACAAAAAAACTGATCAATATCTACCTGGGTCAGGGAAATGGAAGGATCGATGACAAATGGGCATAAACACATTCATTATCTTGATTGTGGTGATGGTTTCATAGGTATATATATATGTTAAGACTGTTAGCAGTTTGGGTCCAATTTGGAGATAAAAACCACACAGGAAATTAAGCAGGAGAAGTTTAATAGAGACTTGATATCATTAACTGAGATAAAAGCACAAGCACAAAATCTAAGGAAACTATATGGTATCCTAAGGAAGAGGAAGATCATTCTAAGAATGACAAATTTAGGAGTCAGACTTCACAGGAGAAGGTATGATTCAGCCCACTGGATAGCAGAGAAGATTGCTGGTCTTGACAGGCTGAAGCAACCCGTAAGTCACCCTTTGGAGTGCAGACAGCAGATCAGCAACTCACTGTATGAGCGTGCAGTGGGAGTTTGGGCACTGATGTGGGCAGGAGGCCTTCAGAACATGTGGGCAGTGAAGGGGTTGCAAAGAAACCAGCAGCTCTCTGTGTACCTTTCTGCCCCTGGGAGCTACAAGTAGGCTGTGGGGACTTATAAAAGGAAGCAGCTGCCTGGTACATGACCCTCCAGGCCACAGATGATAGCATGCAAGTCACATGGTTTCTATACTAAAAGGGCTGTGAGAAAAATTATCATCAGGTCAAAGCTAGAAGATTGCAGAGAGAGTGGAATCTGGGTCTGGGACTGGGGCAGCCTCCACCAGATATCCTCACACCCACCCGACTTGGCCCAGAAAGAAACAAATGAAATAGTTGTGGGAAGTAGGGTGGATTATGGGAGGGCACCAATACCCCTAGGAAGCTCACTAGTAACTCTCCTCTGTAGGCCAGAGTTGAAAGTAGGAGATGGGGTTATAAAACTGGGAGTACTGATAATAATGATGATGGGTAATATTCCAAAATAAAGGCTGGCTGGAAATACTTAACTGAAGAAGCAGCAATTATTGTGATGAGCAGTGAGGTTGGAAAGGAGGGTAGCCAGGATAGCCTGGCTCACAGAATTATGGAGATGGTTAATACCACACAGCATCCCTAGAGCCAAAGACATATGGAGATGCAGGCAGCCAACAAGGGCATTGTCCAAACTATTCAGCCAAAGGAAATCAAGGATGGACAATCAGGAGGTGGAGGGCAGCTTCCCCAGGAAAAAATCATGATACCTTGTGGCTATAATCTAGAACCAGTTTTCTGAATGCATCAACTCTATGACAGGCCAGATCCTCAGGAAGTCTCTACCCCAGTAAAGCAAGTATGTAAAAGAATAAGCTCTTCAGTAGAACCAAGCTATGGTGCAAGCTGTGGTCCAAGTTGTTGCTTTGGCCCATATGGCCAGGACACCTATGCTGTTAGAGGATGTTTATTGTAGGGAAAATTAATGGCAATCTTCAAGAGGACAATCACAGGATACACAGTTAGGGTTCAGTGAGATCACACCGTGTGTAGTAAAGAATGCTGTTCAAAAAACAGCATCCCCCTCATGATGATCAGGGCCAATTATTCCTGGTAAGATGGTAACTCTTGTCTGGCTATTGGTCTCCTGGCATGAGAAATCTGAAGTAACTAGACAGCAGCTATAGCTTTAAAATTCAGCCAGGCACAGTGGCCCACGTCTGTAATCCCAGCACTTTGGGAGACTGAGACAAGAGAATCGCGAGTTCAAAGCCAGCCTCAGCAGCAGTGAGGCGCTAAGCAGCTCAGTGAGACTCTGTCTCTAAATAAAACACAAAATAGGGCTAGGGATGTGGCTCAGTGGTCGAGTGCCCCTGAGTTCAATCTCCAGTACCAAAAAAAAAAAAAAATTTAATGGGAGTCTTATCATAAACCTAATGGGAAAGTTCCTTCTATGGGAGCAGAGTCCAAAATTATGGAATGGGGGGAGCACAAATTCCCTATATGCTGTGTTCAAGAGATACATATAGGTGAAATAATACAGACATAGGTTGAAAGCAAAAGCACAAAAATATATTGTAATTAAATAATTACAAATGTGATGTTTCATAATAAGAGTTAATTCATCAAGAACACACAAAAATTCTGGAACTTTTTTTGTAGTCAGAAATTTTAAATGGCTAACAGAGCACCTCAGGATTCTTTCGTCTGGCCATTATCTTTCTCTTTCAAGTTGTGCTCAGCAAGATTATTTGGATATTGGAGCTCCAAGGTGAGACACAGGTAATCTGTAGTGACACTACAATATTATAGGATAGAAAATGCAATACCTCAGATCAGCATTGCAAGAAAGAAACATACATAATCAACATGAAAAAACAAGGGAAGAAAGTGCCCCAAATAAACCAAGATACTACAATCCTAGAATCCATTGACAGCACAGTTAATGAAATGTCAGAGAAAGAGTTCAGAATGTATGTAATTAAAATGATCTGCAAATTGAAAGATGATTTGAGCAAGCAAATACAGGCAAAAATTGATCACTCCAACAAAGAAAAAAGAGACCAAATAAAGGCAACCATCGATCACTCCAGCAAAGAGATAAGAGAGCAAATAAAGGTAGCAAAAGATTACTTTAAGAAAGAGCTAGAGATTGTGAATAAACCAATCAAATTCTCGAAATGAAGGAAATAATAAACCAAATAAGAAACTCAAAAGAAAGCATCACCAGCAGACCAGATCACTTGAAAGACAGAACCTCAGATAATAAAGACAAAATATACAATCTTGAAAATAAAGTTGACCATACAGTGAAGATGGTAAGAAACCATGAACAGAACATCCAAGAATTATGGGATAGCATCAAAAGACCAAATACAAGATTTATTGGGATAGAAGAAGGCACAGAATTTCAAACCAAAGGGATGCACAATCTCTTCAGTGAACTAATATCAGAAAGTGTCCCAAATATGAAAAATGAATTGGAAAATTAAATACAAAAGGCTTACAGGACATCAATTGTACAAAATTACAACAGATCTACACCAAGGCACATTATAATGAAAATGCCCAGCATACAGACTAAGGATAGAATTTTAAAGGCTGCAAGAGAGAGGAATCAGATTGCATATATGGGGAGACCAATTCAGATCCCAGCAGATTTTTCAACCCAGGCCCTAAAAGCCAGGAGATCATGGAATAACATATACCAAGCTCTGAAAGAAAATGGATGCCAACCAAGAATCTTATATCCAGTAAAACTAAGCTTCAGATTTGATGATGAAATAAAAACCTTCCATGATAAACAAAAGGTAAAAGACTTTACAGCAAGAAAGCCTGCACTACACAGCATTCTCGGCAAAATATTCCATGAGGAGGAACTGAGAACTAACAATGAAAATATACAAAGAAAGGAACTACAATAAAAAAAAAGACCAATCAAAGGAGAAACTAAGTCAAGATAAAAACCAAAAATAAACCAAAATGACTGGGATTACAAATCATATTTTATTAATAACCCTGATGGGCTGGGATTGTGGCTCAGTGGTAAAGTGCTTGCCTGGCATGCACAAGGCTCTGGGTTCAGTCATCAGCATCACATAAAAATAAATAAAATAAAGATATTGTATCCACCTATAATTTAAAAAATATTTTAAATAATAATAATAACAACCCTGAATGTGAATGGCCTAAACTCACCAATTAAAAGACATAGGCTGACAGACTGGATAAAAAAAAAAATAAGACCCAACAATATGCTGCCTTCAAGAGACTTATCTCACAGGAAAAGACATCCACAGACTGAAAGTGAAAGGGTGGGAAAAAACATATCACTCATATGGATCGTTTAAACAAGCAGGAGTTTCTATCCTTTTATCAGATAAAGTGAACTTCAAACCAAAGTTAGTGAAAAGGGATAAAGAAGGACATTTCATACCTCTTAAGGGAATCATACATAAATAAGACATAATAATCATAAATATCTATGCCCCAAACAATGGGGCATCTACTTATATCAAACAAATCCTTCTCAACTACAAGAATCAAATAGACCACAACACAATAATACTTGGTGACTTTAATACAACTCTCTCACCACTGGATAGATCTTCCAAACAAAAACTAAACAAAGA
Organism: Xerus rutilus; assembly: GCA_028644305.1. Taxonomy (NCBI): domain Eukaryota; kingdom Metazoa; phylum Chordata; class Mammalia; order Rodentia; family Sciuridae; genus Xerus; species Xerus rutilus. The sequence goes on along the minus strand of CM053400.1, from coordinate 47,502,184 downwards.
AACAACAGAACTCAATAAAACCATCAATAATTTAGACTTAACAGACATATGTTCAGTATTCCAACCATCAACAAGCAAATACACTTTTTTCTCAGCAGCACATGGATCCTTCTCCAAAATAGATCATACGTTATGTTACAAAGCAAGTCTTAGCAAATACAAAAAAATAGAGAGACTACCCTGCATCCTATCTGACCACAATGGAATAAAATTAGAAATCAATGACAGATTAAAAAATAGAAACTACTCCAACACCTGGAAACTAAATAATATGCTATTGAATGATGCATGGATAACAGAAGACATCAGGGAAGAGATAAAAAAATTCTTAGAGGTAAATGAAAACTTCGATACAACATATCAAAATCTCTGGGACAGGGCTGGGGTTATGGCGCAGTGGTAGCGTGCTTGCCTAGCACGCGTGAGGCACTGGGTTTGATCCTCAGCACCACATAAAAAATAAAATAAAGATATTCTGTCCACCTACAACTAAAAATAAATTAAAAAAATATCTCTGGGACACCATGAAGGCAGTGCTAAGAGGAAAGTTCATTGCATTTAGCTCATTTATTAAAAGAAATAAAAGTCAACAAATAAATGACTTGACTCTTCATCTCAAAGCCCTAGAAAAAGAAGAACAAACCAATACCAAAAGAAGTAGAAGACAGGAAATAATTAAAATCAGGGCTGAAATCAATGAAATTGACATAACACATGTCTAAGTTATGTAAAGAACTCTGAAAGGCAATAACAAAATGACAAACAACTCAGTGTTTTAAATGGGCAAAGATTTGAGGCAGGCGTGGTGGTGCACACCCATAATCTCAGCACTTTGGGAGGCTGAGACAGGAGTATCGCAAGTTCAAAGCCAGCCTCAGCAATAGCGAGGTGCTAAGCAACTCAGTGAGACCCTGTTTCTAAATAAAATTACAAAATAGGACTGGGGATGTGGCTCAGTGGTTGAGTACTCCTGAGTTCAATCCCCAGTACTAAAAAAATAAATAAATGTTGGGAGCAAAAAGCCCTGAGTCATTTCCTGATCAGCTCCACCTCCTGGTTAAGCAGGAGCGCCGAAAAACCCGCGGGCGCCAAAAGTTAAACTTCCCGCGCGCGCCAAAGCAATGAACCTCCCCCTTTTGATACCACCTATTTGCACTGACCAATCGTCCTGCGACAGCTCCTTCCCCTCCCCTCCCCTCCTGAGCACACATATATACCCCTGTTCTTAAATAAAATTCGGAGGTTTGATCAGAATCCTGTCTTGCCTCCATTCTTTCGCGCCCCTTGTTTGTTTCATTCTCTTAGGTGGTTCCCGCGTGTCCCCGTTGTTGCCCCGCAGGTCGGGGCAAATAAATAATTGGGCAAAGATTTGAACATACATTTCAAAAAAGAGGATATACGAATGTAATGGTCAATAAACTCATGAAAAAATTCTCAACATCATTAATCATCAGGGAACTGAAAACTGAAGTTATAGTGAGTCCCCATTTCTATCAAGTAGAGTGACTAAAATTAAAGAGACTAAAATACCAAATGCAACCCCAAATGGGTGTTGGATTTTTTTCATCGGGTTTCTCAGACATTGCTGGTGAGAGTGGAAAATGTTTCAACCACCATGGTGAACTCTTTAGAAGCTTCTTATAAAACTAAACAAACATCCATCTTATGATCCAGCAAATTCCCTCTGAGATAATTATCCAAAGGAAATGAAACTAAAGATTTGTACACCAGTGCTCATGGCAGCTTTGTTCATTGCAGCAAATTTTAGAAATAACCCAAATGTCCCCCAACAAGAGAAGTAATAAATATGAATAAATAAAATTCATCTTCTGAAATACTATTCATTGATGAAAAGTAACAAATGACCAATGAATGAATCTCAAAAAGCTTGCTCAGAGGAGGAAGTCAGACATGGAAGATCACTTACTGCAAGATTCCATTCTTATAAGTTACAAAGATAGATAAAAGTTTCTATGGTTAGAAATTATATTAATGGTTAGCTCTAGAAGGGGAGATGAATAGGAACAGGAAGGAAATTTCTCAGGTTATGAAAATGCTATATATCCTAACAGGTAGTAGTTACATTTTCCAAAATTCACTAAACTGTACATTTTAAGATATGTGTCTTTTACAACAAATCTTTATACTTCAACAGTTTTTAAAATATATAGCAGAAAACAAATAAAAAGGCTTGTGGAATGAGGAAGTACCAGAGCTATGTCAAATCATTGTTCTCCAGATTTAAACTCCTTCAAAAACTTCACCAGATTGCTAAACCTCACTTTCATGGTAGAAGTGAAAATACTAACTGCAGTGATCTTTCCAGAATCCCCAGTTCATGCCAGCTTCACTGCAGGGTAGCTCCCTTCCAAGGGAGGTTCGTAACTATAAAAAATGCAGTAATTGTAGAATTACCAAAGTTTAGAACTGCAACGGGTCATAGAGGGCATCTAGCTGTGTGGTGGTAGGTCTACTTTCTCACAGCATCAAGGTAGGGGATGTAATGAATGAGGCCAGCCCAGTGGGACCCTAGGAAACTGGAACACAGCTTAGGTCCAGGGAAAGCACTGCCTTGTGGTATGCAGGCCTATATTCCCAGCTCTTTTTTTTTTTTTTTTTTTTAAGAGAAACTGAATGTCCCAATTTCCTACCTGAAATGTTTTAAAGTATTTTTTAGTTGTAGATGGGCACAATACCTTTTTAAATTTATTTTTATGTGGTGCTAAGGATCAAACACAGTGCCTCACACATGCTAGGCAAGTGCTATACCACTGAACTACAACCCTAGCCCCTACCTGAAATCTTTCAACTTTAAAATGTCAGCAGTTACAGACTGAGCATCCCTAATGCAAAAATTCAAAATCTGAAATACTTTAAAATCAGAAACTTCAAAAAGTTAGGGATCAAGGATGCTTAACCAGTAAATCTATGCAAATATTCCAAATCCAGAAAACTCCAAAATCTGAAACCCCCGTGGCCCATATATTTTAGACAAAGGATATTTGACCTGTAATTTAAAATTGTGTAAATTGATGTATAAAAATTATATAGAAAAGATAGGAGAGAAATTTTGTAATTGTGGAGCACACAACTATTTCTTAATTAATAATACTAAAAGCACAATCAATAAATTTGACTTTGTAAAAATTAGAAACTTTTGCTTTGCAAAAATTAGAAACTAGGACACTGCTGAAAGAATCTTAAGACATGGCCACAAACTAGAAAAGGATATTTGTGAGTCATATTTCTTTTTTTGGGGGGGGGTAGTTGTAAATGGACAGAATGCCTTTGTTTTGTTTATTTTTATGCAGTGCTAAGGATGGAACCCAGTGCCTCACAAGTGCTAATCAAGTGCTCTGCTACTGAGCTACAGCCCCAGCCCACAAGTCATGTTTCTGATAAATGACTTTGTTTTAGTCAGCTTTTTCACTGTTGTGACTAAAGGACCCAACCAGAACAATTGTAGAGGAGGAAAAGTGTATTTGAAGGCTCATAGTTTCAGAGGTCTTAGTCCATAGACAGCAGGCTCCATTCCTGGGGGTGCTAGATGAGGCAGAACATCAGGGCAGAAGAGTGTGGTGAAGTGAAGCAGTTTACATGGTAATCAAGGAGCAGAGAGAGGCCTGGGGATATTGCTCAGTTGGTAAGGTCCTTTCCTTGCATGCACTAAGGCCCCGGGTTCAATCCCCAGCACCACCAAAAAAAAGAAGCAGAGAGAGAAAAACACCACTTTTCAGATACAAAATATATACCCCATAGCCACACCTCCTATGAACCACTTCCTCCAGCTACGCCCAGCCTGCCTCCAGTTACCATACAGTTAATCCCACAGTTAATCCCATCAGGGATTAAGTCACTGATTATAAGGCTATAACCCAATCATTTCTCCTCTGAACCTTCTTGCATTGTCTCACACGTGAGCTTTTGGGGGACACTTCACATCCAAACAATAAGAGACTTGTATCCAGAATATACAAAGGACATTCAAAACTCGTAGTAGACCAGCATGATGGCACACACCTGTAATCCCAAGAGCTCGGGAGGCTGAGGCAGAAGGATCCTGAGTTCAAAGCCAGCCTCAGCAATGGCGAGGCACTAAGCAACTCAGTGAGACCCTGTCTCTAAATAAAATACAAAATAGTGCTGGGGATGTGGCTCAGTGGTTGAGTACCCCTGAGTTCAATCTCCAGTACAAAAAAAAAAAAAAAAACCCTCATAGTAAGAAAACAACAAAAAATGAGTACATATACTCATATGCTGCAGATGTAGCTCGGTAGTAGAGCACATGCCTAGCTTGCTCAAAGCCCTGGGTTCAAGGTCCAGCATCTTAAAAAAATTAACAAATAAAATATAATAAAATAACAAATGACTCCAATGTATCACCAAAGAAGATACACAGATGGCAAATTAGTGTATGAAATGATGTTCAACATCACCGGTCACTTGAATTTCAAATTAAAACCCTAAGGTACCACCACCTACATATTAGAATGCAAATTTTAAAAATTGCTCACTCAACTGTGAAAGATGGAAAGAAACTGGAATTCTCACTAGTGGTGAGCCCTAACACTCCTGGGCTTTAGCCATAGAGAAATGAAAGTGTATGAACATGCAAGACTTACCCACGAAGGGGCATGGCAGCTATGTTTGTAATAGCCCCAACCTGGAATAACCCAGATCTCCACCAACAGGTGAAGGAATAAACAAACTATGCTACATTCATATGGTGGAACACTAATCAGCAGTCAAAAGAAAGGAACTAACAATGCGCACCCCAACGTGGACAGACAGAAAAAGAGTCCGGCTGAGTGAAAGAAGCCAGACCAAAAAAGTGTATCCTGTATGATTCCATTTATATAAAATGCTAAGGAATGCAAACAAATGTGCAGTGAAAGAGAGCAGAGCCACTGTTACCTGGGGACGAGGAGCGCAGAGACAAGGATGGATTACAAAGGGGCATGAAGAAACTTTTGGGGGTGATGGATGTGCTCATTATCTTGAATGTGTTGATGGTTTTCATGGGGGTGCTCATGTGTCAAAATTTATCAGATTGTATGCTTAAAATATGTGCTCTTTATGTCAACCATACCTCAATAACTGGTTTCTAAATGCCTTTTTTTCCTTCTTTCGTTCTTTCTCTCTTTCTCTTTTTCCTTTGACGTTCTGGGGATGGAAGCCAGGACCTCACACATGCTAGGAAAATGCTCTACTACTCAGTCACATCCCCACTGAATAACTTGTTTGTTTGTTTGTTTAAAAAGGAAAAAAGTTATTTAGGCCGAACCAAATACTGCTGAACTAAATATAACTCTCAAAATGCCAATTTGTTACCTCCTTTCAAGTCTTACTCTTCCCTTTAAGAGTCAAGAAAACTGAGATGTGGAGAGAGAAATTCAACCAAGTCAGATTCTTCCTGTAAACTCTTGTTTGAACTCTTGTGTTCAGAGATTTGATTTTAAAAAAGGCCAAAATAATGTTGTTGTTGATGATGATGATGGTGATGATGATGATGATGATGATTTAAATGGATTATGGCTCCTTATCTATTTTAAGAATTGCTTTCACAATGAAAAACAGAATTAAAGGATAAAGATCTGATCTGAGTCTTGACTCTTTCACCAATTGGCTCTATTACCCTGATCGGTTTCCTTAAAATTTGCAAAATCTCCGTTTTCTTCATCTCTACACATATTAAGATTATCTACCTCATAAAGGCTTCTTGAAGATTAAATAAAATGTGATATAGTCAAGTAAGTTCACACATTAGTGGGTAGATGAAAGGTGAGCTATGTACTATGAACTGAAAAATTACAAATGATGGAGAATTCGAAAGTTTTCCCTAGATCTTGCAGTTAGGAAGGTAACATTGGCACACCCCATATGGTAGAGGAAACTGGAAAGAAAGAGCCTCTCTGTGGGACCTGGGGGAGGGGGCTCCTCTTTTCAAAAGCCTAAAGACAGCAGTTTGGGGGTCATATTTGGTCTTCTGAAGTATTTAGACTCTCAGTACATACTGTGCTTTTTTTGCGGGGGTCGGTACTGGGGATTGAACTCAGGGGCACTCAACCACTGAGCCACATCGCCAGCCCTATTTTGTGTTTTATTTAGAGACAGGGTCTCACTGAGTTGCCTAGTGCCATGCAGTTGCTGAGGCTGGCTTTGAACTCGCAATCTCCTGCTTCTGCCTCCTGAGCCACTGGGATTACAGGCATGCTCCACCACACCCATCTACTGTTTTAAGAAATGTGAGCCACCATTTAAACTTTGAGAAATTTCACATAATAGTTTGAATTTCCTGCTTATATGGAGAGAGGGTCAATGTGGCAACACTGAGGGCTCATTGAGGAAGGTCAGGGGAGATCTGGAGCTGAAGAGCAAGAGCCCCTTCTGATGGGGTGGGTCCCCTCAGGTCCCCCAAATCCCCATGGTTCCCCTCCAACCGGACTGCAGGCCTGTACCACTCATAACATGAAACTGGCCTCTGTGGACATTTATCTTTGCAACCTGTGTTTCCCACCATTCTGCCTCACATAGTTAAACATCATTTCCAGAGAACCAACCATGTCTATGATTTGTCATCTAGGAAAGCTGATTAGCTACACTAACATTCAGACAGCCATTCAACAGAATGGCCTCCCTCTCGGCTGCATGTGTAAGCAGTTTCCATACACACCAATGAGACGGAGATCTGGCAATCTTCCAGCAGGTTTGGGCAATGTAGATATTCAATCTGGACTTTTTTTGGATATCAGAGCCAATTTATTTTAGAGGTTCTGGCATTCAAATGATTTAACAACTTGACATTCTGCCTTGATCAAATTTACCTGCCTTGTTTCCATAGACTTGTACTCCAATAACTGCAACTTTAAGTAACTTCATAACCACCTTAAATTTCCTAAGGAAACATGGGTGTAAAAACCAACACTGCCCATGATGTTGAAATAGCTCCACATCAAACCTTAAGCAAATCCATGAAATAAACACACAAAACATAGAACGAATGAAAAAGAGAGAAACCAACAGTGATAACATGTGAAAGTATTTTTTATATGCAAAAACTACAAAAGAGCCTACAATTAGTGAGTACGGATCATTTTTGGCTCTGAGACTGTTCTTTACGGCACACAAATATAAGCTAAAATGTGTGCTTGAGATCTCGGAGTACATCTGCTTTTGATCTTCTGTCGATACAAAATATTTTTCCTCTTTCAACCTAAACATTAAATCAGGAAGCCTACAATGAAAGTATCCAATCTGAAAACATTTTTGAAAAGCAGAATGTAGGAACAGATATGTCTTCTCATATTTCCCTCCTCATAACTACAAAGTACAAAGAATAACATGAAGTTTTAGGTATTCAGATTTTACTGGAATTATAAAACATAGGTCACTATGATAATGATTGCCCAAGACATTGCAGGCAAATGTGGAAGTGTCACCCATGGGACAGAATCAACTGACTCTCTGTGTTTGTTTGCATAAACAGTGAAATGTTTGCAGTTAACATTATCATGGATTTCATTCCCCTAAAGAAATTCACTCCATAAAACCCATTTTATATTATATTTTTTAAAATAATAGAGTTAAAGATCTATTGTCTGATGCAATCTGTAAACACGGTCAAGTCAAAAAGGGAGCACTCCAAAATTCAGCAATCATTCTAAGGAAACATGTTAAATTTTTAAAATAAACACAGGTACCACCAGACCCCAAGCAGAAATTGGTATCAGGGTACAGAGATGTTTCTGTTTCCCTTTTCTTGTCTGACCCAGAGTACACCATTTATTCCAGACTTCCTTATCTCTCTAATAAATGCCAGATTTTATTGACACATTTCATCTGCTTCTTGCCATAGACACCAAAAACTCTGGAATGTGAGTGTCTTTTCCAGCCACCATTATCTCCACAGATTTACAGAGATCACTATTATAATTCTCCCAGGTTCTTGAATGTATTTTCCAAACACAGACCCATGACACGCTCAGTCCATCTGGTTCCCTCTCCACAGACGAGTATTTGTGATTACTCTGATTTTCCCCTCAGAGAAATGCACTCCACATAGGTGACACAAACATTTTCATCAACAAACTTCCAAAGAGGTACAGTTTTGTTCCCCACGATCAGCCAGGAAGCTGATTCGACCCCTTTAAAGGGGAGATGAAATGGGGAATTTTTTTAAAACTACAATGGAGAGGAATTCCATCAGGGAAAATAGAAAAACATTTGCAGGATCACCCACAAGAAACTGCCCAGAAATGGGTCTGTAAAATTTATGCACAGAATACCAAAGTTTGAGCAAAAAACACTTGGGGCTTTGCCTCTTGAATGCTGTATCCTTTTTTATTTTAGATCTCATTGAACTGAGTTCTAGATTCATAACGACATTAGCAACTATTGTCACTACTAAGTTTTTCGTCTTTCTGCAACTTTCCAGACTAGCTCAAAGAATCCCTGGGCTAGAGGGAATTATTTGGATTCCTGTTTACAGTTGAAGAAACTGAAAAAGAGAAGCAAAGAGCTTCCCACTGAGATACAGAAAAGAGTCTGTTTGAGGGACTCTGTCCTCAGGGGTTCAGAGTTCAAACGCCCACTCAGAGCACTACAAGGGAACAGGCAGCCTTCTAAATCTAGCATGAAGGGATGGATTTTGTCATTCTCTCTCTATTTTGTCATTCTCTCTCTATGCAATAGAGAAAATTTGCATGGCAGGCTCAGCAATAACAGAAAACTGTGGTCAGATGGTAGCTATATCCAAAGTAGTCTTTATTATCCATAATTGAATATGATATAAGAAATACAGCCATTCTGCCCTGCCACAGGCATCAATTAAAATTTTGGTGCCAGATATGTCTAAATCCTTCCATTTTATAGTGAAATAATAATTATTATAATAATAATTATATATATAATATTATATAATATATCATAATTTAGTGACCACTTCATCTGCATTTTCTGATTGAATTCATACACAATTCTTTGAGTTCAGTGTTTTTGCTTCCATTTTACAGATGAGAAAACTGAAGCTTGGAAGGGCCAAGTAACTTGCTCGTGATTACATTTAGTGCCAGTGTGGTTAACAAGCAAAAATCTTTTGGAATTGGGGTGAGTTGGGAGTCCAATCTTTAAAGAAATCATCTGGGTACAGTTGAACTACAGACTGAATTCCTCTTGGAAGATGGGACATTGAGTACAGACTGCAAAAGCTTTTTGCCTACAAAAAAAAAAAAAAAGAGCTATGCTTCTTGGGAATCTGTTTATAAAAATTTCCAGTTTTATAACTGGAAATACAGGAATTTTATTTCATGTGCAGAAAAAAAACTCATAATCGTGATTTATTAGTCTTACTGGTGGCAACCAAGGGAACCAGAAAAAGATCAGTTACAAAGCCAGAATAACAGACTGTTAGTCCTGGTAAGTAATAATAATAATATCATATCATAGTACCTACAATTTAGTGACCACTTCATCTGCATTTCTGATTGAATTCATACACAATTCTTTGAGTTCAGTGTTTTTGCTTCCGTTTTACAGATGAGAAAATTGAAGCTTGGAAAGGCCAAGTAACTTGCTCGTGATTACATTTAGTGCCAGTGTGGTTAACAAGCAAGTCTTTTGGAATTGGGGCGAGTTGGGAGTCCAAAAGCCATTTACCAGTGGTAGGGTGACCAACCATCCTGGTTTGCTCAGGGAATTTCAGTGCCAGCCAGGATGGCTGGGCAGCTATAAATAGGGTATCCTTCAAGAAAGTACCTCCCCTTTCTGGACCACAGGGGAATTTGGACCAGAATGATGTCTAATGTTCAGGGAAGTGCTGAAATTCAGTTTCCTTCTCTGAAAAATGACAGTGTCATTCGGTGTCATTTAATAGTAACTCGAGGAGTCTGTAGTGTCATCTTTGGTCTTCCCTTCTTTATGATAGCAGGGTTCTTTGGGGGGTGGGTACTGAGGCTTGAACTCAGAGGCACTGGACCACTGAGCCACATCCCAAGCACTACTTTGTATTTTATTTAGAGACAGGGTCTCACCGAGTTGCTTAGCACCTCACTTTTGCTGAGACCGGCTCTGAACTCACAATCCTCCTGCCTCTACCTCCTGAGCCGCTGGGATTACAGGCATGTGCCTTTGTGCCCAGCTGATAGCAGTTTTTAATGGACTTTTCTGTTTTATTCTGGAAGCACCCTCTGAGGAAGTCTACACAGAATTGACACAGTTACATCAACACTCTTAAACCAACAGCGTTGCCATTATAGAGGGTGTTTCATACTTACCATTTCCACTCAACTTCTGTGTCCCCACCAAAATGGGAACAATAAATAACATCAGCCCGTACAGGGTTAGTGGTAATCCAATTAGATCAAAGATATAAACTGCAGAGAAATATAAAATTTTTTTCTTATGGTCATATTTTATCTTCAAAACAAACTAGGCGGCAGGCAGAGCAGGCATATGAGTCCTTTTTACAGATGAGGAGATGGAGGTTTGGAAAGCCCAAGTCAAAGAGCAAGTCAATAGTACACACATCATTTTATTCACTTACTCACTCATTCCTACATTTGTCTAACGTGTAGTTATTGAGTACTTACCATGCCAGACTCTTGTGCCAAGTACTGGGGATACAATAGGTAAACAAAAGCACAGTCTTTGCTTTGGAGAGCTTGTGGTCTAGAAGCCACAGAGGAACTAGATATAATGGAGACTCCTAGGCGGCCTCCAGGGTTTGTTCTCTCTTTCCTCCATGGTAACAGTTTCTGGCTGGAATATGGCCACCCAGGCAGAGACTACAACTCTCAGATCTCGTTGCATCTAAGTGTAGCCATGCAACTAAGTTTTCACCTGTGAAATGTGAGCAGAAGTAAGATGTGGCTCCTCCACTGACCTCTAAAATTTGCTTTTTTCCTGGTGGCTATAATAGTGCAAACTGGTCTGGGCTATCTTTTAAATATAACTAGCAGTTTTAGAAGTCATGCATTGAAGATGGCCAAGCTGCTCTTAATCTAGTTCCCTGAATTAGTGTGGAGCAGAACCACCTGCCAGCCCAAAACACTCACAGCAGAGTGTTCTGTGAGAAATAGCATCCATATTCTTGAAATCATTCCATATGGGTGCCTCTTTGCAATGCCCAGCTACTGCTACCCTAACACCAATTATGCTGGTATAGAAATGGAGCCTAACTCAAGCAGCCAACCAAAAATTAACATTTGAAAGACCTTGCTGTTCAACACGAAGTCACCATTTATACTACTAGACCTGAATTAACTTCCTATTGCTGCCATAATAAATGACCACAAACTTGGTGGCTTAAAACAGCACCGATGTATTATTTTACAGTTCAGGAAGACAGAATCTAAAAAGGGTCAACTGGGTAGTTTTACTTCTGGAAGAGCTAGGTGAGCATCTGTTTCTTGGCTTTTCCATCTTCTAGACGCTGCTCACTTTCCTTGGTTCGTGGCCTTGTGTTTCTCTGACTCTGCTCCCATTCTTGCATCTCTTCATTTGATTCTGAACTCCTGCATCGCTCTTAGGACAGTTTTCATGGGCCCATCCAGATAATCCAAGATGATCATTCCATCTCAAGATCCTTGATCTAATCACATCTGTCAAAGTCCCTTTTGTCAAGTAATATAGTGTATTCACAGGTTTCAGGATTAGAATGCGGGCATCTTGGGGGCCACTGTTCTGCCTGCCATAGTGCCCGTGAGCCCAGTGGTACTGACTTTATGTAGTGCATGTGGCCTGGACTAGTTTCAGTCTTCATTCTGTACAGATCCAGGAAAGCAGTGTGGACATAACAAAGTTACAGTGGACAGATTGTATAATGCACCAATACAGATAATTCAGCAGCAGCCGAGTCCTTCTTGCTCTAGTTGGAAATAGTAACAATAATACAATTTAAAACTTGTACCATGTAGAGTGCTATGCATCAGCACTTTGCTTAATTCTTCACAGTCTTTTCATTCTCTCCACCACCCTATGAGCTAAGTATCATCGCCCCATTTTACAAACAAGGGAGCAGAGGGTAAGTAATTCACCTACTATTCACACAGCAGAGAAAGAATTTGACCCTGAGTTGCTTTATCCCAGAGCCCTTGCTCTGAAACTCTATGTTCTACTGACTTCTGGACTCATTCTTCCATTTCCATTTCCATGATTGAATATTAGTGGCTTTATAAGGAGAGAGAGACCAGAACGAACACACACACACATACACACACACACACACACACACACACACACACACGCACGCACACACGCACGCACGCGCCCCTTAACTCTTACCATGTGATGCCCTGCATTGCCTTGGAACTGTCAGCAAGAAGGCTCTTGACCCTTGACCTTGCACCAGACTGAGCAAAAAGGAACCTCTTTTCTTTATAAGTTATTCAGTCTCAAGTATTTTGGATAAAATAACATGAAACTGACATGCACTCCAGAGTTATCCTACATGAGGGGCAAGAAGGTCAAGGGATTGATCCCATAAGTCACTCCTGGGGAAGTGATCATTTCCCAGTCAATTCCAGGATACATGTAAGATAGGCTTCAGTGACCAGTGAATGCCCTTATCAAAGAGTTATAGGATTTGGCAATTAGAAGGTGTGCCAGCATATCCAGCAGTGTACAAGCTAAGGGGCCACTGGCTGGCACTGATGGTATCTCCTTGGATGAGATGACACTCAGGATGAGGTGCAGCAGCTGGTCCTTTGTTGAATCACCCTCTAACAGAAAGTACTTCCTATCAACTTTCTATCCATTTCCCTATAATGCTTATCTTCTGCAGCAGGCTTTGTCTGGGGCCAGGAGGAATAAATCTAATTGTAGGGACCTGGCAGTTCGTCAGATATTTTTTTGATAACTCTTATTGTGCCCAGTCTTCGCAGCCAACCTCTCTATCATGATTTTTAGATCTTTCGCTATTGTGATAGTAGGAAGGACATCAGTTTGGGAGCCAGTTCTGTCACTTTAGAGGAGAGTGATCTTGGGTAAGTTTTGTCCTTTAGAAAAAAGAGAGAGAGAAAAATTAAAACTCCATTTCAGGGTTGCTATAAAGATTAATTAAACTCCATGTGGTGATGCACGCCTGTAATCACAGCAAGTGAAGCTGAGGCAGGAGGGTCACAAGTTCAAGACCAGCTGCAGTAACTAAGTGAGGCCCTAAGCAATCTAGCAAAACCCTGTCTCAAAATAAAAAATAAAAAGAGCTAGGGATGTGGCTCGGTGGTTAAGCACCTCTGGGTTCAATTTGTAGTACCAAAAAAAAAAAAGATTAACTGAGCCTATGCAACTAAAACCTTATCTCAGTGTGCAGACATGAAGACCCTCACAAAGATGAGTTCCTTCAATGCCCAATCAGCAGCCACTGGTCACAAACCATCTTGTCAATACAAGGTTTAAATATGGCAGGCCTTCCTACTCATCTGAATGTAAATACAAAATACAAAGAAGCTATCACATTCCTCACTCTGAAAAGTTTAAGAAACTTATTCCAGGTCCTTAACCAGTTTGTGACAGAGTCAGGACTAGAAAGCAACTCTAAGGCGCACTGTATTGGTCAGAGTTTCCACAGAGAAACAGAACCTGTAGAATCTATACAGATCTCTAGGAGGAGATGTATTATGAGAGGTGGCTAATGTGATTGTGGAGGCTGAGAAATCCCATGATATGCCATCTGCAAGCAGGAGAACCAAAAAAGCCAGTGATGTGATTCTGTCCACGTCCAAAGACCTGAGAACATGGGGCAATGGCAGGGACAGTGCTGGTGTAAGTCCCAGAGCCAGATGACTTGAAGAGCAGGGGCTTCCATGTCCATGGGCAAGAGAAGATGGGTATCCCAGGTCAAGGAGAGAAAGAGCAAGCATGCTTTTCCTTCACCTTTTTCTCAGACCTTCTGTTTTAGTCAGCTTTTTCACTGTTGTGACCAAAGGACCCGACCAGCACAATTATAGAGGAGGAAGAGTTTATTTGGGGGCTCACAGTTTCAGAGGTCTTAGTCCATAGAATGCCAGCTCCATTCCTTGGGGCTTGAAGTGAGGCAGGACATCATGAAGGAGAGTGTACAGAGGGAAGCAGCTCACACAAGATCAGAAGCAGAGAGCCTCCACTCTCCAGATACAAAAATAGACATCAAAGCCACACCCTAACTCCCACCTCCTCCAGCCACATCCTACCACTTCAGTTACCACTCAGTTAATCCCTGTCAGGGGATTAAATCACTAATTAGGTTAAGACTCTTACAACCCAATCATTTCTTCTCTAAACTTTCTTGCATTGCCTCACACATGAGCTTTTGGGGGACACCTCACATCCAAACCATAACACCCTCCATGGACTAGATAATGGCCATCCACACTGGTGAAGATGGATCTTCTTTATGCAGCCTACTTACTCAAATTTCTTCTGGAAACACCCTCATAGACACACACAGAAATAGTTTTACCATCTATCTGGGTGTGCTTAAGTTCAGTCAGGTTGACACATGAAATTAACCATTATGCACACTAAAAAGGAAATTACATTTTAGACAGTCCCATAGAAATATTGTTTCTTATTGAGCTTATACAATGAAAATCCCAGGGTCATTTCTTTGTAGACTATTCTTTCTTACCCTGCATTGATTTTTTTTTTTAAACTTGAAATTTCTGCATTGATCTCTATTGGATTTATTTGTTGGTTTGTTTTTCTTTCCCTCTCTCCCTCTCTCTCCATTTACATATATATACCATTGAGCAACACCCACAGCTCCATAGCGCCCCTGCCATTTCTTCTTCAGTAATTCCCTCTCCCCACAACATCATACCTGCCCTCAGAGCAGACAGCATAGCCTGAAGAGGTCTATAGCTCCATCTTTTCTTCTCTGTTCACATTATCATTTGGTACATCCTCTAACAATGAGCAGAAGATGAGGAAATAGGAATCTGTCTGCCAACTTTTCAGCTGCTCCTTAAAACCCTTCCACAGGAAGAAAATTGAAAGCGTGAACCCACATGATGGTTATAAGGGAATGTGCATTTGCCTTATCCAACTCTTTACAGACTCCAATGCCACATATTTGAGAGAAGTAGCAGTTTTTTTAAATTTATTTATTTATTTAAATGCACTTCAAGTCATAGTACATATATAGAGCTCAATTTTCCATCTCTCTGGTTGCAAACAAGATAGAGTCACACCATTCGTGTCTTCATACATGCACCTAGGGTAGTGATGTCCATCTCATTCCACCATTTTTGCTACTCCCATTCCCCTTCCCCACCTCTCCCCTACACCATCCAAATTTCCTCCATTTCTCCCATGCTCCCTATCCCCACCCCCATTATGTATCAGCATCCACTAATCAGAGAGAACATTCCGCCTTTGGTTTCGGGGGCTTGGCTTACTTCACTTAGCATGATGTTCTCCAATTCCATCCATTTACCTACAAATGTCATAGTTTTATTCTCTTTTATTGCTGAGTAATATTCCATTGTGTATATATACCACAGTTTCTTTATTCATTCATCTACTGAAGGACATCTAGGTTGCTTCCATAGTTTAGCAATTGTGAATTGTGCTGCTATAAACATTGAAGTGGCTACATTACTATAGTATGCTGTTTTTAAGTCTTTAGGGTATAGGCCGAGGAGTGGGATAGCTGGGTCAAATGGTGGTTCCATTCCAAGTTTTTTAAGGAATCTCCATACTGCTTTCCAGATAAGTTGCACCAATTTGCAATCCCACCAGCAATGTTTGAGTGTGCCTTTTTCACCACATCCTCACCAGCACTTATTGTTGCTTGTATTTTGGATAGCTGCCATTCTGACTGGGGTGAAATGAAATCTTAGTTTTGATTTGCATTTCTCTAATGGCTAGAGATGTTGAACATTTCTTCATATATGTGTTTATTGATTGTTTATCTTCTTTTGAGAAGTTTCTATCCAGCTCCTTAGCCCATTTATTGATTGGGTTGTTTGTTTTTTTGGTGTTAAGTTTTTTGAGTTCTTTATATATCCTGGAGATCAGTGCTCTACCTGATTTGCATATGGCAAAAATTTTCTCCCAGAATATGGGCTGTCTGTTCACCTCATTGATTGTTTCTTTTGCTGAGAAGAAGAAAATAATCTTTTTTTTTAGTTTAAATCCATCCCATTTATTGATTCTTGCTTTTATTTCTTGCATTTTAGGAGTCTTGTTAAGGAAGTCGGGGCCTAATCCAACATGATGGAGATTTGGGCCTACTTGAGAAAAGTAGCAGTTTTACAACTAGATCCAAGTCATGAGAAGAGAATCCTAAAATCCAAGTCTGAAAATGTCAGAAAATCAGCCCAGGAAAGTACCAGAAGCATTGGACTGCAAGAGTTGAAGATTGGCTTTTAAAACCTAACCCTGTTACTGACTAGCCATGAGGGTTGGGTAGATTTTGTTTTTAAACTTATCAAGATCCAGCTCTCCTTCCATGAAATGGAGTTGGGCAAAAGAAAATTTTGACATCTTAAATAATAACAGCACCATGCATATTTTATTTATTGTTTCCTTTATTTTGCCAATGAGGAACTGGGAAACTAAGGCTGGAATGTAAGTGCCAGTGGTAGGACTTGAACCTACATCTTCTGACCTCGGGCACAGGCTTCTTTATTTCCCCATACTCTCTGCCTCCCGAATCTCAAGTCCTATATTTTCCTGGAAATAAGATTTGCACTTACATAGTGTGCAGAATACACCAGAGGCTCTCTGCAGAACAGTTTCATTTGTTTTGGGTAATTTACAGTTTATGTAGTCTACATGAAAGGCTCCAAGATAGAATGATTAAGAACACGGGCTTTAGAGTCATTAACTAGCTATGTGACCTCAGGCAAGTCAACACCTCTGAGCCTCACTTTTCTCATTTGGAACTGGAAGTAATTTAGAAAATGGAAGTAATGATAGGATAGTACTTTCGAGGAATGTTGTCAAACTTGCAGGAGATGGTGCATGTCAAGCATTCGGCTTGCTGCCTGGCATAAAATAGGGCTGAAGAAGGTCCAGTTATTGTTTCTCTTGGGTCCGTTGTGCCAGCAATGAGAGGTAGTATAGCTTGGTACTTAAAGATGTGGAATATATAGGTTCAAATCCCAGCTGTGCCATGTGCTAGCTGTTTACCTTGGGCAAGTCACTTACCCTCTCTGTGCTTTAGTGTTCTTATCTGCAAAAGGGGAATGATTATAATAGCACCTGCCTTGTAAGAATGCTGTGAGAAAATGAATGGATGCATTTAAGATGCTCAGATGGGTGTTTGGCATATAAGAAGCCCTCATGCATGCTAATAATTGAGATCATCTTTTTTCTCTTCAAGAAATCCAAGTCCATGGTTGCAGACAATTCAAGACCACTTTGGAATATATCCCCATTTGTTTCAAATCCATGGCAAAGGAGACAGCTCTCACGACCATCTTCTCACTTCTGGCTTGGGGGTTTAGATCCCATCCACTCTGAGCTTGCTGCAATGTCCTTTCTAATTAACAGATTGTGGTGCCAGGGGTCCCTTCTGGAACAAATAGCCCACTAGCAAAGGCGCAGGCAACTCTGGGATGGACAGCAAGAATTGGCAAGGCTACACGGTGTCCTCAGAGGCTTGTGCTGCAGGGCCCTGTGGAGTTAAGATTTAGAAGCCCCTGACCTCCCCAGGGAGTGGTGCATGCTGAGTGACATGGGCCTGCTCTTCAAGGCTCAGCTGACCAGAGAACTGAGTGAGGCACTGCACAGTCACAACAATTCCAAGGCCATGGCTCTTGTGTTCAGAGCCATCAGCAGAGCACCCCTCACAGCTTGTCCTGTGGCTCTGCCTGCTCCCATTTCTGGTTCCTGCTTAGAAAGCATGTTTTCACTCTGCAAAGGCCCTCAGCACAGCAGGGAATGCTAAAGCTCATTCCTTCAGCCTCTCAGACACCAAGCATCCTCCCAAACGCAATCTTTCCATGCTCAAGGAGCACAGGAGGGAACGTTCTAGGGCATCTGGTTTTAAGGAAGCCCAGTCAGCAATGCCAATTAAAAACCCACCTCCTTACTGAGGTAGGGGCTTAGCACACTCATCTCCAAAATGAGTGTGGAATCATCATAGACAGAACCTGGTGCCGCCAACCTCTGAAGTTACCAGGGGTTGAGCAAAACCATCTTCCTGAAACACTTACTTTGTCCAAGGAAGCTAAAACAAAACCTTACTTTTATAAAAAAAAAAAAAAAAGAATATAATTATAATGTAATAAATTAAATATAATTAAAGATATATTTAATAGAAGTATGACACCATTAATGAAACCAAATTCATAACATGAATGGATTTTTTTTTACATAAAGCACAGGATCTGGCAGCGACTTTGCACTGAGAACTGTTCATTCCCATCACTGTCAAGGATGTTTCTATGGAAAGTCTGAGAAATGTCAGGCCTTCGTTATGGTGGGAAACACAAGAGCTAGGACAGCATCATCCAGAGGCCAGTGTGCTGAGTGTGGGGTCCAGAGAACTGCCTGAGGGCCCAGTCTCTGTCACCTACTGGCTGGGTGCCCTCAGCTCAGCCTGGATGGTCCCACAGGAATGGTGCTTCCCAGGGCTGCTGGAAGAATCAACTGAGACAATGCCTGCGAAAAGAGCCTTCAGAACTGCCCTGTTCCACAAATGTAAGTTATTATGATTCAGCCTTGTTGTTTTTGGAAAGCTTGTTTCATTTTACATATCACATGTATCCTCCACCCTGCCTCCCGCTCCAATAGGCAGATCAAAAGTGTTTGCCTTTCCCTCTGGAGTGAGGAACCTCTGATCTGACAAAAGGCAATGAAATCACCGGGCCTGCTCTCGCCCGGCTGTATGTCTAGGCTGTTGGACAAACACGCTCCTCGCAAGACAGACAGGCGGCCCAACCCTCAACACCCCATCTGAGGGGCATTTAGTCACCGCTGTCTGAGTCTCATTATACAGGTCTCCAGACAAGCGGGGGAAAGAGCAAAGCAGAGGGTCAGTGTCTGAATCGTGAGAGGGGCAGGCATCACTGAGTGTATAGAAGTGGGAGGAAACTTAATACTGCTCCAAGGGGAGGGGACTTGCATCATGTTAAAGTCATTGCAGGTGGTCAGCGAGCACTGAGCTTCACAGAGGTGGACTTGCCCGCGACCCACTTGCAGCAGGGCTTTCATGCTGTTCTGCTCTGATGTGAGCATGCAGGGGCCCTCTAGTGCCTCCGTCTGGGTGCCCGCCCGCCGGAACTAGAGACCTCATCCAGGACTTAAGAGACTGGATTCCACGGGAGAAATGTGATGATAGTGCGGGCAGTTTGAATCCCAGCAAGGGTTCTGAAAGGGAGCTCTAGAGTTTGGAATTGGAGAAAATGGGACTGGATAAGGCACCAATTAGTTGCTACTTCTATTTAGTGAGCACTTAATACATCCTAAGAAAACACTGCATTTAATCCTTACTATAACCCTAACATACATCTCATTTTATGCACAAAGAAACTGCAACTTGATGAGTATTATGACTTTTCCAAGGGCACATAGCTAGTGTATGACCAAGGTAGAATTTGAATCTGGATCTGTTCAACTCCAGATCACTTGATTCTAAGTGATTCCTGAGAAATAACCATTATGGTTTTAAGAGAAATAATATCTTCACGTGGGTTGTGGGTAACTGGGGATTGAACCCACAAGCATTTTACCACTGAGCTGCATCCCCAGCCCTTTTGGGGTTTTTGTTTTGTTTTGTTTTGCTTTGTTTTGTTTAGACACAGGGTCTCCCTAAGTTGCTGAGGCTGGCTTTGAATTCTCAATCCTCTTGCCTCATCCTCCAGAGTCACTGGGATTATAGGCATGCGTCACTGCACCTGGCATCTGATTTGATTCTAAACTCTTCATTATGCCCTTCTCTAAATAGGAAGTGGAGCCATAATTGGGAATTAATGGAAATCAGATCAAAATACAAGCACGACAGGAACAAGGGAGGAAAGTCTGAATTCCTGAAAGGCTGATGACAGGTTCTTCTGCACTGGGTGAACACGAGCATGGTTTCCTCTGTACAGTTGTACTGTGAGTGTTGGCCAAATAGGTAAGGCACGGTCTGACCACAGATTTTCTGGGCAGGTGGGTGAGAGTGGGTTGTACACTTAGAAACAAGGAAAAGGAGCAAGCAGGGCATAGGAGAGAAGGCATGGTAGAGAGAACCAACTTCCTGCCAGTGATGA
This sequence comes from Xerus rutilus, assembly GCA_028644305.1. Taxonomy (NCBI): domain Eukaryota; kingdom Metazoa; phylum Chordata; class Mammalia; order Rodentia; family Sciuridae; genus Xerus; species Xerus rutilus. The sequence continues at coordinate 47,482,007 of CM053400.1, read as the reverse complement.
GATCTGCCTTGGGTGCTTTTATCCGTTACCTATTACCACAAAAATGCTACATTACAAACCACCCCAACACTTAGAGGCTTAAACCACAACTGTTATTCCTCAGGAATCTCAAGGGTTGACTGAGCAACTGTGCTGACCTGGGATGGGCTCCAATGATGTCATCTGAGCTTGCGCGTGAGTCTGCCAACAGTCGGAGGGACTGCTGGAGATGCTCGCATCTGCTCTGCTCCACACAGTGTCTCAGCTCCTGACTAGCTAGTTAGTCACTATTCTAATGGAAAGACAGAGGGACAAGAGAGAGAGCAGATGTGCCCAAGAACTCTTAATCTTAGAACTGACCAAGAGGTCAAGCCTCAGTTCAGCCCTTAGGCTTGCAGCTGACATACGTCTTCTTCAGCCATATACTACTGGCCAACGTCAGTCACAAGACAGCCCAGATTCAGAGGTGAGAGACACAAACTCCGTATCTTAATGGAGCTGCTGGCAAAGTCACATTGCAAAGTGCTAGAAGAAATGCAGCCAATATTTGTTCAGTCAGCATACTCGAACCCAATCCCCGTCCCCAAGGTGGATGAGAGGCAACGGTACTTCCCAACATTCTGGGATATTCCCGTTTCCCTGACAAAACCCCTTTGGCCATCAACTGCCAATTCCTTGCCCAATCTTTCTGTGTCTTATTGGCACTGGACTGGGGGAGGGAGAGATACAGTGACCCTGGAACTGGACAGATAAGAGAACGGGTCTGGCTTCTTTCTTCAGACTGCTTACCCATGGGCTTCATCTCTATAGTTTTTTATAACTAATAAAGTTTCATTAGAAAGTGTGCTTAAACTTTCTCAGTGAGCCATCAGCCCAGCCACATATGGATGAGAATGCTGACAAATTCCAGGAAACAGATGTTCATTTAATTAGATGAATTCTTACTAATACTTCTACCCTACTGCTAATACTGTTTGTGATCTGAATTTAAGACACTAAAACTCCACAATTTATTTCTTACAATATGGCTGAAATCATAGACTCCCC
>CM053400.1:47436329-47480481 GCA_028644305.1 Xerus rutilus | reverse complement strand
AGAGAATGAATAAATAAATAAATAATATAAAAAAGGGCTGGGGATGTGATTCAGTGGTTAAGCACTCAGTTCAATTCCTGGTACTAATAAAACAAAAAACAAACCAAAAAAACCTCCTCTTTATGCAATACTTTTGTAATTCAGAAGAGTTCACTGGAATTTGGGGGGTTAGGGACATGGTGAGCATGACATGTCTGTTCTTAAAACACCTTGGGTATCTTCTCCACCAGAGAAATTATAGTGCCATTTAGTTTTTCATTATCCCCAACCTCACTTTCAGCTTTCTACCTCTTCTCTTCCTTCCTGTCTCTGCCTTTCCTTTCCTCTCCCTCTGCATTAGTCAGCTTTCTGTTACTGTGACAAAATACCTGAGAAAATCAACTTAGAAAAGATTCATCTGGGCTCATGGTTTCAGAGGTTCCAGTCCATGGTCAGCAGGCTCCCTTGTTTCTGGGCCTGTGGAGAGGCAGCACATCATGGCAGAAGGGGACAGCAGAACAAAACTGCTAGCCTCTGGCAGCCAGGAAGCAGAAAGAGAAAGAGGCCAGGCATAAGAACAGTGTTCCAGGCATGACCTATTTCCTCCAACTAGGCCTCATCAACTACTGTTTCCACCACCTCTCAGTAATGCCTTCAGTTATGATCTCACTGATGGATCAATGCGTTGATGAGGTCAGAGCCCTCATGATCCAATCACTTCCCAGGAGCCCCACCTCTGAACAATGCCACACTGGGGATCAAGCCTTTAACATATGAGTCCTTGGGGGACACTTCATGGCCAAACTATAACATACTCCTCCCTTCCTTCCTTACTCCTTCTCTCATCTCTCCCTCTCTTCTCCTCCTTTCTCATTTTTCCAGGAGTAGCTTAACCATTTTTATTTATTCTTTTGTTTTCTACCAACACACAGATATTCACGTTACCCCAGTACCTTATCAAGGTAGTTTGGCAAAAAAAAAAAGAACATCCCTTCTCTACAAAGGAACTGGGAAAATAATTCTTATTTTATCTTTTTACACACAAAACAATCCCTGTGCCCCATCCATTGTCTGTCCATTCCTCAAGAGTACAGACATGTGTCCATAGAGGCCATCATAGCAGATCTTCAGTCAATATCTCAAATGGAAAACTGAGGTCCCCTGGTGCTGATGAAGACCTGGCTCAGGTTCTCACTCTGCCACTGCCTAGTTAAGGGTCCTAGATAAGTTACTTAATCTCTGGGACCCTGGGCTCCTCTCCTCATCCTGACCCCTATCTACAAAATAGGGATAATAGTGGCTTCTATCTTATGGTGTTCCCCGGGAATTACTTGAAATAAGCATGCAGTGTGCTAAGTATGGCATCTAGCATATTTCCAGTTTTCAGTAGAGTCTTTAAGTCCATAAATGTAGCCCTTGTTATGATTTCAGGCTATTGTTTCTTAAGAAATGATGAAGTTTAATAGATGCTAGATGAAAATGAATGTTTAGAGTTGTAATAATTCAAACAGACACTAATAACTTTCAACTTTGTTCAAAAAGATCTTTCCACACACATTTGTTGTCCTGCTGTTGGGGACACATAAATAAAAACATCTTCATGTCTCCATCTGTGGGTGACATAGCTTTGCCATCACAGAAGCGGCTTCATTGTTCCATCATGAAGTAGCTCCACAGGAATTTGGGTGAAGCCTCATATTTGAAATGACTGTTGGTTTCATATGTCCCTAGTGTCTGAATCCAATGACCTGTCTCTCCCAATGGGCATAAGAGATGCTTCTCTTTGTGCCTCAGTTTGATTGCTGGGAAGGATGAGCACCTATTTTCTTGGGTGTTCAACACCCAAGGTTGCACCTCTGCCCAGGTTGCCCTTTGAGAAGTGTGGCTGTCTTCATCAACCAGCACAGACGTCTCTCTGCATGTCTCTTCTTGGGACCTCAAAAATCTATCTCATTCTGACTGACATGTTTAAAAAGTTTTTTCAAAAAATAAAATCCTTCCTGGCATTAAATGAATGCCTTTCAGGGGCATTCACTCTGGTGTAATTCCTTCCTTGTGTGTACCTACTGGAGGGAGATGCTGATTTTGAAATATAATGAACTCAAGGAGCTTTCTCATCCATAAAGTTGTAGCAAGCTTTAAAACATGCAAATGTCTGAACTGAGCTCAGTGGCATCTCCAGGATGAAGTCTCACAGCATTCCCTCTGGGTGGAAATCAAAAGCTGATGCTCCCCTCCATTTTGGGCTTCTCATGGTAAAATTTGTATATCATGTAGTCCGTAGTTAAAGTGAGACCACCTTCAAATACTCTTCAAACTGGATAAAAATTCACCTAGCTGTTTTCACATGATGTGGTGACAAAGAAACAGAAAGGACCAATTTATGTTTATGTAGCTGATAATGGTGGGTAATGAGCAGGTGGATATGTGACCAGTCAGGTCAGCTTAAAGAGATTGAGTGGCGGCAGATAGTACCTGGCACGTAAGGAGGCTACAGTCAGTCCTGTTATCTGTGATGGGAAAGATCCAGGGTGTAAAAGCAACCTCTCTCCCATCACTAGCTTTATGAAAAATAAGCAAGGATGCATGTACAATAAAAAGGCAGCTAGAAAACACATGGAAATTATCAAGCATATCTGTGTTTGGGCACAGGAATTCTTTTTAGGATTTTTTCATTTTGCTTTCATAAGCAAGTATTATGTGTATCATGAAAACAGCATAAGACATTACTAAATATTAAAAATTTTGTTGGTTTTTTTTTTTGTATCAGGAAGTAACCCAGGGGTGCTTAACCACTGAGCCACATCCCCACATCCCCAGCCCTTTCTTTATTTTTTATTTTGAGACAGGTCTCACTAAGTTGCTTAGGGCCTTGCTAAATTGTGATCCTCCTGCCTCAGCCTCCCCGCTGATGGGATTATAGGTGTGTGTCACCACACCCGGATTGAAAGATATTTTTAAGAAACTCTACTTTGGCCAGGTGTGGTAGCACAGGCCTCTAATCCCAGAAACTCCAGAGGCTGAGGCAGAAGAATCACAAATTTGAGGCCAGCCTCAGCAACTTAGCAAGACACTGTCCCAAAATTTAAAAATGGAAAGGGTTGGGGATCTCTCTCAGTGATAGAGCACCCCTGGGTTCAATACCCAATACTGAGGGGGTATGGGGGGACTCTACTTTATCTCAGCCTTTATAAATCAAATACTTTCCAGACCTCTGAAATGTTCTGAGAGATATGAAGAAGACTTTAGGAAAACTGACAAGAGAGCATCCTCTGGCAATAAGACTAATCACTTTTCTTTCCTTCTTTTTCTTCTTTCTTCTCTTTCATTGTCTTGCAAGTAAAACTAAATCAATGATTTGCAGCTGTGAAAACTGCCACATCTATTTCTTTCATAATTTTTTCCTGCCAAATATTCACATTGCCAAAGCTGCTGGTGCAAAATGAAAACATATAAACACTTAGAAGTTTGTTATTATTTTGTTAAGTAAAACAAAAATGAATTTATTTTAAAAAAAACAACAACCAGACCTGTATGGGTCACTTTTTTTAGTGCTCCTTTTTTAAACAAGCAGATTTAGTGGCCAGAAACTGCTAGAATTCTCTTTCAGAATTTAGCAATGGAAAGGCATTGACCTCGGTTTAACTCCTGACCACCCCAGCTAGTGAATTAAGTAAACAAAAACACCCACAACTAAAGCTTGATTTTATGCCCCAGCTGTGTAACAGGATGTGGATATTTTAAAACAAACAACCCAACAACAAATGCAACCACGCCACCAGCTCCCAAGCACCAGGGTGTGGCCACGTTGTTCCTTCCCAAAGTACTCCTGCAATAAATCCCCAAGGAATGTGACTCAGAGTTCCTTGTGGAGGGAGCTGAGCTGGATCACCTGGCAGGAGTTAGAAGTTCTGACTCAGGTGGCGAGCGGGCCTGGACCTGGCCCAGGCCGGTGAAGCAGGTAACTTCTTGACTAAGGAGAATATTGCTGTGTGGTAGGCACAGTCCTGAGATTTTGCAGTGAAAGAACAAAGGGAATTAATACAGCAGGTCAGGTCCTCTCACCTCCTTTATCTCACCTCCTTTGCACAAAGACCTTGTGAGTTGAGGATTATTGTGCCCATTTTCCAGGTAAGGGAACTGAGGTCCCGAGAAGCCAAGTGGCTCGAATGAGAGTCATCTAATACGTTAGCTGCAGAACCAAAAATAAAATCCAGATCCCTACCGCCATTGCAACCATTGCAGCTCCATGAAGAATGCCCTGGTATGGAGGATGCGTTCCAGGAATCTCCTATATTAGGAATCCTCAGACCTGTCCCTTACTCCAAATTTAAGGAGTTTCTGAGTAGCTTAAGAAAAGCTGAAATTCTTTTTTAAATAGCACTTCTGCTGACAGTGTACCTTCCATTAGCCTGTCACCCTAGCAACGATACCTTCCCGTGGTAGAGTGGGTGATCAAATCTCCGGAGATGATTCTATCTTGTCTCTGAATCTTGTCACCCGATAGCACAGGAGCCAGCTCTTCTGGCCTAATCCTCAAATCGCCACAGCTCCCTCAGCAGGCTTGATTTCAGCCTAAAGGGTTATGAGGTTAAAAGATAATGAGTAAATATTCTTCGAACCAATTCCTCATAAAAGAACAGGGAGGCTCCGGAAAGGATTGCCCCCAAATCTAAGCTATTCCTGGTTGGACAGCAGTCAGTCCTTAGGAGGGTACCAGGCCACAGTAAAAGGGCTGTTTACTTATCTGCCAACTTATCTGATCCTCAACACAGTGGTAAAAATCAGGAGAGAGTGCTTTTTGAAAAAATAGATATTGTGAGGAAATATTTTCAGCATTACCAGTCCATTTTAAGGCTATTTACTAGATTTGTCTATTCTGAAGCCTTTGTCTTAACTACTATAAAATCCAGCCTCTCTGAATCTGGATAGGACTTGAAGTTGGGTACTAATTATTTTTGGAGTGAAAAAGTCGCACATTCACTTGGAGGAGAGAGATTTAATTTTTGTTGTTGTGATTTTTTTTTCTTTTCTTTTTTTTTGTGATACTGGGGATTGAACCCAGGTCCCTGCACATGCTTGACAAGAACTTTACCACTGGGCTACATCCCCAACCTAAGATTTAGTTCTTTTCAAAGAGAAAGAACAGAGGGGAAAATAGCCTAAAATAGAAGCTGAAGATTCTGGAAGCAGGCCTCGGCTTCATATGAAAATGACCCCTTCTTGTTGGCTCTAATTTCCTTTTGGTCACAATTACCTGTTATTATAATTATGTTATTACCACAATACAGAACTCTAGAGGATAGAGAACATATCCATATCACTACTAATCCTATCACCAACCAATAACAACATTCCTGAGGATTTTTTCCCTTTTTTTTCCTCTTTATGAATGAACAAGCTTCATTCATCCATTCAATAAGTATTTATTGAGCAACTACTATGGGTTGAACACTGCTTTTTTTCATTGTGGTAGTCATTGTTAAACATAATTTTCCCTCTTTTTTACTAAACAATATAAACAGTTCATATTTCTAGCTTTAGAAAGGCCAAAGCCAACAGAAAAGCATTAAAACTCCATCCTACTCAGTAAAAGCCAGCCTCAGCAACGGCGAGGCACTAAGCAACTCAGTGAGACCCTGTCTCTACATAAAACACAAAATAGGGCTGGGAATGTGGCTCAGTGGTCAAGTGCCCCTGAGTTCAATCTCCAGTACCAAAAAAAATAAAAAATAAAAAAAACTCCATCCTAAATCCTGAGGGGATGTCCCAAGCACCTCTTGGGACATCCTTTAACACAGGATCTGACATCTGGCTGTTTCTTGTTCACCTGGCCCTGTGGAGTACACTGCTTTAGCTGCTTGGGAAACAGTGCTGGTCACTTACCTCTGGGCAGGAACACAGCCCCAGTCACACATGGGTCCTCTACAGGGAAGAAATGTCCTCATCCAATAGAGGCAGGCCTTTCCCCTCCAATGTCCCAAGGCATGGGAGACCTGGAGGCCATATGCTATTTGTCACAGAAAGGAGCACAGAACTTCTGCTACTGGAGCCCTTGGAGGAAACAAGATGGCAGCCCCTGGCTCACTGATCTTGCTGCCTGGGATAGTCAGCCTGGAGCCACCCTGGCCCTCCCTCACAAAAGCCTCCAGTCTTCATGGGAACCTACCAACCAGCCTGGGGTGCCAGGTATATCCACCCACCTCACAGGAACTCAGACACTCTCCTCTCCTCCCACCTCTGCACTTCACCCTCTCAGGGCACTAACTGGCTCTCCTCACAAGTTCACCATCTCTCCTGACCCAAGCCACCAGAGGGACTTGAGTTCATGGGAGGTGGAGAACATGGGTCCGCCAGACTCCAGAGGCCTCCTCGTAGCTCCAAGGGGCTTACTGAACATGAGGCCCGAGGAAACAGGGGCTCTACACTTCCTTCCCTGTTCATTACTCACCACAGCTCCTACCATGGGCCTTGTTTTTGGAATAAAAGCAGCACGTGTGAAGTTCAATAAAATAATCATACCAATAATCCTAACAGGCTGGGGATGTAGCTTAGTGTTGAGTACTTACTTGCCTAGTATGCGTAAGGTCCTGGATTCTGCCCCCAGCACCACCAAAGAATAATAATGATTATGATGATGTTGGTGATAATATTACCACCACCACCACTACTCAAAATTTCTTGGTATCAATAAGCCAGGAATTGTACTAGGTCCTTATGTGGATCATCTCATTAATCCTTGGAATAAATTGTTTATTATTCCTGATTTTATACATCACAAAATTTAGGCTTTGAGAGGCTATGTAACTTGCCCAAAGTCACATAGCTACTAAGTGGAGGAGGTGGAATGTGGACCCAGAAGTCTCACTCCAGAGCAGAGTTCCCAACCACTGTCCTATGCCACCTCCCATGCCATTTACTCAGTACCTACTATGTAGTAGGCCTTGCCCTGGGACTTTGATCTGGCTTTCTCTAGTCCTAAAACAACCCTGCTAAAACTACCAGTATCTCCTGGTAGTAAGGAACCTTCTGGAGTCAAATGAACTTCAGCTGAAACCTTTTAGATTCAGCCCAGGCAGCCACCTTGGATTCTGTGCCTTACTCCTGCTTTCCTTTAATATGTTGTATTGCAAAGAACATAGATACTGGGGATATACCTGTGTTCAAATATCAGCTCTTCCACATAGCAGCTTTCTGATCTCAAGTCTCATGTTCTTCATTCATAAAATAGAGGTAAAGAAAACCTTCCTAACAGGGTTGTTGGCAAATGGAGTTAATTGAGGTAACACAGGTGAAGCACAATACCTAATAATAAAAGGCAAAGGTCGGTAGTAATAAATAATAAGCATGAGAACCATGATATATACTGAAGACTTTTTGGCTCCCAATGCCAGAATCTCTTCTACTTTGCCAAGTACATGGCACTTCTAGGGTCACTTCATATGTCTCAGTGATATACCCAGAATTCCTTATTCAGTGACAATTTTTTTTTTTGGTGCTGGGTCTTCCCCATGCTAGGCAAGTGCATTACCACTGAGCTACATCCCCAGCCCCAAATTCTGTGTTTTTTGAAATTCTTGTTATAGAGCACACCTGCAGTGCTGAGGAGTGTGGGTTCCTTCTAACTTTTTATAAAGGATAAACTTCTTTGTAGCCTTCTGGTCACAATTTTGCTATAAAAATCAATTGGGCTCATGATGTGTTAGAAGTGAATTTAGTGATAATTAATCCTACATACCTCAATCTATAAGGAAAAAAATGGTATTAGGGGTTTTGCTCCTTACCAACTTGTTACTTTAAACACTTTGAGTCACACTGACCATTTACAAAATGAGGATAAGAGACCAATTTACCTGATGATAGGCTTCCTTTGTTAAGGAAAAATATTCAATGATACTTGTTAAAGCATAGTAAGAAAGACTATTTAGGATTATTGCTATAGACAGAGGGAGCACTATAATGGAATTTTTTAGAGGGAGACAGAGACTTGGATCAATTCCAAATTCAGCAAAAACATTTGGGACTTCATGGCCATGGAGCAGGATGGGAGTTGGCGAAGAGAAAATAGCTAAGAGGTAACATCAGGGATAAGGAAGATTCTTGCTAAATAGGCCTACCCAGATTCCTGTCTGGGGGATGGTAGAAGACAGGGAATGTGATCAGACTTGAGGGGGATGGTTCACGCTCAAACTGTATTTACAAGGAGGTGGGCTGGGGAAGGGTCCAGAAGCCTGACTAAAGTTTAGTCAAGCAAAGAATCATTGTCGCCTAACATTGCTCTTTCTCTTCCTCAATTTCCACAAAACAGTTCTTTTTCGTTTTGTTGATTTGTTTTCCATGGAGGTACTCTCAGGAGGAAAGCAAACTGGTTGAGCCAGCACACAAATTTCAGGGGCATTTGCATTTAAAAGGAAGTGTAAAATTTGCAAAATGTTGGGTATGGTAGGAGCATTTTGAATCATGGATGGTGGCAATGGCGTTTTTCTCATGCCATTTGTCCATCCTTATGAAATAAGACTGACCTGCAAGTAGCTCCTAGTTGTAGTGCAAAAGAAAGTACAGGGGCTGGCACCAGGTACTCTGCTTCTGAAATTCAGCCTTGTCACCTACTAGCTATTACCCTCCGGACAAGTGAATTGATTCCTCTGAGCCTCAGTTTCTCTATCTGTAAAAAAAAGGGAAAATAATACCCACTGCTAGAGCAGCAATCAGTACCAAAGAAAGTAATGGACACACAAAACACTTTGAAAACCCCAGGTAGCTACAGAGATGCAAGATGCTGTTGTGAATGTTAATAATTAAAAACTGGGTTGTTGTTACCCATAATACTAATGGTAATCTCAATTTGGATTTAATTCCTGGTAAAAAGCACTTTCCAGAATGGCACCTAGCTTTTGTCTGTGGTCAGTTTACTGGTGAATACTTGTGTACGGGTATGTCCCCAGATGCGTCTGAGCCAACAGTCATCAACTCAGTGTTTGTCCCTTCTCTCTGAAAAACAGAAAACCAGGTCTTAACAAATGGCAACCATTTGTCATGTTTGAAGAGTGGCAAGGAAGCCTGTAGGGCCAGAGAGGATGAGCGAGGGAAGATGTATAGAAAATGGCTCAGAGAAGCAGCAAAAACCAAGGGCTGGTCAGGCCACCATTAGGAGCATGCCCTCCCTCTGAGAGGGAGGGGGTGCTGCACAGACAGTGAGATCATCTCCTGGAGGCCAGAGAGGACACTGGAAATACCCCTGACAAGGGCCTGGGGGTGGCTTGGGCTGGTGCAGCCGATGAGAAGGGACCAGGCTCTAAATAAAGGAAGAGATGTGTAGGAGAGAATTGCGTCAAGGATCACTCAAGATTTTGGCCTGAGCAGCTGGAAAGAATGTCATGGAGCAGGTCTTGGGAAGACTAATAGATCTTCTTGCAGTTTTGTTTTGTTTTTAAAATATTTCATAAAATTATACTTTTGAGTGTTATTAATGAATTCTTTCTCTATGTGATTTGTTAAAAAAGCAAGCACACACATAATCTACTTTGTAATTTTTGTAGCAATTGCTCACCCATTAGTTCAGGGATCACTTAAAGCAACCTTGTTAAGTCATGGCTACTGCCCCCACTGTGTCAGTTGGAGCTTGGACTGAGCAGAGAAATAGATTCCCTCTGCTAGAGAACACAGGATAGAAATTAAGCCTCATGCAATGGTGTGGCCTGCTGGAGAAGCTTCTGTCGGGTGTTGCGCTCAAACTTGAGGCAGGTCAGCCAGATTGGAAATGACGAAGAAAAGGTAGGAATAAATTGAAGGGATACAAGGAGAAAGAAGACAAACTGGATCTTGCATCTGTCTCCCACCACCTCCAGCTGCAATGCTGGGAGTGACCCAGAGAGAAGCTGTCCCTTTGCCTAGACAAACACACACCCTGGACAAGGACTTGGAAAAGCTAAAGGATGTAGCAGTAACTGATGCAGCTGCGGGCCTGGGTGGAGCCTACACCAAGCAGCAGAGGTAGCAAATCAGTGTCCTGCCACTGCGCCTGCTGTAGCATAAAAATGGCTGTTTCTTCATTCACCTTCCAATTCTAGCACAAATTTGTCTTGTGGCCAGCTTGAAATCAGATCCACACAGGGAAGGGAGTTCTGGAAAACATGATTCTAGCTTAGCTAAGCTGGCCTGGTATAAACTACCACACCTACTTTATAGATGAAGAAAATGAAGATCTCGAGATGTTAAGTGACTCACCCAGTGCTTTGCAGACATTTGTAAAGGACCCAGTGTTGGGAGTGGTCTGGAATGTCCCCGAAAGTCTCATGCATGGAAGGCTTGGTCCCCATCTGGTGGTGCTATTGGGAGTTGATGGAAACTGTAGAAGGTGGGGCCTAGTTGGAAGAAATGGGTGATTGAAGTCATGCCCTGGATGGGGATACTTTGTCCCTGGTTCCTTTCTCCTCTCCTCCCCCTCTTTTCCCTCCTCTTCTCTCCCTCATCCCCACCCTCTCTCCCCATCTCTCTGCTTCCTGGCTGCCATGAGTGAAAGCTTCCCTTTGCCACAGCCTTCCAATGCAATGTTCAGCTTCACCAAAGGGCCAAGGCAATGAAATCAGCTGACCATAGGTTGAAACCTCTGAAATCATAAGCCAAAAAAAAAAAAAAAAAAATCATTCCCCCTTTAAGTTGATTTTCCGAGGTATTTTGTCACAGCGATGAAGGTTGACTAACACACCCAGGTGGGCTCACTCCTAGCCCAGGGACGTTAGTTAACATTTTTTGAAAGCTTGCTATGTGCCAGACACTGAAACACCTCATCCATAATGACACTATGGAGTAAGTATATCATCCCCCATCTATAGATAAAGAAATTGAGCTAAAAAATTAAAGTCAACGTCACTCAGCTATGGAAAGATAAAACTGAGATTCACATAGCACAGTCAGACACCAGCCCCATGCCCCACCCTCCTGATGTGAGGTCATTCTTTCCATTAGCTTCATGTCTCACAGGGTCCCTGAGTGGGGGATCAGAAGATAGCTCATGCTAAAAGATACCTTGGCCCCCTCATTTCTCCTCTGTAGTCTGTGGTGCTGGCCTAAGGCCAGTTCCTGTCCTCTCCAGGACAATGCAAGCACATGGGGTGAGGATGCTCTGACTGCTCCATCAGGAGCTCTGCTGATGGGACCAGGCATTCCACACATGACATGGGAAAAGTAGCAGAGCACAGGCCCCGCCCTAGGTGAAGTTACCTGGCTCTCAGCCAGAGGAACCAGAAATAGGAAAGTCAAGCAAGTGCCTTCTTTGATAATGAGAAATTCACCATCATTGCATAGAGACCAGGAAATAGAGGTAGAGCCACATCCCTGGGTGGGGACAAGGGAAGGCCTATTGCTTTGGTAATGACACCTAAGATTTGTGACTTTATAATTATCAAACAAGGCTACATTCACTTAATTATTATAATAGTAATGATATTTATAATCATAACCAACATTGCTTATTATAATTAATTGCTTATTTTGTCCCAGGCATTGTTCTAACCATTTCACATAAAATGGACATAAAATAGTTCAGTTAACCATCCCAACAAGCATAGATGGCAGGAAGTATTATTGTCCCACCTTGCATAGGAGGGAAAGGAAGGGAAAGCAGCAGAATTATGGTTTCCATTTTGCTGAAAAGGAAACTGAGGTTGGGATTGTTTAATAAGTGGCTTTAAACCCCCTTTCCAAGACCAGACTCAAAGCCAGAGCCATTGAGCCCCAAGACCTGTGCTCTCTCAATTCTTCCACTCAGCCCTGTTAAGTTAGTGGCACATTCAAGACTTGAAACCAAGTCTTCTAACAGCTCTTGAAGCCCAACCGCATGTGCCTATGGTCTGCTACAAAGACTTGTTGCTGTGAATACCCAGGTGGGTAATTGGATCACTGAGGTCAGCCCAGAAGTCAGAAGCCATCTGCCTGGTGAACAGAGGGTCCTCTCACATTTGCAGGCAGGAGAGGACCCTCTTTGACCTCCCCACCTTGGAACCAGGAGAACAAACATAATTTGATGCTGGAGATTAGGCGACCCCAGCACTGGATCTGTAGCCATAATTGTAGTCACCTCAGGGTACAGTCCCTTGGAGGCAACAGTGTAATCACCCATCTGTGATTCAACAAACTTGTTTGCCCAGCATTGATTTATTAGGCATCCCACCATATGCACATATGAGGGGGAGATCCTACACTAGGGAGTACACACAGATCCAGCCTTCAGTGACTTTAGTGGGTACCTGGGAAAACTTCAGGCCCCTCCCACACCTCCCCCAACACTCATATCTAAGTAGGACCCAGAAATAGCCCCAGGAACCAGGGGATGCTGGTAGGAAAATGGCTGATGGAAATTTCACCATTCACCCCTTTAACTAAATATGTGTTGAGTTCCTTTCATTGGTCAGACACTAGGACCTTTGGATGTGAATCACACAGTCTTTCTAATTCTCCTGTGTGGCAGGTATTATTATCTTTATTTTGCAGATATGAAGACTTAGGCACATGAAAGAAAATGACTGTTCAACATCATCCTGTGAGATAGTGTTAATAATTCTAGAACCCAGATCTTCAGATGTACAGTGTTTTATACACGTCATCCTAGAAAGGAATCCATGAGATCCCTGAATAAAATACATAAGCTAAACAAAGATACAGAAAGACAGAATATCTTTATTTTATTTTTATGTGGTGCTGAGGATTGAACCCAGTGCCTCACACGTGAAAGATACAGAAAGAAAGGAACAGGAAGCCGGGTGCGGTGGCGCAAGCCTGTAATCCCAGCACTTAGGGAGGCTGAGACAGGAGAATCGCGAGTTCAAAGCCAGCCTCAGCAACGGCGAGGCGCTAAGCAACTCAGTGAGACCCTGTCTCTACATAAAACACAAAATAGGGCTGGGGATGTGGCTCAGTGGTCAAGTGCCCCTGAGTTCAATCTCCAGTATCAAAAGAAAAAAAAAGAAAGGAACAGGAAAATCAGTGGGGTGGGGAGGTGATGAAAGCCTTCAACCTACCAATGGAAGGCAGAGGTGACAAAAATGAGTAGCTGTCCAACAAGAGTCCCTGTTCTTTTTTCATAGGGGAGCTGACAGCCACTTAGTGGGAAGTCACCGCCACACCAAGATCTCCCTCTGCTTGCCTCTTGGTGTGACCAGGTGACTCATTCTCACCAATGGAATGAGAACAGATATGATGCATGTCACCTCTGGAATAGAGTGTTTAAGTGGGTGTGCGGAATCGACTCCTGCTTTCCCAAGCACCTGGTAGAAAGCAGAGTATCCTTTAAACACCAGACCTCTACATCCTTGCTTGGAGAAGAGCAGCTTGACAAACAGAAACACCCTTGGACTTGAGGTTAGCAAGACATGAACTTCTACTCTGTTGATTCATTATACCTTTGAGGGAGTTGTTACCACATCTACAATTACCTTCACTAAATATGGCAGTGGTTGAACATAATTTATCCCACCTTACAGAGAGTCAGGTACATACAGGTCAACCAGCCTTCAAATGGGTACCTACAAGTTAACCAGCCTTCAAACAGGTCCCTACAGGTTTACCATCCTATCTGAGAACAGGAAAGGCCTTGGGCAGAGGAGAGGTCTTGGCTGGGCTGTGAGCACCTCAAGGGCTGACACCCATGACCTTGCCCTCTGCATCCTTGCCGTCTACCACAGCACCCAACTTGAGGCAGACACTCAGTTCGGGATCAAATAGGAGATGGTCCAGGTCCTCCCTGCCACCTGAACAGTCAGTGGCTGCAAGGCTGAAACTCAGTGGCAAATACCCTGTCATCAGAAACGCAGAGTATTCCTAAAATGTGCAGGGGAGAATCTGAACTAAGCCTTGAGCCACTCCCAGCCAGCGAAACCAGACGAACACTACTGCAGATGGCAATACAGAAATATTCTGGATTTAAGGCAGAGTTACACTTAGAATAAAACAAAAGTTGAGCTGGGCATGGTGGTGCATGCCTGTAATCCCAGCAGCTGGGGAGGCTGAGGCCGGAGGATCACAAGCTTGAGGGCAGCCTCAGCAACTTGGGGAGGCCCTAAGCAATTTAGCAAGATCCTGTTTCTAAATAAATAAGCAAACAAACAAACAACTAAATAAATAAATGGGCTGGGGATGTGGCTTAGTAATGAAGAGCCTCTGGGTTCAATCCCTAGTAGCAATAAGTAAATAAATAAACAAACAAAATATTTTAAAAAGTTGAAATCTCCCAACAAAATACCCTTGTGAAGGCCCCACCAGGAAAATTTTCCTACATGATGAATTGGAGTGTTTGGATCCCTCTTCTAATCCATGACCATTCCTTGGATTCCCAAGAGGTTTTTCTGGCTAGGAAGTTTAATGGGGAGGGTCTTGAAATATCCAGAGGGCGGGTTGATGGTAAATGTTTTAACAGAGTACAGTAGCCAAAATATGATACTCGATGTAGAAAGAAACCCAGATGGTGGCTGAGATGTCAGGAAATGCAATTTTCTCCTTTACCTGGGGAAAAGGTTTTCCCTGAATTCCAGAACCTACAGTGATCTGGCCTCACAGGTAGTCTGGTTAGAAGTCTCAACACACAAGGATATTTCTCCACGTCAGGGAGGAAAGCTGGACCGCCATCCCTGGGGCCACTCGGCTACCAGACTAAGTTGCAGCAGGCTTCAAATTCTTTAGTCAAGAAAGAAACTCGTCATTTGAAAACTCACAGGCTGATAGACACTAATAAAATGACAAGAGCCTGTACTAGACGACAAGAGGGCTGCAGATATTATTTCCACATCACGAGTACTTTGAAGGGTATTTTCTTCACAAGGACTATGAAAAGCAAGGTTATTACAATCACTTTACAGATTGGTCAACTGATGCCTGCTGGTCACCCGGTTGGGGAATGACAGACCCTGGCGTCAAGTCCAGGTCTAAATAGATGATGGCAAAACCATGGTGCACTACACATTACTGTTCAGGTCACAGTCCTCCTAGCTCCAGATCCAACCGGCATCCCAGCATCTCACCACTGATCAGAGGAAACGGAAAGACAATTTTGCCTCAATGACACACTGGGCCTCTACATCAGGATTTTGCTGTGCTGAAGGGATAGAGATAAACCATCTAGAATTTAAGGGTCAGGAGGTGCCAGATGTGCTTGCCTTCTCAGGGGCTCTTGCTTTGGGGCCTCGTCGGTTCAGCTGCCACCACAAAAGCAATAACAGAGATTCCTTCTGTTTTGCCTCCATTCTTAGGAGCACAGTACTAACTTTTCTGTAACCTTCATTTACGATGAGGTGCCTGAAATACAACACTGTCAGCGGTTTAGAGCCCAAAACTGATTTTAACACATTATAGGACATTTGGGGATTCAGAACCCATGGAAACGGGTTGCACGCAGGTACAGGGCTTTGCTGTCGACTTCAGCCAGCAAGTGGGACACATAAAGCCGCCTTTGCATTCCAACCTGTGCTACCTCTAAGCCCAGCCAGATCATTTCCCCAATTCCCAGTGCTTGGGATGCCAAGCTCATTCTGGCTGGAAACCAAGTATTGCTTCCTGAGTTCAGACCGAAATTGTTTGTTCCAGAACCTCTTGACATGCCTGTGTCACCTGCCTCCCTTTCTGGGGCCCTCCAAATTCCTCTCTCTCTGGGCCAGCTATACTTGTTCTTTACCGGACCTCCCTTACAAGATCTCCTGCACCTTTTTTTCCCCCTATTTTTGCCCTGTAGTGCAGTTATTTTTAAATTTTTACAGTTCTCAGGAGTTTAAAATGCCTACTTATCTCAAAAGTATGACAAAAAGATCATCCACAATCCTCTTGTCCCCAGCTTATTCATTTGCAGGCCCACAGCTATGGATTTGGCACCGTCATGCCAAGACACTGCTTTGGTGGTTGCTATATTCTGTATGATTAGGATGGCAAAGAGGTCTCATCTCTTGCTCTGACTCTGGCCAATCTGCCTGAGGTGCTGACTTGGAAAAGAACCCAGGCTCAGCAGGTAAGTTGTACCATAAGCAACCAGTGGTTTCTGCACAGATCAAGGGGAGAAGGGATCATGGGTGCCCGCAGACCCCCATGCTTCACTCCAGTGTTAATGCTCATGGTATATTATCTGAAAACGTAGTCTCCAAAAATCCCTGCATCCCTGGACAGGCATGAAAATCAGGTCTGCTCTCCCTCCAATGAGGCTTGGCTCCCTTTTTGTTTGGATTTGACTAGTGGAATGCAATGGAAATGATACTGTGACTTCCAGTCCTTAAAAGACCCTGTAGCCTAGCCAGCCATGGTGCCACATGCCTGTAATCCTAGCAGTTCAGGAGGCTGAGGCAGGAGGATCACATGTTTGAGGCCAGCCTTGGCAACATAGCAAGATCCTTGGCAACTTAAGGATCTCGGTCTTAAAATAAAAAATGAAAAGGACTAGAGGTGTAGCTCAGTGGTAAAGTGCCCCTAAGTTCAATCCCCAATACCAAGGAGAAAGAGAGAGAGAGACAGAAGGACAGACTCTGCAGCTTTTATTCACTCTTGAGTTCCAGATAAAATGTAAAGAAGTTCAGATGACAAGGGATCTCATGGGGGTGGGACATGGCCCAGTCAGTCCCAGATGTTCCAGCCATCCCAGTGAGGCAGCAGACTTGGGAAACATGAATGAAACTGGGGATTCATGCCACACTCCCAGCTGAATGCCTCCTCCTCCTGGTTAATACCACACACACGAAGAACCGTCCAGCAGAGCCCAGCCAATCCACAGAATCACAAGAGATAATAAACTTTGGTTTTAAGTCACAATTTTTTGTTACACAGAAACAGATAATATACAAAAAAAAATTTTTTTTGAGTACCTGGGATTAAACTCAGGGGCACTCTTGATCCTCCTATCTGAGCCTCCTGACTAGCAGGGTTTACAGGCATGCACCTCCATGCTTAATCTCTATAAATACTTGATGAATGGAAAACTGACCATTGCATGAGTCTTCACTTTGTCTATGATATCACCTCTCTCCCCCATCCAATGCATCAGCATGTCTGTCTGATTTTATCAAGTTTCTTTTAGGAAGAACTTCTACTACCACATCCAAACTAGCAACTTCTCTCTCTCTCTCTCCCTCTCCCTCTCTCTCTCTTTCTCTTTCTCTCTCTCTCCTTCTCTCCCTTTGCCCTCTTATTTTCTTTCATAGCACCAACACACATCTGACAATATATACATATTTATTGTTTTTCCTTCCTCAATGGAATATAAGTTCATGATATCAGGGACTTTCAAAATTCACTGTTGTGCCTTAGTACATAGAGCAATGCTTGGTGCCTGGTGTGTTGAGCACTTAATATTCATTAGGTGAATAAATACATGAACATATGTCTCATAACAAGAACATCAAACCTTGGTGATGTTTCCACTTAATTTGGACTCTCTTATATTTCATGCTTTATGGTAGGCATGATCACTATGCGCCGATATCCGGTCCTTCCCTCTTTCCTGGGCACACTGAAAACTGCTCTCCCCAGCAATCTTGTGGTTGAATATGGCCATGTGACTCGGCCACAGGGGCCTGAGGGGAAGTGACAGGAAGCACTTCTGGGCTGAAGCACAGCTGAGAGGGCGGTGCTATCTACCAGCTCCTGCCCTCCCTTGTGTTGAGATGATGGAGCCACCAAATCAAAGGAGTCTGGGATCGCTGAGCCACTGTATGGAGAACAGCTGTCCTGGAGAGCCGCCCACAACCACAGGGGACATTGCATGAGTCAGAAATAAACTTTTGTTAAGTTAAGCCACTGAGATTTTAGAGTGAACTGTTATAAAACACACCCTAAGCCAACCTGTTCCAAAAAAACTTAATTGGTTGGAGTATCTGTACACTTGAGAAACAGAAGAGGCAAATGTAGAGGGAAAAAGGAAAGAATGAGATCTTTCTGTCACCCAAATACCAGTTTACCATTTTGAAGTACAAAAGTGTCAACTCTGAGCCAAGCTTGGTGTCAGGTATAGAGCTGGCACCAGAGGGAATAGGGAGGGATCTGACTCAGTCTCTTCTCATGGAGCTCACAGGCGAGTAAGAGGCAGGCATGTGCCAGGCACAGTGGCGCATGCCTGTAATCCCAGCACTTAGGGAGGCTGAGACAGGAGAATCGCGAGTTCAAAGCCAGCCTCAGCAACAACGAGGCGCTAAGCAACTCAGAGAGACTCTGTCTCTACATAAAACACAAAATAGGGCTGGGGATGTGGCTCAGTGGTCGAGTGCTCCTGAGTTCAATGCCAGTACCAAAAAAAAGGAGACAGGCATGCTATTGATACATGATGGATACTGCATGGTTCTAGTTTCTCTGTGTATACAGTGCTCTGGGCACAGAGGGTGGGACACTTCATTCTGAATGATTAGATTCTGTTTCCATATTAAGGTCACTCTGGGCTCAGCCAGGCAGGGTCACTCTAGAATTCTCACAAGCATGGATAGGTGTTGGTTAAAGATGGCAAATAAAGGGCAAAAAATGGCAGATGAAGAAAAGGGAACACATGCTGTTTCCTCTTTCCCCGTGTGGGAGTCTTCCCCTGACTCTGCAGGTGCTCCCTTAGGCCTGCCATCTAAAATCAGAGCCCAAAACCAGTGACATTTGTCCTGCCTACTTTCCCGTTGAGTCAGCCAGCTCAGCTTTGGAAGCAGAAAGGAGAAGAAAAGAATTCAATAGACAAATAGACAACCATGACAAAAAACAACATTCATGAATCTAGAGGCTTCTAAAAGTCGCACATGTTAGACATGTTCTCTTTAGTCCTTACGACAACTCTGCATCACGAGAAGAACTAGCCCCATCTACACATGAGGAACTTGAAGATCAGAGAGTTTAGATACCTGGCTCAAAGTCACACTAAAAGTATATTATGTTATTTGCCAATGGCTCCTAGGTGTCTCAGCAGTGTGGGCCTCCTCTTCTAATTCCTGCCCTATGACCACATCTTGACTTTAATATCTGAATTTTTCTGCCTGCTACTGACACTTTGGGTTATGGTTTCCTTCCTATGTGTTTGCAGTGACAAAGTAAAAACTTTCAGCTACTTGCCTTTTAATAAGATGGATGTGGTCATGGCCATAGGAATCAGATCAGCTGACTGCAAAGGTCTCACGAACTCTGTCATGTCCTTCCTCACCAACTTCATCCTGCTTTCTCTGCAGGAGGGAACAGATTATGGCTCTGAAGAGCAGCCGAGGACAACTCAGAAGCAGGGGCACTGGTGGTAAGGTGTCTTGAGATCTCATGTCCCTGAGACTGGAGACTCCTACCATGTCCTTACATGGATTGGTTTTACAGTTTCTTGAGAACCAAAATCCTTCAGTGTGCTCCTTGTCTTCTTTATTATTCAACTGGTCAGCCCAAGAATGTGATCCAATTGCTTCTCCAATTGGGAACAAGTAAGGAGGAGGGGAAATCCACCATCTGGGTATGTGACCCAGCAAGTCAGAGAGCTGCTGCCCTTGCAGCTATGGTTAGCAAGTAGACTAGGAAAGCACAAGGAATCAGAAGGCAAGCATCAGCCAAAGAGCAGAAGAGCTTTAGAAACAGGTGTTTCCAATTCTCAACTTCTACTGAGACATCCTAGCTCACTAACCAGGATGCCTTCTTGGTCACAAATTCAACTTTATTAGAGTAAGGGCAAGATAGATGATGTTCTAAGAGTTTCTAAGGACAAATGCTAGATATGTGTTTGTGAATGTGTGTGTGTTAAAATAGGTCTCACCTACAATTATAATGAGATAAGATTTGTACCCAAATCACACTTCCTCCAATATCCACACAAAAACCATGTATTCTCCATAAATCCATGATATGCTGAGAATGATAATATGCTTATTCTTACAATTTGTGTCACAGGTTCCTGGGTTTTCAGAGAAACCTTTAAAGGTCAGTGATTTAACCAGTTATCTTAACCTATGCTTGTATTGTTGTAACAAAATACCTGATGCTAGATACTATAAACAGAAAAGAGGTTTATTTGGCTCATGATTTGGTGTCTGAATAGTCTGAAAAGAATGACATCAACTTTTGGTGAGGGTCCCCTGGTTGCATCACAGCAAGGTGGATAGCATCACATGGCAGGAGTCCATGTGAGAGAGCTCATGTAAGCAAGGAAGCAAGAGACCAAAGAAGGGTCAGGCTCACTCTTTGATAACAACCAACTCTTAAAGAAACTAATGCTGTCATGAAGACCTAACTTGAAAGACCTAACCCATCTTTCAGTATCAGCATTAATCCATTCACAAGGTTGGTCATGATCCACTCACCTTCCTCTAAGCCCCACCTCTGAAAGATCTCACCATTTCTCAATACTGCTATATTGGGGACCAAGTTTCTAGCACTTGTAACTTTGGGGAACAAATGATATCTAAACCATAGTACCAGTGATCCTTAGTCTTTGGTTTTGACTACAAACAAATCACTAGGTCACTATGTCATAGGCACAGAGTGAAAGGTAGGGATGGTTCCTTGCCCTCAAGCTCTGTCTGATTCATGGTCACCATATCCTTATTTCCTTTTCTTTACTATGTTCTGCTTCATCTTGGACCCAGAGCAATGGAATCAGTCAACCATAGACAGAACTTCTAAAACCATGAGCCAAAAAAACCTTTTTCTCTTCTAAGTTGTTCTTATTGGGTATATTGGTCACAGAAGTGCAAAGCTGACTAACACAGAAATTGGTACTGAGAGTGGGGCTGTTATTGTGACTGACCTGACCATGTGGTTCAGAAGCATTTGGAATTAGTTTGTGGAAGGACTTTGGAAAAATTTGGAGATGCAGGCTGGAGAAGTTTAGAATGTGGTAAGCAGAACTTAATGGGCAATTCTAGTGGGAGCTCAGAAAATCTGAATGCCAATAGGACTGCAGACAGTAAGACTTCAGAGGGGAAGGAGAAAATTGGAGTATAGCTCATTCACTTTACATTCTGGTAGAGAAGTTATCTACATTTTACATGTCCTGAGACTTTTCATGAGGCTGAATTTAATGGTGATGGACTGGTGGAGTAAATTTTAAGGCAGTACAGAATTCAAGGGGTGGCATGGATATTGCTGATGGCTGTTGGCCAAATTTACTGTGATATCAGGAGCAGAAGTCAGTGGAAAGATTTGAAAAACTAGAAATTTGGCCATAAAAGTGCACATAAAACTAAGACCAAGAAAGGTGTGGTTGTTGAAGAGATTAGATGCACTAAAGAGATGCTAAGCACTTTACATTACACAGAGAAAATAGGAAAGAAGACTTGAGGGCAACTCAGGAATTGACAGGACTACACCTATCACAGGTTCAGGAATGTAAAAGTAAAAATTTCTTTGATAAGAGATCCTGGGGGCACCTTGCTTGCACAGGAGGGCTTAGAAACTTGCTTCATTGTGCTCAGCTGCCCAGACACTCAGAGGTCTTATTACTGCTTGAGCCAGAGGAAAACCTTGGCATTGTTTACATGGTGCTGGTTCTGCAGAAATGCAGGGTGTTGGAATTAGGAGGCTCATGGAGGTTTCCACTGAGATTTCAGAGGAAGGCCTGGGAAGCCAGGCAAGATATATTGGGGTTGGAATCCCTGCAAGCAGCCCCTGAGAGTGCAGTGAATGAAGATGTATAAAGAAAGCTGAAGTTACAGTGGAGACCTCCAAGATTAAGAGATGTCAGTAACATAGAAGGTCTGCTGAGAAGGCTGCAGAAACTGAACAGACACAAGCCAAAGGAGAGGCCTTGTGGGCTGCAATCAGCAAGACCATGGGGGTGGAGCTATACAAGCCATTTGGAGAGAACATCATGATGTCATGTCCCCTAGATGGTCTTTCTTTCTGTCCCCCTATTTCTCCCTTTTGGAATGGAAATGTTTACTTTGTGCCATCATATATTATATAATATATATATATATATATATATAATCATATATATATAATATATATATAAAACTTGCTTTTGATATTTACAGGGGCTCACCCCCAATAGTTTGTCTTGAGCCTTAAATGAAATTTTGGACTTGGACTTTTGGGCAGTGCTGAAACTATTTAAACTACAGGAACTCTTATAAATGTATTTGTATTGTGAAATGGGCATGAGCTTATGGGGGTCAGGGACAGAATGTTATGGTTTGGATATGAGGTGTCCCCCAAAAGCTTATGTAAGAGAATGCAGGAATGTTCAGAGGTGAAATGATTAGAGTATGAGAGTTGTAACCTAATCAGTAAATTAATCTGTTTGATGGATTAATACTATGAATAGATTAATGGATGATAACTATAAGCAGGTTGGGTGTGGATAAAGGAGGTAGGTCACTGGGGGTTTGCCCTTGGGGATTATATCATCCCTGGCCCCTTGCCCTGAAACTGTCTCTGATTTCTGGTTGCCGTGTCTTGATCTGCTTTCCTCTACCATGCTCTCCCACCATGATGTTCTGCCTCATCTTGGGCCCAGAGAAATGGAGTCAGTTGACCATGGACTGAACCTCTGAAACCATGAGCCAAAATAATCTTTTCCTCCATTAAGTTGTTATTGTGAGGTATATTGGTCACAGCTGTGCAAAGCTGACACAATTGGGGTGAGGAGGCTGGCTTGATTTTTATGCATTCACTAATCATCGATGACTGCTCTCAGGAAAAGGTATGCTCAGCTCCTCAAAAAGTCAAGAAGGAGGAGAAAAATGGAGCCACAGCCTGAGGATGTTTTATGGACAAGAAAAGATTTCTTTAAATGAAAGAGACTAATAGTTTTTAAGCTAACAGGACAAAACTGGAGGAGTTGTTCAGCCATAAGGAGGTCTGAGGTCTGGCAATGGCTAAGATGTGGGGGAGGTGATAAAGGAGAATAACACACACGCCCCTGCCTTTGCTGAGAACTGGCTACACCATGAGAGAAGCAGCCCTGAAAATGATGGACCATTCAGGAAAAGGTCTGTGTATGAGCACAGATGTGTGTGTTTAAAAGCTACTCATTAAACTATCGTGAGAATGGTGAGGTATGCCTGAAATGCACACAGATGGGGAGATCTTGAAGGGAACCAGACCTGGAGGAGAATCTACGCTTTGAGAACATTTGCAATTAAAAAAATCTGTTGAACTTATTGAATCAGTATTTCCCAAACTTACATGACTATGGAGCTTTTTTAACTTTTCTGAAATAGCCATTTGACAAGCTTCAGAACATGTCTCAAAACAGTTTGGCAAATGATAAGCAAAGGAATAACCTCAAGGTTAATCAATCCCATAATGGCCAATTCTTAATCAGAACATTGCTCATTGATTTCTGATTATAATCTGGAAATTGAATGAAATAGAAGGATGACAAAAACCTTATTCAACAATATTCCAACTTGGAAAACATTTAGAGTGACATCCACTATGTGATAAATTCTGTCCTGGGTTCCAAGGACACAGAGATGACAAAGAAAAGGCACTGTCCTCAAAGAGTTGGCCACCTGTGAGGGGATTCAGAGGCTCTGTGGGGAACTAGTAGGTTCACTGAAAGGAAGTGATTCTGGGTGACTGGTCTGGAGGTTACACTTGTTCCACCATAGCCTGGATGCCTCCCTTTCCTCAGAATGACCCTGGGCGGGAGCGTTGCTGGGACTCTTGAGAGGGACAGAAAGATTTGGAGTAGGGGCAGGATTCAGGGCAAGGATTTGCCAGGAGGGACTCGGCCAATACATGCTAACATTATCTTAGCCCAGGCCAGTCCTTGACTCTCTGAGCTTCTCTGTTTCATTTGCAATACAAGGATAGCAATCATCCACACCTCGCAGGACCCCATGAAAATCAAACAGGAGAAAAGGGCTGTAAAAAAAAATGACGCAAACAGCAAAGCTCTCCACAAAGAGGGATCTTATGACTTACTTATTCCTTCACAAAGTACATTTCAAAGAAAGCTAAACAAACTCCCCCAAACTTTCCACTCTCAGGGCTATTTTTATTTTGTGATTTTCCAAGCCTCAAAATGAAATTGAAAAAAAAAAAAAAAAACCTTCAGCGGCTGCTTTTTATATGGTAGTTTATAAGAGTCAGGATGAAATAGAAATCATGATAGCACAAGGCCCCAAGTTTACATTCTCCGAGGGAGGCCGAGAGCTGGGAGCGCTGATGACTTTAGGGAGGGCAGCTGAAATCACTAAGGCCAGCCTGCCTGTAACTAGCCTGTGTAGTTTTAAGTGGTCTAATCAGCCCTGCTTTTCACAAACACAAATAAATAAAAATTGACATTACATCGGGCAACAATATGGCATGCCCTGTGCAATTAGAACCAGCTGAGTTTATGCACCCATGGTTTACAGAGAAGGCAGCCATGCACTGCACTCTGGGGACAGATGTCTCTGTGGCTTCTTAACACACACGTTCCAGGGCAGCGGTTCCCAACCCTCCGAACCCCTCCGGGGGATCCATATGTTACCGCAGCCCTGTCCGCGGATGAGCTAAATACAGGCTTCCACGGTGCGCGCACATCGATGCCCACCGGGGAATTTGTTCTTTAAACATTTTCTCAATTAGCAGATACTAAAAACACAGCAACTGTGACGTGGGGCGAAGGCTTTTACGTTAGCAAAAGGTTCTTGCCCTCACAAGGCTTGGATTCCATTGTTCTAGGGCGACGAAACCTCCAGACTTTATTGAGATCACGTTTGAGAACGCCATGGTGGCATGAAAGAAAAGAATAGGGGAGCCAAAGTACGTTCTGAAGTTCCAAAGCCTGCACCTGATCTTGAAGCCAAAAGGTTCTTCCTTGCTACTGCTTCTTTTACCCACACCCCCGGCTCTGGATTTCCAGCTTGGCCTTCCTCCAGAGGGCGCTCTACATTCTGCAGCTGGAGTGATCTTCCTAAAGCATTAAGCTGAAAGTGGCCCTCCCAGCTCTGGTGATCCCCGCCACCCTGGGCACAAAGCCCAAACTCTTTTAGTGGCTTGCAAGATGACAAGACCTGTCCCTGCCCTGTTACTTTCTGACATCATCTCTGCACTCCCTCACTTGACTCCAGCTGGGGCTTTCTGCCTTGTATGGTGACACCTTTCCCACCCCAGCCTCCCCCTCCCTCTGCCTAGCCTCTGCATTGACACACATTTTACCCTCAGCCTGGAACACTCTCTCCCTCCTCTTCTTCCAGTCTCCCAATTTCAGATCTTGGTTTAGATATCATTTACTCAGAAAGGTTTGCCAGACGTTTCCCTTCAAGTTTGAGGTTGGCATAGGTCTCCCCTAGTTGTGTCACAGGAGCATGAAATGTGGCCGACTCTTTAACCATCTGTCTCCATCACCCATGGTGCCTTCAGCTTCAGGAGGCTGGGCTGAGCTTCCTGTCTGTTTGTAAGAAGCTCAATACATAGTTGCTAGATGAATGTGTTCAGCCAAGGACTTCCCCATTGTGTGATTCCATGAGTGATGTTTTTAGACAGGAGCCTCTCAGCCTCCACTTCTTATCACATCCCTCATAGCTGACCACTTATTCAGTAAGCTCAGATTGTTCTGGACACAGGTACCAGCTCTTGTTAAAGAACACAGTGAAAGCCCTCAGAATGTTCTGGCATTAGTTACAAGCTCCCAGAAAAAGAGATGCTTGAATTGAGGATAAGAACAAAGGAAAGAGGTCACTCAATGAAACAGACAGAAGGAAAGGATAGTTAAAATACTCACAACATCTTCCACTCATCTTCTCTACATCTGAGCCATTTGCGGACCCATTTGCTGACCAGAAAGTTATTGGTATTTTTAGTATTCCTTCTCTCCCCCTCTCCCTGTCTTCTTCCCTCCCCTCCACCTCCTGTCTTGAACTCATAGGATGCTAAGGACAAGAGTCCAGAGAGAATGATTAGTTTTCCAAATTTGCACAACAAGCAAGGAGCACAGCTCAAACAGAACCCAGGTCCCCCAATACCAGGTTGCCTCCTCTTTTCAGAATATCCTGGTACTCAGACCTGTGTGCACACTTTGCTGGAGGGACTGTGCCACATCCCAGAAGTGGCATACATGCCTTTCAGCTGGAGATGGCCTCGGTAAATAAGTATTGCCTCTTGGCTTGCAAAGCAAATATTTACTCAAAACCCACATAGCATGGTGCATGAGTTCCTG
The DNA here is from genome assembly GCA_028644305.1 of Xerus rutilus. Taxonomy (NCBI): domain Eukaryota; kingdom Metazoa; phylum Chordata; class Mammalia; order Rodentia; family Sciuridae; genus Xerus; species Xerus rutilus. The sequence continues at coordinate 47,454,440 of CM053400.1, read as the reverse complement.
ACAGCCCTGGGCACTTTCTAACTCACTTATCGTTTATTTTTAATTTGTTTTTTAGTGCATATTTTTCTGCATTAGATCCGGAATAAACAAAGTTCAGAGTAGAGGCTGGTGAAATAAAAAGTGGTCTGTATTAAAAAAACAAATAAAAAACCAAACCCTAGTCTCTGTATTAGCACTAAGTTCGAATATCTCACAAATCTAGCAGTCAAATCAATCAAGCTTCAATGGAATCGGTGCTCCATTTAAGGGCAGTCCTTCAGGCAAGGTGATGTGCTGTCCTTTGGGAAATGGGCTGAAGAACTGAGGCTCACAGTGCATGCATTGTAATGTGGTACAGGCTATCCGGGCTCTGGTTAGGACCTTGTCCTTCACTGGTTAGGGACTCTGGGCAAGTCAACCTCTCTGAACTTCACTTTCCATATCTGTACAGTGTGATTCATGACAGCTTCCTACCTCATTCCTTATTTATTACCAACAAACCACATGAAAGGTCAAGCCCAATGTCTAACCACCAAGTATTTACTAAAGGCCTAGCCAGGGCCTGGCTGTTCTAGGAACACAGCAGACAGAAGTGGACAAAACCAAATCCCATCTTTTTGGAGCTTTCCTTCCAGTGGGGGCCACAGAGATGAGAAGCAAAAAAAAAAAAATAAGTCATACGTCTGATACCAAGTTCTGAAAAGAGACATCACTATGAAAAGAAATAGAGGGTAGGACATCATTTTCTGGAGAGTGGTTGGTGAGAGACTTCCTGATAAGGGTCCTGAAGGAGGTAAGGGAAGAGGGTCCTAGGCAGGAGGAAGAGTGGGAACCAAAGCTCCAGGTGGGATTTCTTGGAGTATTACAGTATGAAGACCCAGGTGACAAGCCGAGCGAGTAAGTGGAGAGGAACAGGAGGTGGAGTCAAGGAGCAAGGATGGGATTCCCAGAACTGAACATGCAGTACCAGCAAAGGCGATCTAGAGATCCCCCTTTCTAATAAACACTAGCCTGGGGTCTTACGTGTGCAAAGGGTTCCCACAGTAAACCCCATCCCGACCTGACTTAAGAATGTAGGACAGCTTTTACTCATGAGCAGGTTTTGCTCCTTTATGTAAAGTCTGGCATAGGCTCCCATCCTTCATCCCTTACCTGCCAGTCTCCTGCCTGCTGTACTTTTCAAGAATCACAGAAGAATAAGTCTATTGGGCTTGGGTCTTGCTCAGAGCCTGGGATCATGGCCTCTGCCTGGTGGGCTGGAGCCCTCAGCTGGCTCACCTGGGCCATGTATAGAAGCTCATGCCTAGTGAGCAGGCTGGCCAGATGTTATACAGCAGGCCTATGCAGGACTCCATAGATTTAAGCATGAGAAAGCGTTGAGTAGGGATTGGGAAGGGAACATTTATACTAAATACCTGCTGCTTTCTGGGCAATGTCTCACTCAATCCTCACTAACCTGAAAAATAGAATTACTATTGTAATTGTATAAAAGAGGAAAGTGAGTTCCAGAGATGCTGAATGAATTGCCTAAGGCCACTTAGAACCCACTGACACCAAAACCTGGCCTATTCCCATGACACCACAACTGTTGCTTTGATGAGTGTCGTCATCATCATGAGACAGGACACAGTGCTGTCTGGAGCTGGGTAATTGAAGCGATGTTTCCTCTTTGTCACTTCAGGAGTATGGAGAAATGACCAGATTCTCCAGATGGCTGCGAAGTTCAGGCAGGGGTTGGGGAGGCAGGGTTCTGTGTTCCCTGAGGATTCCTTTAATCTGATTCTTTGAAGATGACACCCATATCCTTGCCACTAGAGCTCTTACCGTTACAGGCCCAGTTACTCTGAGCAGCCTGGTAGGGCTCCTGGCACTGGGACTTGCCACCCCCTTACATCCATCCACCCCGCACTTTGCTACCACATCTGCCTCTGCTGCCCTGCACCAGGCTGAGTGGGTCAGAGTTGACAGCCCTCGCCCCGTGTCTCCACAGGTCTGAAACACTGACTTATTTTACAAGTGTCTGCCTCTGCTCCCTTGTTCCTTCTTGGGCTTGTTGGCACCCACTCTCTTTGGTGGTCACTCATATTCATGAAATAGCATCTGCAAATAAGGGAATCTCTGCACCAGCCCCACATTGTTGATAGCTCTAGAGTTGTTTATAAAAATATCCCTGGCATTCCCTGCCCGACATAGTTCTACATCATGCTCCACTGGCAGGCCAGCTTTGCTAGCTTGATAAGGAGCCCTTTTTTGCCCTTTAGGGAAGTTATGACTCATATCACTAGATTTCCTTCCTTTTCTAGAGTTTATGATAGCCATAAAAAGAGCCATTATAAAACTCATGGAGAAGATTAATCCCAGTCCTGGGTTTTAAATATTCTCAGTAGGACACAGTTGAATCTGTGGTATTTGTGGCCAATTGTTTTGATTAGGAACTAGTTAGATTAACTGGAGACTGGTTTGTTTGATTAGTGATTTGTCCATTCACCTTGGCACTGGCTAGTTTCACAGGGGGGCAGTGAGTTCAGGTAGGGTCTGGTTAGCAAAATCAAGGGTGGCTTATCTCATATTTGGGTTGGAGATCGTAGTTGCTAATGTACTTGTTGGCTGATTCGCTCAACTTCCTGTAGCCCTGGGCCTTGGAAGAAAGACCCCGATCATTATCTCCCTAAGAGCAAATCAGTATTACTCTGCCAGGTTTATTAGCCACAGATTTTAGGCCTAACCCCAGGTGGAAAATATACAGATGCAGAGAGTATGCATGGATCCCCACAGCATATAAGCAGCAAGAATAGCTCTAAGCAAAAGCCCAACCTTTATCTGATATTTAGGACATTAGGTTCCACGTCATCTTTGAAGGTCAAAGCAGGGTACCAGTGGAGCAAACAACAGTAAGGAGCAAATGAAATCATATTCATCTATGTATGTGTTCAACAGCGTTCCCTGAGCATACATTTTAGACATCATGTCAGGTGCTAAGGATGCAGACAAGACAGTGTTGGGCAGTTTGATGATACTTCTCAGACTCCCTAGCATTAGGAATGGTCATGTGACTGATGTTTAGCCAATGAAGCATGAATAAAAGTGATGTGTGACACCTCCAGGAGTGGATTATAAGATCCCCTCCACAGACGTCCAGAGCTTGCCCCCCTTTTCCTGTGTTTACCAGGGAATGCAGAAGGTACAGAAAGAACTCTGAGATTCCACAGATGAGGGAGCCATGAAATGGATGGGTGCTGGTCCTTGATCAGAGAAGAGCCCCTCCCAACCTCATGCTGTCTGGACTTAACATGAAGAGAAATAAACTGTCACTACAGGTGAGCCTCTAAATCTCAGAGACTCTCGGCATATCTTGCCTCTTAGTCTTCCAAGAAAGACAGACCATCCAGAGTCCCTTTGATTTCATTTTACGACATTCTTGGCTTGTCTGTGTGTCTTCATCCTTGCTTTCTCCGTCCCCAGGACAAATCTTCCACATGGGTCTCGGATCCCATCCCCCCACAAGTTTTTCATCTGCATTCGGTTGACTGTCCCCTGCCCAAAATATATGTACTCAACTCTCCTTCTTGCTTAAATAAAAGAAAGTCCCACCCAAGAGTTGGGTAGTTGAGACTGGACTTCCTCCTGACATCCCAGGAGTCTAGAGAGATGACCAGATCCTCCAGATGGATTTGAGGTTTAGGTAGGGGTCTGTGTTCTCCTAGAGCTCCACTGATCTGACCTTTGGAAGAGGAGCCCTCATCACCTTAAATAAAGTGAGAAGGTGTTTACTGATCTTGAATACCCCCAAAGCAACTGACTTATTTGTCTTGAATACCCCCAAAGCAACTGACTTATTTGTCTCTGACCCTTCATTTCTTACTATATTCAAGTTGCTATCACAAAATACCATCAACTGGGTAGCAGTCTACAACCAAATACTTGTTTCACACAGCTCTAGAGGCTGGAAAGTCCAAGATAAGGCAGATTTTGTGTCTGGAGAGGGCTCAGTTTCTGATTCATAGACAGCACCTTTTTGCTGTGTCCTCACATGGGGCAGGGAGTCTCTCTCTCCAGGCTTTTTTTTTCTTTTTTCTTTTTTTTTTTAAGAAATCAAAAGTTTGCGTTTATTCAGTGTACTTTAATTTTGGAATTCTATTGCATGGTGGTTTTTACTTTGTTTTATATTCCAAATGCATTTATCATGAATTGTACAAGAACAATATTATTCATAAGATCAGAAACACTTCTTTCAGTGATCCTGCTGCTTCTTGAATTGTGAAAGCTGTAATAGAACTATGTTTCTTTACTTCTGTGCAGGCCAAATGAGGGTCTGCTTTATTTTCAATATCAAACAGAGCATCATGAATCCCAGGAAATGATTTTCCAGCATATTTGTGTGGCTACTTGGAGAAAAGATGATGTGCCTATAGAACTCTCTCCCTGATAAACCAAGGAGATCAATGAATGCATTTTCCAGAAGCATCAATTGGTCATTCATAATTCCCATTGCAATGGCATTATTAAGATCAACTTCTGTAGTCTTCTATGAAAATCTAAAGCAGCCTCTGAGAAGTTTTTCACAGCAGAAAACTAGGAGTAAATACTTGTAAAATTGTTCATAGCACTTTTATGTGCAAAAGTTTCTAAACTGAAACAATCCAAATGTCCATCAACGAGTAAATGGACAAACAAACTCTGGTCTAGCCAGTCAATGCAATAATAGTCAGAAACAAACTATGGACAGAAATGCCAACATGGATGGATCTCAAAATACTTATGCTGAGAAAAAGCAGATCAATGGGTACATAGGCATTGGTAGTAAAAAGCTCAAGTTTCTTTTATAAGGGCACTAATCCTATTCATGGAGCCCCACCCAGTGACCTAATCACTTTCCAAGACCCACCTTCTAATACCATCACCTCAGATGTTAGGATTTCACAGCATATGAATCTGGGGGCACATAACAGACCAGAGTGCTTCACAACCTAATTTCTAAAGAATAGCCAAAGTTCCTATCTCCACCTTCATCACCCACTGACTCCTTAACCCTCAGCAATTTGGCTTCCTCTCTCACTGTGATCAGGATACTTTCCATAATGATGCCTAACTGTCAAGTCTAAGGCCTGTTCCAGTTTAACCTTCAGAAATGCCTGGCACTTGAGCAGCCTTTCCTCTGCCTCTCTCTCACTCAATGTCTTCAGTTCTTCCCTCTCCTGGTTCCTTCTGTTACCTCTAACTGGAGGCATGCCCTGTATATCCTAGTCTCAGCCAACTCCTTTCTCTCTAAACTCTCTTTGTTGGCAAACAGGATGCTTACTACTACTGATAATAATAAGTAGTATATTTGAATACACATGTGAGACAAGTGCCAAGTGTATCACCTACATGTGGCCATCGACTGTAACAAGAGCCCTTTGAGGAGTGCTATAACCTCATCTGCAGATGGGAAGTCAAGGCAAAAAGTGAGGGTAAGTAACTTTTGCAAGGCCACACAGCTGGCAAGGGGAAGAGCTAGTTAACGCCGGTGTTTGCCCATAGGGTGGAGCCCTGTTTTAGAGTGCTTGGCTTGGCGAAAAAAGGGAAAATTCAGCTCTGCTTGCCCCCTTGGCTAAGCCCCTTCTTGCAGGGCACGAAATACTGGAGTGTACAATGACCTCCTGGTGCCAGAATTCAAACCTTGGCCTCTCTGACTCTAGAGATGTTTTCTCTCACCAAACCCCAAGGCCCCCACCTCACCATGCATCGTAAGGATTAAAACTAAACAGATCAGAGATGTATAGCACTTGGCACAGAGTTTGGCATGCAAGAAGTACATGATATAAGGTAGTTACTATTAATGTCATTATTATTCACATCACCATTCTGATTCACTTCCAAAGCTTCAACAAACTCATTCATCATATACATAAAATTCTCTCACATGCTAAGCAGTATGCTAAACGCTGAGGTCATAAAGATGAACAAAATACGGTTCCTGCTTCGCTGAATTGAAAGCTTAGCAGAATAGAAAGCCACACCAACAACGAATTAAAGTAAAAAGTGACAGATAACAGTAGTAAAGGTGGTAGGAAGCACTGTGGAGGCACAGGGAAGGAGCATTGTGTCAGGGTAACAAGGGAAACAACACAGGTTCTGTGACAACTTTAGAGAGGGAGGGACATTTTAGAAAGCATCTGGATCATTAAATGTTGGCCAGTCTTGATCACTGGGAAGGACAACCAGAGAAGGGAAGCTGTATGAACTAAAAAAAGGAGGCAGGGGAGTACCTTGTATATGAGGCCTGGAGTCTCCATTTAGCAATGGAAGGTCATTGAAAGTAACCAAGCAGCCCAAGGACCTGGTCAGGCCTTAAAATTAGAATGCAAGTCCTGGCATCTAGAACAGTATTTGGCACATAGTAGGTGCTTAGCAAATGTTTGGTGAATGAAAGATGGAAGAATGAAAGAATGGATAACTCGAAGTAAACTTCCACCTGCTGCTGTGAGTGCTGGGACACTCGCACATAAATTCCAAAAGCCTCTGGGGTTGTATAAACACACACACTCATCCATTTCTTTTGATCCACTGTGGAACAAACTTGGGCTCAGGAGGAGAATGTTAGCACTGAAAGAATCCTTGGTAAAGAACCATTCCTGCCCAGCCCTACAGACCCAGGATTTGAGGCCCAGATGGGGAAGTGGCTTGTTGAAGAAGTTTGTGTCATGATGGCCACAATTTTGGCTGCAGTACTGTGACCATCCTTGAGTCTAGTGGGCTTTCTAGGTTTCTGATTTGAGCAAGTGCTCCATCCATGGATTCTATCCTCTCTGGAGTATGCCTTTCATATTTTGACTTCCATTCTTCACCTGTCTGACTAGGCCACAGCTAGAATGTCTCCTTCCAGATTCTCCCCAAAGACTGTCCATCCTTCAAATCTTTCCCTCCGGTAAGCCTGGCATAAAGTGCTCATTTCTTCCGCTAGCAGTTGTTCCGGATACTCTCATGCCAAGATCTGTGCTTGGCAACTTACAATCTTTATTCCCTACACTTCATCCTTACAACAGACCTATGAAATGTGGACCATCATTACCCCTGGTTTACACAAGAGGGAACTGAGGCACTACCAACATAACAAGAGTTAATCGCCACTGGACAATGGACCAAACACTTTTCTTGGTTACATGATTCTTCTCATAACCCTGTTAAATTGATACTGTAGCTTCAATTTCCACATGATTGAAAACTGAGATGCAGAGCAGAGAACTCATCCAAGTCTCCATAGGGATGTGATGCTGATTCCAGGATCAAACTCAGCATTCCGTCTTTTGAGCCCCATGGCTTCCTGCTGAAGGTAATGACTCGCTGAGGGTCACCTTCCAGTACAGGAAAGCCATGGTACCAGTTGCCTTGAAAACTCCTCCTCATCCCCTTGTGCTAGACATTCTTCCATCACTGGACTGTCCATTCAAACCACCGCCTGGCTATTTTTGTGGTTAATCAATAACATGTTTGTTACCATCTGACTTCTCTAATTGGATTGCAGTTTTCTTTTGGACAGACTTGTGCCTTCATGATCATAGTACCCCCAGGATGCCAACAAAGAGCCACAAACACATAGATGTTTATGCCCTGTTGATTAATTGATAGATTAATGAAATAACTGTGGAAATAATCTTGAGTATAGACATATTTGTGTAAATCAGTGACCCAAAATTATATTGTAGAAGCAATAACTGGTGGGCTCATTCACTATTTATAGACTACAAAGTAGATCTCAGAATAAAAAGTGTTAAATTCAGCAAAACAAACAAAAAGAAAAAAATCCTTGACATTTGTATTTCTCTTAAAGGGAGATTGCTTTCTTTAAAGTCCCCTGAATCCCTAGAAAGCCACCAAGTAGTTGCTCTATAAATACTGCTGATCTGTCGACTCATAAAGACACATTATATCTTAACACTAAGGAATATTTTTGTTAGGTTTTCGGTCCCTCGACTCTTGTTATTTTAGCCTAAATTCCATTGATTTTACATTGGACCTGATCTCTTTATGTGAATTTCCTCCATCCTAGTAGAAGGACCTACTCCCTGAGAACAGACTGTAAAGTTTTGAAACAACTTGCTGCAAGAGGGAAGGAAAAAAAAAGGTTTTACTGCCAGACTTTATTTTTCCAGCTCCTTCACAGGGAGGTTAGATGTTTCCTGGAGGTTTCTGTGGGCAAGGGCCAGCTTAACACCATCATGTTGTCGCCCCCTACTGGTGGCAATGGAAGGTGACTTGCTCTGTAAGTTCAGGTTGCCTTGAAAACATCAGAGACTGTTGGGGCTAAGAACATTTTGTTTTTAGTAGTAAATCTTCATTCATCTAAATAAAAAGCTTCCTTCAGTTTTCAGAGCCCTAAATGACTAACCGTACTCTAGCTTACTTTCACGGTTATCACAATCCTATCCTGCAATTGCATCTTCTCAGGCCTCCTCCCTAGGAGTTTTATCTCGTTCATTCTTGTTTCCTCTGTACCTAGAATTGATCTTGAGACATAGCAAGTGCTCAGTACAGGATCACTGAATACATGTGCAGAGGGGAGGAAGGAAAGAAGGAAGGTTTTTCTATATGTCCTTCGGCTCATGGCAAACTACAGCCACATTTGTTTACCGAGCCATTTAGTCAGCAAAAAGTGTTTCAAAACTTTTTCTAACAGATTCAAAAATCAGTACACCCCCCTCTTCTCCTTTTTTTCTGTAGCTGAGCAGAAGAAAGACCTGGCACTGTTTAAATTGGGGTCATTAGGATCTCGGACTAACAGTTGTACTTTTCACTTTTTCTTTTGAGGTTCTCAGTAATTGCAGGGCAGTTGAGTTATTTTCTCTTTTCTAGGAGGCAGAATAAAGGAGGCCAGCTGTGCATAGCTGCAGGGGATATCTTCAAGTTGAGCCATCCAGCATTATCACGTTTTCTCCTAGAGGAGTGGCTGGATAGGTGACCTGGGAGGGACAGTGCCCTGCCTCCTTCTCCTGGTCTCCTGGCAGTTAGGGACCAAGCATATAACGCCAAATCAATCAACCGATATTCTTGCTTTAGACTTGGGCCCTTGATAATGGAAAATGGAAGGTCATAAAATTCTTAGATAGTAGCAGTTATGAGGCTGGAGTAGCCATGTTTGCATCCAGAGGAAGTGTCCCAGCCACAGCTCCTGCTAGAGGATGGTGGTTTGGGTTCCAGCTCTTGACCCTCTGGAGCTGTCTTGGTTTTAGTCTCTCTTCCAAGCAGGATCCGCCAGAGTTTCTGGAAATTCTGTGACTTCCAATCAATTCCTCTTTGACTCAGTGAGAGAAAGAAAAAATAAGAGAGTTGAGGAGGGAGGAAGAAAGAAAAGAGAAGGAGAAGGGAGGGAAGGAAAAGAACCTGGAGTCTCCTTTGGTTGGCATGGGTGCCTAACACATGCTCAACAAAGTTGGACGAGAGGAAAGTCCCTTTATTAAAAAATAAAGTTCAGAATGCTTGCTTGGTAGTCTCCTTACCTGATCCTTGTCTCAACTCTGGGGGCCCTCTAGGGGTCAGATTAATCCAAATCAACAGCTCCAAGTGTGTGGTCCGCAGGCCAGCCGGAACCATCTGGGAACTTGCGGAAATGCAGACTATCAGCACCTCCCCAGACCTACTGCATCAGAACCTGCACTTTAATAAGGTCCCCAGTGATTCCTGTGCACATTATAGTTTGAGAAGCACAGGTCTATGAAACCAGGGTTAAGTTACTTCCCTCTCAAGTCTTAGATTTTTTTTCATCTGTACAATGAGAATAATAAGACCGAACCCATGTGTAGGGTGGAAGCATGTGAAATTGTTAATATCCAATTATTTAGACCTGTACAAATTGCAATTCCATATAGTTCAACCTAATACTTGTTTTTAGAATAAAATAAAATTCTCCATAGAAAGTGTCTACCGGGGCTGGGGTCATGACTCACTGGTAGAGCGCTTGCCTGGCATGTGCGAGGCACTGGGTTCAATTCTCGGCACCACATATAAATAAATAAACAAAGATCCATCAACAACTAATAAAAATATTTTAAAAAAAGAAAGTGTCTACCATAGTGCTGGCACAAAGATGAGATGAGTAAATCTGTTCCCAGCCTAGTTTCTAGCAGAACATTTTTCAATTCAAGTTCTACTTGCTCAGGACAGTGGAACTAAACTCCAGTATGTCTTGGGTAGAAGGAGAGAAGGTGATGAGCTGATTGACAGATTCAACTCTATTTGACATAATTTCTCATGAGTCTACTCTTTGCCAGTTACTATGTAGACATGGATGGTACGAAGAGCCCAGAAGACCTGTTACCACAGACAATGTGGAAAGGCTTTGCATCCATTCCCTCATGTCACTCTCACCTCGCATAGCTTTGAGGCAAGAATTAGCCTTCTGTGCCATAAGGGAACAAAGGCTGAGCTTTTAGCAACCCCCAAGCAGATAATGAAACTGACTTAGAATCCAGACAAGGTCAGCTAACCATTGTGCTTAACTGCTACCATATGGCCTCGTGGTACTTTGGAAACTTCCTGAAGGTCACAGAGCTTGGAAGTCTTCTTTCTCTCCAACTCTTTCCTCTTCTGACCCCATCCTCTCCTTACCTCTTCTGACATTCAGTTCTAATTTGGTAAACGCTGCCTCCTACACCAAATGAATTAGTTCCCAAACAATGGGCCGCTTGTCATTCTGGGTGTAGGAGGCAGAGATAGTCTCTGGCAGTGTTTCCTGGATGGACCTTGGTGAGTGGTCTTGTTGTTGCTCCAGCTTTAGCTAGTTTAAGAATTTTTTAAGTCCTGTCTTCATCTCTATCACAATGGAGTTGCAAAAGCCGACTTCAAAGTTGTGTCATAGTTGTACCCCGAAACCTTGAAACTTCAGGCATGGAGAAGGTCCACACCCAGTGCCCTGCCATTGCTTGTTGCAACCATGGGTTACCTCTTCTGTGTTTGCTGTGGCCACTCTAAGGTGGAGGCAGCTGTGAACTCTGGACACCTTAATTTAGTAGAAGGATACAAAGTGCCTGGTTATGCTCCTCACGATAGTGTAGGGTATCAGAATCTTCTGTGTCTCCCAGAATTCCAACTTCAGGGTGAACTGGCTCCTGTTCAGCATCTGTATCTCTTTGCCTTAAGGCCTTTTTTCTCTCTTTCTTCTTTTTTTTGAATGGAAGAACCTACTCTGAGCATGTAACAGGCAGGACAGACAAGTCTTTGAATCAATACTCCCTGGGGCAGCCCTCTACTGGAGATTCGTGGAAGCTGGTGTATAAATGCCCCAGCTCCCTGGCTGCTCAGGCTGGTTGATCCTAAGGCAGGTATCTTACGTTAGCTCCCAGAGTTGCCCCACTGGGGCCAACTTCCAGTTTCCCACAAAGGTAAACTGATTCAATTTGTGTTCTAAGTCACCTCCCATCCCTGTTTTACCTCCCCCAGTCCCACGTAAGCTGCCTGAGATGCCTCCTAACTAAACCATCTGCACTTGGATCTGAGCTTGGAGTCTGCCTCCAATGAAACCGCATCAGGAAAGCTGGGTAAAAAGCACCTATCTCTGCCCTCCTGGGCACACCCGGTGGCAATCACTTGCTGTGCCTTTAAATCATTGTTCTTTAATTATTTATTCAACAGTTGTTAAGTAGGGCTTGGGATTTCCTTTGCATAAATATTATGAATGAATACTGACTTCCTATGAATAAATACTGTTTACAGAAAAAACCTAATTACTGGTTCTTGTCTACTGACTGAAGCAAAATAAATGCACAGGAAAATCTGACAGTATTTCTACCCTTCCTGGGGTTCTGGCTCTCCTATTTGCTGACTTTTTGAAGTGGATTTTTTAGGGAATCCCTTTAAAAGATTTTCTTAATTTGGTGATAAAATAAGTCTTGAATTTCCAATAAACAGCTCTAACCACGCATTCATTCTACAGTTTTCAGAACTTTGGCAGATTATGATTTTCACAAACTGTCGGTTGCACAGAAACTCAACATAGATAGGCCTGGGCTAGCAGGTGTTTATCATTCCCACTGAAAGATGCTATCTCTCTTGGTAGAGGCAGAACCTATTTCTGTTTTGCCAATTGAGTCCAGTGATGCCTTAGTCCCTGTGTAGCTCAGCACCCTAGCCTGCCCCCCATCCACCAGCTTGGTGCTCAGTCTGACTTCTTTAGTTTTGGCATTGAGAGACCCTGAGGAGGGAGGGTAGGGCAGCAGTGGAGTGCTTGCCTAGCATGTGGAGGCCCTGGGCTTGATCCTCAGTAACACACATGTGTGAGGCGCAGGGCTGGGGGTGGGGGGTGTCAGTCTGATGGACAAGAGATTTAGGGTTAAAGGTGACATTTATTCAGTCTCAGGATGTGACTTCTACAGCTGCTTTCCTTCTCACTTGATCCTATCCTTCTCCCATAGCTTGGGTGGAAGAATACTGCCAGACCAATGTGGCAAGAGTCATCATAATGAAGAGGATCCCAGGACCTGGGTAGTCTTGTTGGGGCTCTAGATCAGGCAGACATGTGACAGCCCCAGGCTGCACAGAGGCCTTGAGGACTTCCTGAGCAGTTTCTTGGCTCCTTTGTTTCTTGACAACCAAACGAAGGGGATGGGACACTGAATTACATTTGACATGGCAACTATTGAGGGAGCATCTACTCTGCCATCTTCCTTGATATAAATCCCCACATATAGAGAAAGATGTGTAAGATATGGCTTATGTATTTGAAGAACTTATAGACTTCTTACTAGGGAAGTGATCTATATTCCTTAAATAATTAATCATCTGAATACAAGTCAGTTGGTCCTCTTTTTGGAGAAGGAAGATGCATCAGAAAGAAAGAAAGAAATGACGTTATTAAGCACCCACCACTTGCTACTTTACATTCAAGTTCTTAATCTTCCAGCCATCTTTGAGAATGACATTATCATCATTATTCTTTTCATTATTATTTTTATTATTTCCGTTTTATTCGTGAAGAAAACAGAGGCTGAGAAAGAGCAGTTTGTTATACAGCTGTCAAGAGGGTAGAGATGGGACATGAAGCCAAATCTGTCAAATTCTAAGTCTTACACTCTTAATAGTACATTCAATCTGAAGTTAGAGTGTGCTTATTTATGGTTAATATAGTAAGAGAAGACTGAAGAAGATGAAGACTTTGAGCGACATGTCTTGTTTAGATGGACAGAGAAGAGGAGGCAAGAGGAAGGCGGTGTGTCATGGGCATGGTTGCGAGATGACAGTCACCTGATGTAGGGCTGCATGGAGGGCTGTAGGATGGACAGATGGACGGATGCATGCATGGATGTGCGGGTGGGTGGAGGAATGGGTGAGTGACGCCATTGGCATGACAGTCTCTTATAAAACATGACACAAAAATGGATGAATTTTTTAATTAAGCATATCAAGATCTTAGTTTACTGTCCCCCAAATGCGTCAGCTACAAAAGTCTGTAGACATTTTGCTGGGAGGTTCTACCTGCCTTTAAAGGTAATATTGTACAGTAGTTAAGATCAAATACTTATTTGAATCTGTACTTCACCGTTTCCTAGCATTGATTTTAGGCAATCTTCTTAAGCTCTATGGACCTTGGTTTCTTCATCTGTATGATGCAAATAATATCTTACAACCTTCTTCAGAGGGGTAAAGCAACATGCAACTCTTAACCCGGTGCCTGGCACACAATAAATGGTAAGTAAACTTTAAAAACAAAGAAATAATGTGGAGCTGATTCATCCAACACCTTTTTACGACCAAGAGCCTAACAAGCATAATCAATCAGTTGTTGAAACCAATTCCAGTAGATGAAGTCATCTAGATCAAAATGTGTTGATTAAGGCATCTAAATAAACACAGGACAAACCAGAAAATGGAATTTAGAGCCACTCAGATTCTAAAATCCAAAAGATAGTTCAGCAGTGTGAGAATGTCAAAGCAGAGACTGGAGAGAAAGAGTCCTATTGGAATCTGAAGGCACTCATTGCTTCCTTGCATGACAAGTCAGTGGGCAGTGAAAGAATTTCACCTCTCTGTGCAGACCCTCAGGACACACCCACTGCAACTGGATTGTAGCCACAGTGCGAAGCTAATGCGAATTTACTCAGGACCCAGGATAATGCTAGGGGCACAGCCAGGCTTGTATAGCCTGACTCATAAAAATTGGGGGAACTTCATCCAGAGAAACAGTAAGAAACTATATAGTAGTCTCTCTTTTATCCATAATTTCACTGTTGAATGTTTTAGTTACCCAAGGTCAACTGTGGTCCAAAAATATTAAAAGAAAAATCTCAGAAGTGAGATAAATTTTAGATTGCTTACCATTCCGAGCAGTATGATGAAATCTCATACTGTCTCACTCTGTCCTTCAGGCATATGAGTCAATTCTTAGTCCAGTATATCCACGCTGTATATGCTACCCCCCTGTTATTCACTTAGTAGCCACCTCAGTTATCTGATCAACTGTCATGGTATGATAATGATGAATATAGGATTTGGCACTATCAGCAGTTTCAGGGGCCCACTGGGAATCTTGGAACATTTCCCCATGGATAAGGGAGGAGTACTCTATTATGATTTCACATTTTACAAAAGTAGATATGCACATTGCTAACACCCTTCCCAAATCCTTGGAGAACCAGTGTGAGTGAGGGGTTCTGAAGCTTAGTCCTCACTTACTTCACACTACATCTGCCTCTGGTAGTGGGAGGTGTGCCCCCACCTCTAAGCAGGGCTGTGTTTGCACTATCTGTAAACACAACCTAGTCTTGCATACACACCTACAGAATCTCAGTACTGAAATGCACTTCAGAAAGTATTCATCAAACACACTGATTTTATATGTGAGAACAAGAAGTAAAGTGTTCTGGTTAAAGTCACACAGACTGGAATAATTAGAACTTAACAAGCAAATAAGAGGGAAATGCACCTTGGAAATTTTAAGCATGCAAATCCTTTTGTAAATAGGTATTACCTATACAAATGAAAACCTATTTTAACACAATAGAGCAGCATAACAAAAAATAAATCTATAGGCACATAAGCTCTGGACTGGGAATGTAGCTAAGTGATGGAATGCTTGCTGGCATTTGTGAGATGCTGGGTTTAATCCCTAGCACCACAAGGGAAAAAGTAGAAAATAGCCTTTAATGATACTTTCCAACCATGTGTCAGAGATGCTTCTTAAATTGCTTTGAAATTGTCTACCATGATTGAATCATCCATCCATCCATCAATAAACTATTAAGTCTTACCTTATCTTGGGTATCTCTGAAAGCAGAGCTTAGGATAAAGATTTAGATGCAGGTAGTTTGAGAGGTAAGCCAGAAAGCAGGAGGGAGGGGACAGACAAAGTAAGACAGAGAAGCAGCAGCCCACAGAGGGTGTGTGAGCAGATTACTACTTAGAGTGCTATGGAAGCCACTTCTGTAATCTGGGTGGGTGTGGGAGAAATTAATGCCTAGGACTGTGGTGGCATCAGAAGAGAAGAGAAAAGTAGAGAGGATATGTTGCTGAGGTAGAGTTGATAGCATTCTCAGGTGCTTTGGATAGAAGGAATTGAGGGATAACGCCAAGATTTTTGGCTTGAGCATGTGGATGCCTGGGGATTATTTATTGAAATTGGGAAAACCAGATGTGTTAGCTTGGGTTCTCTGGAGAAACATAACACATATATATGTCCTATTATATGAGAAAGACATTGATTTACTATAAGGAATTGGCTCATGCAGTTATGGAGGGTAAGAAGTCCAAGATATGCAAGCAAGCTGGAGACTAAGGAAAGCCAATGTTATACTTCACTCCAAGTCTGAAGGCATAAGTACAAGGATTACCCATGTTTTGAGTTCCTGTTCAAGTGTTAGCCTGAAGGCAAGAGAATACCAGTGACCCGGTCAAAGACACTCAAACAAGAAAATCTTTTTTATTTGGTTTGTTTTCCTATTAAGGCCTTCAACAAACTGAATGAAATCCCACCCACATTTAGAAAGGCAATTTGCTTGCCTCAGGTGACAGATTCAAATGTTGATCTCATCCAGTTACACCCTCACAAATATACCCCAAAACAATATTTAACCAAATATCTGGGCATCCCCTGACCCAGTCAAGTGGACAAATAAAATTAACCATTATATCAGGAGGGAAAAAAGATGATCATGGTAGTAGAGGAGATTAATACTTTTATTTCAACCATACTGAAATCATAAAAACCACACAATTGAATGACAAATGGGTGGTAGGTGAAAGGACAAGACCAACACCATCTTAAGACTCTGGGTCTTTGTCCTATCAACCCGGCAGCCCCCGCCCAGTTCCTGAAAATTGCGACACACTTAAGGGCACCCTGCTCTGGCGCCAGTGAGTCGTTTCGCAATTTGGGCCAACCAATCAGGAAACTAAAAATCGGGCCCACTACAGCCAAGCCTATCAGCCTAAAGGTCAACTGACCTCACACTGACCTCGCCTACCTTTACCCAATCCTATAGTGACAAGACTACTGTTCCCCTGCGCGTGCTTTCCTACACCCAATCATGTAACACCAAGGTACGCACTCCCCTGCTTGCGGTTGAAACCCATAAAAATCTCTGCTCCCCTAGACTCGGGGCCACACCTCCCTACCCGCTGAGTTGGTGAAGGTGTGCGGTCCCTGCTCAAGCTTGTAATCAAAGACCCTTTTGTGATTACATCGGAATCGGACTCCTGGTAGTCTCTGGTGGTCTTGTGAGCTTGGGCATTACATTTGGGGGCTTGTCTGGGATCCCCCAGACCCCCAGGATCCCCAAACCAAAGGGACAAACACCGACTGGTAAGAACTCTGTGTTGTGTGTGTGTCTTTTTGATCGGTGCATCCCAGTAGACAATTCTGCTGACCTAAGATGTGCCTAGGTGGACGCGCTGGGGGGCACTGGTCGGGGGGATCTGGAAGACATTCCAGACCCCACGGGTGAGGACGGAGCACCTCACACTCTGCTTCTGCCGGAGACAACGGCCATCACGGCAATTGCGCGTCGGCCCTGTCTCCAACAGACCTTTTTCGGGTTTGCTTCCGAACAGGGTTCATTCGGTAAGCGACTGTGTCTGGCCAGCCTTGTGATTTCTGTCTTTCTGTTTGTCTTTTTGTGTGTCTGCCTGACTGAGACTGACAAATGCAAACGGAGTCTTATTTTAGATCGTTGTAAGGACATTAGGAAAAGAGCTAAAGCGCTAGAACTTGAAGTCAGGAAAGGGAAGTTTTCTGTCTTTTGCAGCAATGAAGCAGCAAAATGTAACAAGTGATTTTTACCCAGCTGGCTACGCGCCCTGCAGCGACCCCCTCCACCACTGGCTCTCAGGCGGCTCCAAAGCTGTCAAGCTGCAACTTAGTAAAGACTTCAGGAAACCAAGCTACTGGAGAAGAGACCCGTCTGCAACCCAAGGGAAAAAAAAAGAGAAAAACTGTCTTTTATTTGGCTTGCCTCAACCAAAGTATCAAGCTACCAAGCCAACCACCCTGCATTTTTTTATTTTACCGGCTGCGTCATTTTTTCTAAGACTCTTGCTTTTCTTAAGTTCTAGATGTTTCTTGAGCTCATGACCTTAATCCTTTACATCTAGGATAATGTTTTCTGATCAGTCCTATTTTTATTAAACAATGGAGTTTTTTTTTAAACATCTAACATTGCCTGCAGGCCTTTACTATTGTTGTGTTGTATATCTATGTGTGTGTGTGTACCATGTACATGGTATCAAAATTAGCACAGATAATGAGCGCTCATGAATTAAAACCTAAAAAAATGGATCCAAATATTTTTAATTCACGTGATTTAAATTGAGTAAACACGGACTTCCAGCAAGATGGCGGCTTAGAGGGACACAGCTACCAGTCTCCCCAAATAAAAGACCAGAAACTGCGGTACAACCTTCTCCCACCCAGCTTTTGGACAGCACGGAAGGAAATTTCACTCGCACGGGTAAGCAGAGCCAGCAGCCGTAGACACAGCGCGACTCCAGCGGCTGTGGCCGAAAGCGGCCCGAGGCAGCGTGGCTGCGGGAGGCGGTCCCAGCAGCTCGGCCGGGAGCCATAACTCAGAACGCCATTCCTGCAACTGAGGCCCAAAGCGGCCCCGGGCGCGTCTGCGGGAGGCAGTCCCAGTGGCTCCTCCACTCCAGCAACTGAGACCCAAAGCGACC
>CM053400.1:47415238-47435829 GCA_028644305.1 Xerus rutilus | reverse complement strand
AAAACCAAATGCCGAATGTTCTCTCTCATTAGTGGATGAGGATACATAAGGGGGATGGGAACGGGAAACACAGGAGAAATGCAGGAACTCTGGATGCAGCAGCGGGGAGGGGGGAGGAAGGAAAGGGAAACGGGAATAGTAATGATGATTGATCGAATGGGTCATTACTACCCCTGGTGCATGTATGAAGACACAAATACTGTGACTCTTTATGATTTGCAACCAGAGAAATGGAAAAACTGAGCTCTGTTTATGTACTATGACTTGAAATGCATTTAAATAAAATAAATAAATAAATAAAAAATTGAGTAAACACAAAGGTTCAATTTAAATTGAGTAAACACAAAGGTTTATAAATTTCTAAAGGTTTCTACTGTTTCATTTAAAGCACTATAAATAATATAAAGTATTTCTTATCATTGAAATGGAGTAATTTGCCTAAATTCAGAAATTTACAAGGATTGTTTTGGGATGTGAACAGAAGGAATTAAAGATTCTAGATATGGTACTTAGTGGAAGGAAAAAGGAAGTGTTTCTGGGTAAGAAAGTCTTCATATGGTAAAAGAAACAAAAGGATTTAAAGTAAGTGTTAAAGAAAGTTTAGAGTAAGTGATAAAAGGATTGAAATAATGAGAGTCTAAAATGAAGGGTAAACTTCAAAGGTTTATGTTTATGGCTAACTTGACTATACTTAATACAAGCTTATTTAATTTAAACTCTAATGAACTGATATAAAGCAAAATCCTGCAGAGATAGACGCAGGATTCCCCTTAAAGCACCCAAGTTGGGATTACCACACGGCAGAAGGTAAGGAGCCACTCCTGGTCTATCACCAGGCTCTGTTGGCAAGTCTCTGTTGGCACGCCGACCTACTAATTTGGCTAAAGTTTATGACATTAGGCAGAAAAGAGACAGAATAAAAATTTGGCTAGAGTCCTTCTAGCAGCCACATCAGAGCCAAATGAAAGAAAAAAGAAACTGAGACAAATTGCTGGAGGCGGAGAAGAGAGACCACAAGGGAACTGCCGTCTGGTGCTAGGTAAGAACCAAGGTGGCTACTATAAGGAGGAGGGTCACTGGGCTAAGGACTGCCCCAAAAAGAGACCCAAGACCAAGGTTCTCCGAGGAGGATGACTAGAGGGGACAAGGTTCAGAACCCCTCCCTGAGCCCAGGGTAACCCTAAAAGTGGAGGGGAGGCCCATAAACTTTCTGATTGATACTGGAGCCCAATATTCAGTCTTACTCCAGGCTAATGGGCCAATGTCAGACTGTAAATCTTGGGTCCAAGGGGCAACCAGGACTAAACAACACTCATGGACTACCCAAAGAACTGTTGATTTGGGGATGGGATGGGTAACACATTCATTTATGATGATTCCTGATTGCCCCTATTCGCTACTTGGAAGAGTAGCTATTTTTGTGAGCTATTTTTGCTCACAAAAATGTGGGCCCAAATTTCTTTCAGGCCTGACAGGGCCCATTTGACTGATACTCAAGGAAGACCTATACATGTCTTAGTTATGGACTTACAGGAAGAATATAAATTATATGAAGGACCTAAGTCTCCAGACAAAGATATAAAAGACTGGTTAAAAGAGTTCCCACTAGCTTGGGCTGAAACAGGCGGTATGGGGGAAGCCAAACATAGACTCCCTATTTTGGTTGAACTCAAACCAAGCTCCCAACCCATATGAGTCAAACAGTACCCTATGTCCTGGGAAGCTAAGAAGGGCATTACTCCTCATATACTTCGCCTATTGGAACTGGGGATACTCCAAAAGTGTCAGTTGGCCCGGAACACTCCTTTACTGCCAGTAAAAAAAATCAATTCTAATGATTACCGGCCAGTCCAAGATCTCCGTGAAGTCAACAAGCGGGTAATAGATATCCACCTGATAGTGCCTAATCCTTACACTTTGTTAAGTTTCCTTTCCCCAGAACATCATTGGTACACAAGTCTTAGATTTAAAAGATGTTCTCTTCAGCCTCCCGTTGGCACCCAAGAGCCAAGAAATATTTGCCTTTGAGTGGCACGACCCGGATACAGGCACCAACAACAGCTTACATGGACTGGATTGCCTCAGGGGTTCAAAAACTCTCCAACCCTTTTCCATGAGGCCTTACATGAAGATTTGGATGAGTACCTGACAGATCACCCTAACCTGACTCTCTTGCAGTATGTGGATGACCTCCTGATTTCAGCTCCCACACGGGAGGCCTGTTTGGAGGGAACAAGGGACTTACTACAGGTCCTTGGAGATAAGGGATACTGGGCTTCCACCAAGAAGGCCCAAATTTGCAGAGCCAAGGTAACCTATTTGGGTTACATACTCTGACAAGGATGAAGATGGCTATCACAAGCCCGAAAAGAAACTGTCCTGGCCATACCAGAGCCAACCTCACCATGCCAGGTAAGAGAGTTCTTGGGGTTCGCAGGCTTTTGCTGGCTATGGATTCCAGGATTTGCCGAGATAGCAAAGCCATTATATGAGGTCACTAAAGAGACTGGACAGTTTCACTGGGCCAACATCCAAAGACAAGCCTTTGAGCAGATAAAAACTGCTCTATTGACAGCACCAGCTCTGGGAATACCTGACATTACTAAACCATTCCACTTGTATGTGCATGAGCCGAAGGGAGTAGCTAAGGGAGTATTGATTCAGAAACTGGGGCTGTGGCGAAGGCCGATAGCCTATTTATCAAAAAGATTGGACCTCGTGGCCTCAGGGTGGCCTCCATGCCTGCGCATTATCACAACCACAGCCATACTCGTAAACGATGCTGATAAGCTCACCTTGGGGCAGAACTTGCCTATAACCACCCCTCACTCCATAGAGGCTGTTCTTAAATAGCCCCCAGACGGATGGCTCAGCAATGCCAGAATGACTCATTATCAGACTCTGTTACTAAACCCTGCAACGATTGAGTTTCGAGCTCCTGCTGCTCTAAACCGGGCCATGTTGCTTCCAGACCCAGACCTGGAAAGGCCAATTCATGAAATATTGGCCAGAGTACATAATCTCAGGGCTGATATAAAGGATATGCCCTTACAGAATGTAGATTGCACCTGGTACACTGATGGGAGCAGTTATATTAAGGACAATACCTGGAGGGTGGGGGCAGCGGTTACCACGGAAACTGAGGTCATTTGGGCTCAATTGCTGCCCCCCCGGTACCTCAGCACAAAAGGCCAAGCTCATAGCCCTCACTAAAGCTCTGGAACTGGGAAAGGGACTAGCTGTTAATATATGTACTGACAGCTGTTATGCCTTTGCCACTGCACATGTGCACGGAGCTATTTACCAAGAAAGAGGCCTATTAATGGCAGAAGGAAAGCCAATTAAGAACAAACTAGAAATCCTAAACTTACTGAAAGTCTTATGGCTCCCCAAAAGATTGGCCATCATACATTGCTCAGGACATCAAAAAGGAGATTCAGCAATAAGTAGAGGTAACAACCTACCGGACCAAACAGCAAGGGAAGTGGCCTTGGGAGACCCAACCATGGCCATCGCCCTCCTGGACCCAGGAAATCCAATGTTGCCAGAGCAGCCTGAATACATACCTGAGGAGAAACAATGGGCTAGGAATCTCCCCATGTCACAACAAATTAAAGGATGGTGGTACTTGCCAGATGGTAAGATAATACTTCCAGGTAAATTGGCAGAGGACATACTCCAGAAAATCCATCAGACCACCCACATGGGGATTAGATAAATGATAGACATAGTGTGGCAAGCTGATGTAAAAATCAAGGATGTCCATGCTAAGATAGACCAGATTGTGATTAATTGCAAGGCTTGCCAGCTCACTAATGCAATCCTCAATGCCAGACGCCTGGGGACTCGGCTAAGAGGTAAGCGGCCTGGGGCCTATTGGGAGGTGGATTTTACAGAGGTCAAGCCTGGAAAATTTGGATACTGCTACTTTCTGGTTTTTGTTGACACTTTCTTGGGATGGACTGAGGCGTTCCCTGACCAAAACAGGAACCGCAAAGATAGTTGCAAAGAAGCTATTCTTCCCAGGTATGGATTTCCCCAAATGATTGAGTCTGATAATGGACCGGCCTTTATTTCTAAGGTAAGTCAGGATGTGGCGACCTTTCTGGGGGCAAATTGGAAATTACATTGTGCTTATAGGCCCCAGAGTTCAGGACAGGTAGAAAGAATGAATTGGACCCTAAAAGAGACCTTAATTAAATTGACCTTAGAGACTGGTGGAGACTGGGTGTCCCTCCTCCTCTTCACCCTATATAGGGTAAAGAACTCACCTTACCAGATGGATCTAACCCCCTTTGAAATTATGTTTGGCACTACTGCCCCCATTGTCCCTAAACTACAGGAACAGGTCCTAGGTGAATTCTCAGATGCTGACTTACTATTTAAACTGCAGGGGACCCAGTGGGCCCACCGGCACATATGGCCCAAGTTGTGTGCCTTGTATGAGGCTGTACCTCCTCCTGAACCCCACCACTTCCGCCCATGAGACTGGGTTTATGTCAAGCGTCACTGCCAAGGGACTCTGGAACCTTACTGGAAAGGACCATTCGTCATCCTGTTGACAACTCCAACTGCACTCAAGGTCGACGGAATAGCAGCTTGGATTCATTACACCTACGCCAAACCTATGAATCCTTTGCCACCAAAGGTGATGGGGCCTTTCCTAATCCTACTACTAATCCTCACATTTGGACCACGTATCCTCAATTGGCTTATGTCCTACATAAAGGAGACACTAGGAGTAATTCAGTTAATGGTTACAAGAACACAATATCAGACGCTATCATCCGAGTCTAAAAACCAAGATTGGTTTTAGTTACTACTAGAGGGGGAAATGAAAGGACAAGACCAACGCCATCTTCAGACTCTGGGTCTTTGTCCTATCAACCCCGCAGCCCCTGCCCAGTTCCTGAAAATTGCAACACACTTAACGGCACCCTGCTCTGGCGCCAGTGAGTCGTTTCGCAATTTGGGCCAACCAATCAGGAAACTAAACATCGGGCCCACTACAGCCAAGCCTATCAGCCTAAAGGTCAACTGACCTCACACTGACCTCGCCTACCTTTACCCAATCCTATAGTGACAAGACTACTGTTTCCCTGCGCGCGCTTTCCTACACCCAATCATGTAATGCCAAGGCATGCACTCCCCTGCTTGCGGTTGAAACCCATAAAAATCTATGCTCCCCTAGACTCGGGCCGCAGCTCCCTACCCGCTGAGTTGGTGAAGGTGTGTGGTCCCTGCTCAAGCTTGTAATCAAAGACCCTTTTGTGATTACATCGGAATCGGACTCCTGGTGGTCTCTGGTGGTCTTGTGAGCTTGGACATTACAGCAGGAAGCTCTAGGGAAAGCCCATGGCTGAAGATCTAAATTTAGAATTTATTGATTGAGAGATGGCTTTGAACCAAGGAACTGGATTATGCCACTTAGTCAGAGAAGAACTGTGACAGAACTCTGGAGCAATCCAATGTACTCCACATGTATTAGTTTTCTAAGGCTGCTGTAACAAAGCACCAAAAGTGGGTGGTGCTTTGTTAAATTTGAGAAATTTATGGTCTCACAGTTCTGGAAGCCAGAAGTCCAAGATCAAGGTGTTGAAAGGCTGATTCCTTCTGAGGGCTGTGAGGGACAACTGGTTGCATGCCTCTCTCCTGGTTTCTGGTGGTCTACTGGCAATCTTTAGTGTTTTGTGGCTTGTGGGCCCAACATTCCAATCCCTGCCTTCGTGTTCACATGGTGTTCCCTTCATTTCTATGTCTGGCTCTATGTTCAAATTTCTCTTTTTTATAATGATATCAGTCATTTTGGATTAGAGCCCACCCTGATGACTTCATTGTAACTTGCTCACTTTTCTATAAAGATCTTATTTCCAAATAAGGTCATATTCTAATGCACTAGGGGTTTGGACTTCAACATCTTTTTGGAGAGACACAATTCACCCCATAACAACATCCTTACCCCACTTCCTCTTCTTTTGTTCTGGCTTTTTGCTCATCCCATTCCATTTCTGCCAGATCCTGACCCCGCCTACTCTCGTTCTGGGGCCCAGGAGACATTTTTTTGCAGTTTGATCCTGAGACAACTTCAAGAGCTCTGGCTCAGCTCTTCTTTGAATGATTTGCATTCTCTGTCACTGTGATGAGAATCCTGTGCTCAACTTTGACTTCTGGGATCCAAAGCTTGACATCAACTCACCTGGGTTCTCCCAGTTCCCATTAAAAATAGCATGATACATAAGCATCAAGTACACTTGATTAGTTCTCAGAATTAGCAACCTACTCAGGGTGAGAAAATGTAATCCTTTATAGTTAACAAAGTTTGGATGGTAGTATATCTCCTGAGACAAGATCTGGACAAAATCGCTAAGGACAACTTTGAAATAATGGGGAAAGGAGTGCAGAAAAAGGATCCCCAAAAGGTGTCGCAGATGTGAGTTCTCAGGCTCGCTCTGCCACTCACTCTCTGGTGTCCTTGATATAACCCACTTCCTCTTCTTGAACCACTCTTGCATTATCTTTAAAATATAAAGGCCCTTCCAGTTCTGGCCATCTGTGATAATAAGATGACCCTAGAAGCTTTCGCCTCAGGTGACAGGGAATGGCTGCAGACAGAGATGTTGACAGCAAGACATTTACTGGGACATACAAAATGGGGTTGGCTGGAAGGTGGGTGGGGGCGGTGGACACCAGAAACTCTCCTTATTCTCTCAGGCAGCCACTTTGATGCTGTAGGAGGATACACACAGAAATACCGACTCCAACTCTTCAGAAAGTTGTGGATCCCTTGGTGCTGAGCTGGAATATCAGAATACCTCAGTCCTGACGCTGGACATCTGTAGTCCCCAGGCCACTGAGCTCTTCTTACTTCCTGGTAGTTAACCAGCCTCTCCCTGCACTTAGAACTCCTTTTCTACTTCTCCTAACAATGCCAGTGGTGCCATGTAAAATTAAATTTGATAAATTGAATTTAAAATTTAAATCTGTTAAATTTAAATTTCCAGTAAATAATGGATACTTTTTTTTCTTCTTCACTTTTTGGTGGTGCTGGGAGTGGAACCAAGGGCTTCAGACAGGCTAACAAGTGCTCTACCACTCAGCTACACCCCAGCCCCCTGAATACATTTTTTAAATACAAGTATGTACTATGCAATGTTGGGGACATACTTATACTCAAATAATTATTTGTCATTTATCTGAAATTAAAATATAACTGGGTGTTCTGAATCTTTATACAGGATTCCATTCTCACCAATGGATTCCTGCTGTTATCACAAGAGTGGGCTAGTTCTTGCAGGACTGGTTTTGTGCTATCTAGCTCCTGTCCTCTCTCACATCCTCTCTCACCATGTCGTGTCCTCTACCATGCCATGACACAACATGAAGGCCTTGATATTGAACTTCCCAGCCTCCAGAACTGTAAGAAATAAATTTCTTAATAAATTGCTCAGTCTGTGAAGTTCTGTTACAGCAACACAAAAAAAACTAAGACAGAGCAGGACAACGTTGCCCTTGTATCCTATTGGCACATAAATATTTGGAAAAGGAAGAAGAATGAAGGAAGGAAGTCAATTTCTCAGAGATCTTTGAGAAAAGATTATGTAGAAAAAAACGGGCACACCCTTGTCCAATAACCTGTGTGCATTCCACATGATCCCCAATACAGCAATGAACAACCATCCCATAACTGATTGTTACCTCATCCTGCTAGTTACGATAATTGGAATGCCTAGGTCTCCAAGTTGAGATCAAAAATTAAAATTCCCAAAAAAGAGCCTTGCAGATCTCCTGCAGGGACTCAGCCATTTTGATCCTCTTCTTGGCAGCATCTTGCATCAGCCTTTGGGGAAATGAGTAATAAAAGACTTTGCAACCGGGTCCAGGAGAGGGCCTGGGCCAAAACCGAAGAGGAGTGTCCTAAATCCCCCGAAATAGGTGTCAGGAACTGAGGTCTCAGGAAACAAGGGAGTCAAAAGCTGGGAAGAGAACAAGTAATGGAGCACAGGAGGGAGCTATGTGAATGCAGGGGAAAGGTCTGGATGGATGCTAGAGGCTGTCCACACCAGAGTTTCCATGTGTTACTGGCAATACACTAGCTGACTATGCCAGAAGCATGTGAAAGTCTTCATTCTCGTCAACCTGGAAGGGTTGTAGGTTCTCTGGTTTGGTTTTTGTTGTTGTTTGTCTGTTTGTTTTTGAGGTTTTTTTTGTTTTTCTTGGTACCAGGGATTGAACCCAGGGGCACTTAACCTCTGAGCCACATTCCCAGCTCTTTTTTGTTTTATTTTGAGACAGGATCTTACTAAGTTGTTGAGGGCCTCATAAATTGCTTAGTCCGGACTTGAACTTGTGATCCTCCAGCCTCAGTCTCCGGAGCTGGGATTACAGGCAGGTACATGCCATCACACCCAGTGGGTTCTCTGTTCTTGGCCTGTGGTTCCTCTTCTCCATTAGGATTTCCTCTTTTCCCTTCCAGATTTCCTTTGTTCCCTGATGCAGCCTTGTAGCCTGGTTCTCAAGGAAGAAAACTACCATGCCCTCCTTCACATAGGCGCTAGGGCCTCGAGTCCGTCATTTGCTTGCTTGCTCGCAGACCCATTCCCCCTTTCTGCTCTGAGTCTCATGGGCCATCCTTGCCAACATTTCTCAGGATCCTTTGTCCAGAGAACTCTGGGTGGGTGCAGTCAATGGGAGACACAGGTGGGAAATGGAAGACTGGAGCGGGGTAGAGAGGGCCGTGGGTGGGGCAGATGGTGGGTTGCCAGATGTGGTTCTGTGCAAAAGCTGGAATATCTGTCCAAGTGACAGGAACTGAGTTCTGAGGCAACTGTATGAAATAAAGGTGAAAAAAAAATAGTTCATAGAACTAAATCTTTTTATGAGAAATTATCAAAAACATAGAGGTGGGCCAGGCCTAGTTAAATACGGCATTCTGTTCTCCATGTCGTGTTTGTTTGTTGTGGGGTCATGTTTGTGTGTAGCTGGAGGACCAGGCCTGTTTGGGCAAAGAAGGAACTGGTTCTTTCTTTTAAATGTGCCAAACTTATGTTGATGTCATTCAAAAAGTGGATGACTGATGCCTGAGTATTTAGCCAACTGGTCTCCCGAACTTATCTTAGTTATATTGTAGTCAGGATCTTGGCTGTTTGGGCTAAAGTGCATTCAGATCACCTAGGAGTTCAGCAGGTCTGGAGTGTAGCCTCAGATTCTGTATTTCTAGTGATTTCCTGGGTGCTGCTGCTTCTGTGCTAAGCTGAGCTCAGTACTTCAAGCAGCAAAGCTCTAGAGCTGGTTTCTGAGGACGAGTTCCACAAATGCTTTTAGGTATGCCTTGAAAAACAGCTGGGAGATAATTTGGAGAAATAGTGGGTACAATGAAGTTGGTTGGATCTCTTCACTTTGAGGACTTTTTGCCTGGTTACAGGCCTTGTAGCTCTAGGAAGGATTAATTTCGTGTTGTGCTTCCCAAATTTATTTAGCCACAGGATCTTTGTTCCCACACATCTCAAAGACCAGGGTTTTTAAAATATGCCTGGAGACAAGCTCTTCTGGGAGCCTGACCCTTGGCCCTTGCTCTCAGCTCATGACACCAGGGAGAATTTGTAACAATGGAAAGGAACAGGATCCGATGCTCTTGACTTCTGAGTGGAACTCTCCCTCAGGCAAAGACTTCAGTCAGAGATAGTAAGAATTCCTAAGATGAAAGAAAAGTTAGTGCCTAGATTGACATCCTTGCTTCACCACCTACTCATTGTAAGTGAGCCAGGCGTCCTTTCTGAACCTCAGTTTCCTAATCTGTACAATGGAGCCACCTGTCTTGTGGGGTTATAGTGAGAAATCAGAGTGGAATTCCTGTGGTGGATTCAGTGCATTGCCCAGTGCACAGTCAGTGCCCAATAGGAGCCCTTATTATTACAGCGATGCAGAAATGTCACATTTCATAGGCACCCCATTTTTACTACAGTTTCTTATTGAGGGAGAGAGGGAGAGGAGATGGGAGAAAGTGCAAACATTCTGGCTTGGAAGGAAACTTTGCTTTGATGCTGACAAGTATAATTTGTCTTGAGACTGCCAAGCACTCGAGTTGAGCCTTCATATTGGAAAAAAGAGACAAGCGAGATTAATCCGGGGCCTCCAGTACTTACTCCATCTGGCTTGGCTTGGCACAGCCCCGTCCCTCTACACACCGATTACTCCTTCAAAAGCCTTAGCAGAGGAGGTCTCTAATGGGTTCTGACGTGACAGGAATGGGGCTCACACAGCACAGAGATAAGCACCCCAGCACCAGTTCAAAACACTTCCAGCACTATGGCCCAGATGCTCCACCATAAGAGAAAGAAATGGACTAAAGAGGAGCCACGGCTTCTGAGCCAGGAAGAAGCCTGGAATTCCCAGGAGCACCTGGGGCTCCACTGTAGGGAGCATCGGGAGCTGGGCTCACATGCATGGGGCCAGTGACCTGGATTACCTGACCGGGACACCTCCCAGTCACCACAAGCACATTGTAATCTGGCTTTCCAGTTGCTCTGGGAATAGGAAGGTGCCTGGAGGATGGGAAGAAGGTTGTTTTTAGACATTTGCTAGTAAGAACCTGCTGGGGAGGCCTCTCATGCTTGTCCCTGTGCCTGTGATGGTGGGATGGAGGGGACGGGAGACAGGGAAGGGAGCGAAAGTGTGAAATACCAGGCACATTGCCACGGGGGCACAGGGCCACGGGGGTGCCACACTACAGGTCTAACCACTCAGCATAGGCCTGAGAAGTAGACATCTTTTATTTTATTTTATTTTTTTGGTACTTGGGATTGAACTCAGGGGCACTCGACCACTGAGCCACTTCCCCAGCCCTATTTTGTGTTTTATGTAGAGACAGGGTCTCACTGAGTTGCTTAGTGCCTCGCCATTGCTGAGGCTGGCTTTGAACTCGTGATTCTCCTGTCTCAGCCTCCCTAGCTGCTGGGATTACAGGCATGCACCACCGTGCCTGGCTAGACATCGTCTTATTGAGAGAAGATAAGAAGGGGTGTGTCCTGGGCCACACAGTAAGTGATAGAGCCAGGACTCAGACCACCCATCTGAGGATCTGTGTGGCTGTAGTGCTGGTTTGCATTCACAGAGAGAGATTACCAGTAGAGAGAATAGCTTACATTCCCAGGAGATACCAACTCCACAGTCTGAAGTCTTCCTTCCTGGGAGACCAGAAAAAACTGAGAGGGTGCCTTTGAGCCACGTTGGAAAGACTGAGTTCCTGAACAGAAGACTAAAGCAGGTGCATCAATCAGGGGCTTGTTTATCTTGGATTTGGGAACTGCCAGTGCTGAAACAAAGGGTCTGCTTCTGAGCTACTTTGAACATACACTACTCTTTCAGAGAGCGAGGCACTTGGCATTCCTTGGCCTGACAGACTAGGTCCAGCATGAAGCTCCCACGGCCTCAGACATATTTGGGAGCCTTGATGAGCCAGAGACTATACAACACTGCCATCTCCTGGGAGCAAGGTCCACACTAGCATGGGCAGACCAAAACCCAGCTCAGAAGACCCAACTGAATTACACGTTAGGCTTTCTACTCCTCTCTGTGGTCATATCGTGACTGGGGATGGCCAGTGTTTGTTTATGAGTTAACAAAGCCCACAGAAATCAAGAGTTTACACACCAAATATTCCAATTTTTTTGTTTGACAAATATTAATGGTATATTTTGTGCCATGCACTGGGTTACATACTAAGTACACAGTGATGATTAAGATAAATGATTCCTAACTTCATGAAGCTGATGGTCCAGTGGAGAAGACAGACTATAAACAAGGAGTTGTTTCATTGCAAACAAAGAATTTGTTCCTGATTACCACGATGAGTTCTTAGAAGGAAAACACAGGGGTTGTAGGGAAAGGGAACCCTGGCTTAGTTAGGACATGATCTATAGTCAGATTCCTGCAGAATGTGTAGAAATTAGCCAGGCAAAGTGATTTAGGAAAATAATATGTTTGAAAGCCTCAGGACAAGAAGGAGCCTGGCACATTTGAAGAAGTAAAAGAAGTTTTGCATTGATGGGTCTTTGAAAAAGTGGAAAAGACTAGTATCAGGTATGGGTGGTTATAAGTAATGCCCAGATCACACAGGGCCTTAGAGTGTTGTATTAAGGACTTGACTCTATTTGGGGCACACGTAAATGTGACAAAAACCTAATGCAAACTAGTCTATCAAAAAAGCAATTTATTGGTTTATATAATTGGGAAGTCTTCAAGTATGGCTGAATCCAGGAGCTCAGTGTCATCAAGATTTTCTTTGGGGCTGGGAGTATAGCTCAGTATTAGAGCACCTGCTTAGCACATGCGAGGCCCCGTGCTCAGTCACCAGCATTCCCCCTATCCACTAAGTCTTTTCCACTAATTAACTGTCTCTGTGTTTTGGTTTTTGGCCTCATGCTCTCTTGCAAAAACAGGTTCTGCCAATGTAGTGGGAAAATATTCACTGATATCCACCAGTCCAACATCTTCATAATTGATTCGAAGGGAAAAAAAAGTTACCTCTCTATCTCCAATTTAAAAAAAGAATCAGGAAAGACTCCAGCCTAGCTTGGGTCACACGCCTACCTGTTGGATCAATCACTTGTCTATAGGGATGTGGTATAATGATTAGCCTAACTTGGCCATATTTCTACCCCTGCAGCCAGAATGGGGGTGAGGGTAAAGAAAGGTGCGGGGGAAGTACTATAATTGAGAGCCTTGGAGTCCTAAGAAATGTGGGAAGAGTTTTTCCAAGGCAAAGGAATGCTGATTACAGAAGAAAAATGGGGATGTTTGTGGGATATACAAAATGGCATCATGATAAATAGAAGACTATGAGAAATCACTGAAGGGTTTATATGCAAGTGAAAAACAAAAGAAATTTTCTTTTTTTTTTTAAACGTCACATTGGTTATTGTGAGGCTAGAAATGAGAGGGGGCAAGAGCAGAAGCAGAATTCAGATTCTAGGCAAACTGAAACCTCTTCCAAGTATCTATAAATTACTTCTAAGTGCACAGTAGAACTTGAAAAAAATGTATGAGATGTCTTCTTGGGCCAAAGACAAGGAGAAAACAGAAAAATGGAATTTTTTGGGTTTTTTGTTTGTTTGTTTGTTTGTTTTTTACATGAGTGGCTGAAGGTTCCTGGGAACTTTCCTTTAGACAATTCCTCCAACCTTACATAAGCAAGATTCCTAAATTTTTTTTTTTTTTTGGTACTGGGGATTGAACTCAGGGGTACTTGACCACTGAGCCACATCCCCAGCCCTATTTTGTGTTTTATGTAGAGACAGGGTCTCACTGAGTTGCTTAGCACCTCGCCTTTGCTGAGGTTGGCTTTGAACTCCCGATTCTCCTGTCTCAGCCTCCCTACGTGCTGGGATTACAGGCTTGAGCCACCACGCCCGGCTAAGATTCCTAAATTTTAACAGTCATGTGGGTAAAGGAGGCAAGATGTTGGGCCTAAATGAGATGGGTGTCGGATCTGAGAACCTTCCTCCCGGAAGCCCACATTAACTGAGCACTTCAGCAATGGCGAGACAGTGAACTAGGAATAAAAGAATGCATCCATCACTATGGAGAGAGAATGAGGAGGGGTATGCCTCTTGGCCTGGGCTTTGGGTGGGGAAAAAAAAGACTTCGAGACTTTATAAACATGACTGTTTTCATGGGTTTCGGTTAAAATTCATTCCACTTGCTTGGCCCTGAAATCCCCAAGCTGATAAATTAACCTTAAAAATAGTAACAGACTAGTCGTGTCCCTGAGGTCCCTGGAGAAGGAAGCACTGCTTCTCCTGACACCCTCAACCTAGGGTGCACAGAATTCCCACATAAAAAATCCCCCTGAGCAGATGTCACAATCTCATATTGGTGTCCTCAGCTGGCTCTTCTTCCCCCATGATGACCACTTGGTCATCAACTGGCTACCAGCCACCTGGGCACTCCTGACCCCTTCCCAACCTATTTCTGTTCTCATGACAGCTCTTCCTTCCCATGGTCTGAATTTGGCCAGCTACAGCCTTCATAGTCACATCATTTCTCTGGCTTAGACCTTCAGCCTCCTACTCAACCTAGTTTAGGGATCCTTTTCAGTTTTGAGGCCTTCATCTGTGCCCAGTAACAATTTTCTCCATCACTTAGGCCCAGCCTGGTCTTGGATTCCTGCATCCTGGCATGATCCCACAAAGATGATGCCCTTCTCAGTTTGCTCTGGCCTGGCATGCTGGAGCCAGACAGAGAGAATAGGGGAATTTGGAGCAGACTAGCTTGGTCTCAAGCCAGTCTGTGGCATCTTGTGGCAGTGGCATGGCTCTCTAGGGTCCGGGCTCCTCCTGATGCCACAGCCCCTTCACCCACTTCCTGGCTGGGCTGCGGTCCAACAAGTGTTAACAGCAGGTATGAACGCCTATCCAGACCCCCATCCACTGAACCAGAGGGGTGGACCCAGCTCCAGAAACTGAAATTCCTTCTCACATGGAATGTGGCAGGCGAGGGGCAACACAGAATTCTGGCACTGAATTCTGAAGTGGAAATTAAATAACTATCTGAATTAGAAAGAGCCAATATGGCAGTCTTTGAGAGAAAGAAGAACCCTGAGTGGGCCAGAAACACCAAAGCAGCCAGGTTGGCGGCTGAGCCCTGCCTTGCAACGAGGACAAAGCAGCCACTTTCTTGCAAGACAAAGGCAGGGCCTTACCAGTCACTGCCAGGGCAGGATTCACTTCCTGGACCCTCACAGGCCAGGAACTTGACCCAAGCAAGACACTCTTCCCAGGAAACCCCTGAGGGTGTGAGGTGGGTGGCACTGAGCCCCACAAGCTTATACATGGAGTGTGCCTTGTAACCACAGGGGCAGAAAGATGTTGCAGTCCCATGCAGGTGTCTCTGCCCACTGTGCCCACAGTTCTCAATACACACAAACCTCACCCCAATTCCTGATGTATGGAATTCCTGTTGGGGTTGCTAGCTAGTCTAGGGCCTTCCAGGAAGTGCAGTGGCTGCACATTTGGGGGGCTCAATAAAGAGCTGAGGGCATTGAAGACTTCCAGTTGTTGGCTGGAGACAGAGGAGGCTGGATCTCAGTTCACAGCGCCATGCCAAGTCCATAGTAAGCACTCAACAAGCCTCAGACTCTGAGCCTAGTGTCTCCAGACATTTGCTTCATGATTCACTGTGAATTCAGAGCACCATGAGGATGGAGATGAAGAGGCAGTCTTCATTTGGAGGAGCTCAGAGTCTAGGGCATTTGCTATGTTAAAATAGTCTATAAGTGCAAAGGGTCACATATTTTACAATTCCATTTATAGGGAATATCCAGAACAGGCAAATTCATAGAAAAAAGAAAGTAGATTTGTGGAGGCCAGGAGATGGAGGGCAGGTGTTATGGTTTGGATGTGAGATGTCTCCCAAAAGCTGACGTGTGAGACAATGCAAGAAGGTTCAGAGGAGAAATGATTGGGTTGTGAGAGTGGTAAGCCAATCAGTCAATCAATTCCCTCATAGAGATTAACTGAGTGGTAACTGAAGGCTGGTAGGGTGTGGCTGGAGGAGGTGGGCATTGGGGCATGGCTTTGGGGTATATATCTTTGTATCTGGCAAGTGCAGATCTCTCTGCTTCCTGATCATCATATGAGCTGCTTCCCTCTGCTACACTCTTCTGCCATGATGTTCTGCCTCACCTCGAGCCCCGAGGAATGGAGCCATCCTATGGACTAAGACCTCTGAAACACTGAGCCATCAAATAAACTTTTCCTCCTCTACAATTGTTCTGGTTGGGTCTTTAAGTCACAGCAGAGAAATAGCTGACTAAAACAGCAGGGATCCTGAGGAGAGACTGCTAATGGCACAACGAAGTGCTCTGCCAAGGAGATGGATAAATTAAATATGATGAATTAAATATGAATGTGATGAGTGCTGAAGAAACACAAAAAAGAAAGGGACCAATTGATGGTGTAAAGGATTGCAGGTCAGAAAAATATCTCACTCATCCATTCATGTGTGCTTTGCAAAATGACTGCAAAATCTGGGAAGTAGTGGTTCAGAGCATGTACATGATCTCTTTGCTCCTGGAGTAAGTTACCTAAACTCCTTGAACCTCTGGTTTTTCATCTGAAAAATGAGAGTGAAACTCATACTGCTTCTTATTGTTGTGAGCATTAAATTAGTAACTTGAAGTATTCAATTAATAGAAAAAAACTCTGACAATGTAGTGAAACGGAGGTCAGAGTCAGATTTAAATTGATTTAAGATAATAAAGAACTGTGAATTCTTCTTGCCTATCTGAATTTGTGGACTCAGGGCCAAGCATCGATCTAGACCCTCGGGACATAATGCAAGACACAACTGTCTTCTTCTAGAGACACTGGCCTGTAAGGAGGTATGAAGGATTGCGGCCACCCGGAGGAGACAGTATTACTCCTGAGTAGGTAAATTAAGTAAGTTTGTTCTTGTCTGTCTTCAAATTCCTGAGAGAGTCTGGTCTTTTTGAACCAAGCCATAAGTCATGGGTTATAGGTTGTTGACTAGCCAGAGGATGGACCTCCTGCCCTTGAGTCAGGGGCTCACTTTACTCCAGTTAGCTGTAATCAAGAAATGGGATGGTGGCTTGTGGCACAATCACAGGCCATGGATCCTCCAGCAGAAACCAGTTTCCCTTAGGAGAGGACTTGTGTAGAGCAAACCCCAGGACACTGTTCTCCCAAGGAAGAGTTTTCCAACAGAGGGAACAGTATGTACAAACTCAGGCCAATGTGGAAAAGCATGGGATATCTAGGAACTGGGGGTGGAAGATGGAAATGTCGGAGTATGATTGGGGATAAAGCTGGAAAGGGAGGTAAGGCAGGAAGTGGCTGGTGTGGCCTTTGTCTCCCTCTTGTGAAAGTCAGGACATCTTCCCTTGCAAAGTGGCAGAGATGGAGACCAGGGTCATTATCTGAGAGCAGTTCACTATGGGCCTGCTGTGGGTCAGGGACTGTACTGGGCCCTAAAGTGGAAGTCTCTGATCACTGCTGTCAGTGGTTGCCCCTTCCTCTCCAAAAAGGCACTTTGAAGGTAATCTTTCATTCTGTGGAAGTTACCATATGACAGAAAAGAAAATCTGCCTTGAGCGAGATGGAAACATAAGCATGAATCTTGGGGTCCTTTGATGAACTGGTCCTTATGATGCCCAGTATTTCCTCAGCGAAGCAACCAGGCACACTGGCTCAGGAAGCTTGAATAGATGGGGCAGAGCCCCAAGTCTTTCCTCCCTTCCATGATCAGCCATATAACAAGGGGTCATGTACTGAGGACACTTGGGACCTGTGAACTTGGGCTTCTATTTTAAACCACCGTTGACCTCTCCCCCAGTATTAGTCATGTCAATGTCTCCCCACTACCACCATGAATATAAAACATGGGCATCAAATTTTATTATCAGCTCTCTTACTAAAATCATCCCTTTAAAAAACTATATCTGAATAACATTTTATTTCCTAAAGGAAGTAACTGAATGGCTCTACTCCTAGATTTTATCTGGACTTTGGAATCTAACTGACCTGGGTTCAAACCCCACTTCCACCATTTGCCAATATGAGTCTTGGGTAAATTATTTCATCTCTTACAGACTTTACTGCCTCATGTGTATCATGGGGCTAATAATATTCACCTTTAGGGTTGTGATGAAGATTAAATGACATAGTGTGAAGTAATTAAATGGTAACTGGTACTTAAAAGGTGATCGATACATATTATCAGTGACATATGATTTGGGGGCATATATTTGAATTGCTAAAGGTCATTTGTACTGCAAGTCTATTTATTTCTTACCACAGCTGTGAAACCCAAAGGAAAGGATGCAAGTTGAAGTCCTTTCAAAAAATGCTAAGAACAGGAGCTTTGGGATCATGATGTCAGATATGGGGACTATTATAGTCAAGGCTGCAAAGTGGCAGGTGCAGAAAGCCAAAAAAAGCGGCAGCATGACAAAACAATGACATTAACCTTTACTTCTGAATTTTAAAAAAACCAGTAAAGTTTTATTAATGTTTTGAGCTAGTTCCAAAATCAATTGTGATTTGTTTAACATATGACCACTGATTTTCTCCATACTGGACATATATTTTTCATCAGTTTAAGATTATTTTGTCTATTTTCAAATAGGCTTTCACAGTCACAAAAGTTGGTAAAAATAAGAAAGTAGGAATATTCCTTACAAATGGGAAATGGTTTTTATTGATGGCCCCGCTACACTTGATTTATATTTCTTGTCTAGCACCTTGTATTGAGGTTTCTGGAGTCCTATCTGGGCTTAGTAGAAATAGTGCAGAAATTGATCTGTTATGCCTTCTCAAGGGCATGAGATGAGATGATAGTGCATGTCTGTGCCTAGACAAATAACTAAAGGATGTTTCTGGTAAAAACAATTTCTGAATAACATTCACTTTCACACCCACAGGACCCAGAATGATATATTTCCTGGAGGGGGGCCGGATACTAATCGGAGAATGCAACATGTTTTCCAAAGGCGACTACAATAGCTCCCATCTCACATTTCTACAACCTGTCCTGGCCACTCTCTCAAGAGGTAGACTGCAACTCCCTCCCACTGACTCTGGGCTGGCTGAGTAGGTTGGTGGGAACCAATTGGATATGGTGAAAGTGATGTTGCAGGATTTCCCAAGCAAGGTAGGAAGGAGAAAAACAGCTTCCATCTAGCTCTCTTGGCACATTGGCTCCTGGAAGCCAGCTATGCTGTGAGACCCATACTACATGCAGAGGTCAAGTGAAGGTTCAAGATCCAGCAGTTCTAGCTGAACCCCAACTCCAGACATCTGAGACATGTGAGTGAGTCATGTTGAATAGGCTCCACCACTTAGGCTTCCCAGTTATTCCAGTCTTCCCAGTTGGCACCCCAGACATTATGAAGCAGAGACCAGCTGCCTCCACTGTGCTCTGTCTGGCTTCCTGTGAGCATAATAAAACTACACAAATGCTCAACAGCACCAGATTTGGAGGTGATTTAGTTATACAGTAATGGTTAATTAGAAAAACAAAACTCCCAAACTCCCAAGGGTGGGTGGGTCCACTTTCTCCTTCTTCATGATTGTGGGACTCTGCACAGGCCACAGAAATTCTCAATATGTTCACTTCTTTATCTGGGATAGGAACAACTTCTTGTCATGGTGTAAGATGAAGTCAGAAAGCAACAGAAAGAGAGCTCTTAAACAATTCGTGAAGAGCAAATACTGCAGACTGGCTGCTCCTGAAACTCCGCTGGAGAGCAGCAGACAGGCGTACATGCTCCCGGGAAACAGTCACTAACCCACACCTCAAATCCAACTCCATGGGTCTAGGTGGGGCTTTCACCCCAGGGGAAAACCAAAACTCTCCAAAGTTCCCACAGGGCAGACAGACATGGGACATGCTCAGCCCACACTGACCTCACTTTTTTTGTATAATGACATGCCAACTTGTGGGAATGCTCTTGTCCTAACCAGAGGAACCAAGAAGAACCTATCAGCCTTCCAGAAGGACATGCTTTGTGCCCTGCAGCAGGAGGCCCAGGGCACTGCCCTCATCCCATTCTTCCATGAACCTGCTCAGAGAAGGGCTTTGGGGCTTGGATCTGGCTTTGCTGAAGAAAACTAACCCCTTTCTGTATTCAATAGAACTACTCCTCAATAACACTCCAACTGATTTTTATAGCATTGGGAGATAAAATATCTTTTAATACTTAAATTAAAAGTTGTTTTGTTTTGTTTTGAAACAAGGTCTCGAATATTGTCCAGGCTGGCCTTGAACTTCTAGACCCAAACCATCTTCCTGCCTCAGCCCCTTGAGTAGTTGGTATTATAGGCTGGTGCCACCATGCTGGGCAAATACAGTTTCATTCAAAGTGATCAAGGTACACATCTGTCACCTGTTGTGAGTATTCCCCTCTCCCCTGGTGCTTTCTCACCTCAAGCTCAGAAAGTTGGTCGAGTCACTTGTTACATGTAAAATTAAGATAACTCTACCTCATAGGCCAGAGAAGTCACAGCATAATGAAACACTGTGCTGTGTAACAAGTTGGTTTCATTTACTCAATCCAAAAATATTTGAGGTTTTTGCTAATTGCCAGATATGAGCCTAGATCCTGAGAAAATGCTGGTGACAGAGGAGGAAACAGGGTGCTCCTGGGACACTATGCAAAGCTCCCAAATCAGACAAAGGAGGCTGGGGAGCAGTCTTCCTTCTTGGAGGAAATAATGTTTAAATTGAGACCTGAGATACTAGACGGACTTGCGGGGATATGGTGGACAGAATGCAGGGAAGGTGATTGGAGCAGAGAGAAGAGCAGGAAGGAAGGCCTGGAGAGAGGTATTTACTTTAGGGGAAACTGTTACCTGAAGCCTGGAACATAAGGCAGAAAGTAGAGGGCAAGGGTTTGGTGGGGTAAGTGACAAGTAGGTGGCTGGGACCTTTGAGCTTCAGCATTTGATGTGGAGCTTAGTAGGTGATGTGGAGACTGGATCAGAGAGCAAGAGTGAAGGCCAGAAAGCCAGGAGGCAGCCCTGCCAAACCCAGGGCGATCAGTGACTCTCCCATGAAGCTTGTTTTTTTTTTTTTTT
>CM053400.1:47362323-47414738 GCA_028644305.1 Xerus rutilus | reverse complement strand
TGGGGGCAATTTAATAACAACATTAAAATAGTATTCTTTCATCTCATACTTAAAATTTTCTTATATATATTCTAAAGAATAAGAGATATTTTTATGATGAAATTACAAATAACTAAAGTATTCATGATTTTTCACATACATGAGTGTTGCTTTAAAAGCCCATGAAGCTTGTTAATACTGTTTTTTGTTTGTTTGTTTTGGTACCAGGGATTGAAGTCAGGGGCACTTGACCACTGAGCCACATTCCCAGCCCTATTTTGTATTTTATTTAGAGACAGAGTGTCACTGAGTTGCTTAGTGCCTCGCTTTCTGTTAATACTCTTACATCCCACCCACCGTTGCTGGAGCACACCAGGTGTGTCTCTGAAGCATGGTGATATGCTTTCTGGAGGATTCTTATACAGCAAGGCCAGCTTCTAATGAGCCCATAAATGCAAGAGAAAGCAGTGTGGACGAAATCTAAGGCAGAGGAGGGAGAAGGACCCAGTCACTAAAGTCTGGCCTGGAAGGGCCAAGAAAGTGACACTGTGACACCTCCCACTCCGCCCCCCCCCCCAGCACTGTAGTGAACTTGGCCTCTACTTCCTTCTCAATGAGAGAGGGCCCAGCCAGGGAAGCCTGGCCATTTTCTGGGCCCTGGGGAACATCCTAAGCAGGAAACACTTCTCTGAGATGAGAGCTGAATGTCAAGAGGGAGGGGAAAAGTGAAGTTCAGAGTTGGGATCCATAATGTTTCAACCAATTTTCTCACTTTAATTCTCACCACACCCGGAAGAAAACAAGCCTGACTCACCAGCCACATCAGTCGTGGGAGGAAGGGAAGCTTGGCTAGCCTCTCAGGGCTCGAACTCCTGGCATTCCTCAAGGCTCATGTGCTGGGGTCTCTCTGGCATTCACAGAAGAAGAGTGGCCCTTATCCATGCCCACCCCCACTGTCCATGGCTCCAGCCACCTCCCTCTTCCTCCCCCAAACTTTTAGCCTCCAAGCTATAGTCAAGTGGGGTCAGGAAGGGCAGCTGAATTATGATCAGGGATGAGGAGGACATTTTTGAAGCCATTCCAGTGGCCACAGGACTGGGAGTGTCTGCAGCTGGTTTAACAGATGGGGAAGC
Organism: Xerus rutilus; assembly: GCA_028644305.1. Lineage (NCBI taxonomy): Eukaryota > Metazoa > Chordata > Mammalia > Rodentia > Sciuridae > Xerus > Xerus rutilus. The sequence continues at coordinate 47,413,626 of CM053400.1, read as the reverse complement.
AGGAAAGGGTCATGGAACGTAAACGAGACTCAGAGTCGACATTCCAAGTCTACCACGTGGTAGCTGAGAACCTGGGACAAATTACTTGCGCTTCTGTTAAGCTGAAGTTGACTTGACTCTAAAATGGGAATTATAACATTTCTTGCTTATAGGTTACTAGAAAGCACCTAGGCCAACATCTGAAAGAGAATGAGGGCTTAGAAAATAGGACTCCTAACAGCAGGGACTGCCTACCCAACTCTTACCATTCATCCTACATGGTCTTCTACAAACACCAGACTTGATGCCCCCAGCGGGGCACGCAGGCAGCTGGAGGGAGGGACGGTGTTGTGTCCCTTTCTTTCCCAGGCCTCTCACACTGAATGTGGGTCAGTACAGATTTCCTGGCAGACTGACACATCCAGATATTGAGCTCTCCAGGAGGAGCAATAGTGCTGAACAGTCTCTAGAGTCCAAGGCACCCCTCTAATAAGTAAAATACAAGAGCATTTCACACCATATTCTATGTGTTAGAAGTAGCTTAGAAGTAGCCAAAGCAAGGAGGCAACAGAGAATCATGGTGACCTAGACGGAGCTGCAGCTGCCCCGTCTGGAGCATCTACCATTCTCCAGTGTGACCTTGGGTGAGTCATTGGAACTCATCTGTAAAATGAGGGTATACAGAGCACCTCCCTCGTGTTTAGAGTATGTGAAAAGTGCTTAGAATGGTGCCTGGCACAGAAGTAACGTTCCCCGGGTGGACATCATCACCACCATCACTCAAGCTCAGCTCTGCTCGCTTTGCTGCACGCCCTTGACAAATGGCAACACTGAAAACCTCACCCCGGATAAAGATCCTGTGACCTAAAACAGGGAGTCCACACTAGGTTTCAGAGGAGTGCAGAGCTGGGCTACCTTTTGGCATAACCCAGGTGGCAAGGTAACTTTGTGGATGTGCCTTGCAGATGATAAAATGTACTGCAAGCATCAGTGTTATAGTTTTTGTTTTTCCTGTACTTCCCAGTCTTGAAACAATATTGTAAATATAATCTTACTTCCTGTTTATTTGGCAATGTACCATGGTCCTGTGCCCAATGCTTTTCACAGGTCTGCTCACCTAATGTTCCCAATAGCCCCATAAAGTTAGAACTATTTTCATCCTCATTTTAAAAGTGAGGGTAATGACACCCCCAAATCACTCAAGATCTCAGGTGGGATTCAAACTCAGGTCTTCTGGCTCTCAATTCTTTGTTATTAACCACTACATTATGTTTTAAGTTGAATATAAATGTTCTCAGGTGAATAAGATTCTGGTGGGCTCAAGATTTCCAGCCAAGTGACCATAATCCTGCTCTTGAATTCTGACAGTTCTCCCTCTCTGTGTCTCTTAAACAGGTATGTGACATCTGAGCATCACAAGGCATTTTATTGCTTTGCTATGTCAGATCTGAAAAATCATCTTCTTTTCCTTGTTCCCAGTTAACCATGCCAAGCAGACTTTGTCAACCTTGGGAGGATCCAGAACCCAGTTGACCCTGCTCAGATTTAAAATTACAGCTCCTGAGTCTAAGGATTTTCAATCTAGGAAAGAGAACATTTTATTTTCTGGCTAGGACATCAAAACAAATTATAATATCTTCCTACTCCAAAACAAAACAAAACAAAAATCTGTCTTCTTTCTGAAATCGAAAAAGCACTTTGTTAAGAAAAAAGAAAAAGAAAAGACAACATGCAATAGTAGCTTATTCTGCTTTAATATCCCAAAATATCTGTGCAAATGGGACTATGCTGCAAAACAAGTCAGAAATCTGTACGTCTCACTCAGAGGAAAACTGATTGGAGAGAAGGCACCAGAAATTGCATTTTCTTGGATTAAATGTAAACAATAAACTGGGGAAAAGATTCACCAAGGAGAAAGGAACTTCTGCTGTCATTCTGTGGGCACATCCTAAAGATGAAAGCTGGTCTCACTCACTGACACTCAGCCTCCACGTTGCACTGTTGTGTAAACAGTGCCTGATGCTAAGGAGATAGATACTCGCAGAGCAGCAGTGCAGAGGGGTGTGAAAAGGAACTGACATGAGCCTGTGGGTCCTCTCCCCTCTCCCACACGGCCCCCGAGGGCATCTCAATTGGCAGTGCCTTGCAGTGCACCATTTATCAACAACCACGAAGTGGAGAAATCAAATCCTAAAAAGCCTGGGCGGATACACTTTGTTTCTGTCCATGCTCTTCAATCAGATGATGTGGACATGTCCTGGGGTGGAGGGACGTACCGCATCTAACGGGTCTTCCTAGGTGATGACGGTGGGTGCAGTGCGTCCTGTCCTCTCCTGGAGCTGGGACACTTTCAGAGCAATAGAAATAAGGGGGGCCAACATGACCTGCGGGAGACACAAAGAAAAGAGCAGTTCCCATCACTTAAACACAGATCCAGAGCTCCAACTCTGGCTTTGCCCCTGAACTCCAGAGCCATGACTCTGCCTACTACCAGCCACCCAGGCTCCTCAAGCTCTGTGAGTTTAAAAACAAATGCATTCTCTTTCCTCCAAAACTTAGCTCCAGCATAAAGCAAACCAAGTCATTCCTGACACCTTCCCCTCCACATTGCCTATGTCTAATCTACCAGCAAGCAGAAGTGACTTTCACCTTTCACATATCTCTTGATGGCACCCATCTGTCCACTGCCATAACTCTTCCTAAAACAATGTTCTCTCTCTTAACTGAAACAATGGTACCTCCACATGTACTTTTGTATTCTCTGATTTATTTCTTGCACTGCACCCAAAGATCTTTCAAAATGCAACTCCCCTCACAAATGTCTTCTTCTCACTTAAAGGGAAAAAATTCTGCTGCCTAAATAAATACTGTTGATATTAAACAATGAAAACTGCGTATTGAGTTGAACTACTGTTTTACAGGCAAGGAAACGGATCCCCAAAGGTGAAGTGATCTGGCCAAGTGGCGGAAGTACCTTTACTGCTGTTGTTTTCTCATCCAAGTCTTCACCAACTCTTTAAGTCTGGATGAGAGGAAATAATATCTCCACCTGCTGGGACCATACACTCCACCAACACAGTGTTGAGGTTGTGGCACAGCAGTTACAGAGTGAGGGCGGGCATCTATCTCCCCAACAGGATCTCTCTAGCCATCCCACCTGCTGGAGACTTTGGTTCAAAATAAACCTGCCTTTCATTCTTTCTTTCCATCTGCCAAAAGCCAGGCTTTTATCTTGAGAGTACAAAGAAAAATAAGCATAGTTTCCTTTCTCCTTTCCTCTTGCTCTATTATCCTAAGCCTGGATGATGCAGACGTGGGTTAAGTTTTAGGGATGCCAACAACACAACAGGGGTCTGGCAAACATCAAAGTTGAAGCCTGGTTACTGGAAGACGTGCAGAAGTGAAGCACTCTCCCCTTCTAGGAATAAAAGCAACTGTAACACTTAAATGAAGTATCTCATCAAATCCATAGGCACAGAAAGCAGAGTGGTGGCTGCCAGGGGCTGAGGAGCAGGGAAGTGGGATTTACTGTACAAGGGGTATCAAGTTTCAGTTTTGCAAAATGAAAATGTTTTCAAGATCCATTGCACAATAAGGCAAATACATATAACATTACTAAACTGTCTACTTAAAAATGGTTAAGATGGCAAATTTTATGTTGATTTCTTAGCAATTTTTTAAAACACTTTAAGCTCGTAAATATAAAAAACAACTGGAATAGCTGCTCTTCCTCAAAAGGAAATACTGTGTTCCCACTAGTGTTTAAGCATTGTGCACTCACTATCTCCCTCAATCCCTATGACTCTATGAAGTTATTATCCCGCCATTTTGTAGACAAGGAAACCAAAACTCATGAAAAATGAAATGACTCATGTAGGGACATACAGCCACTAAGGGACAGGAATAGAATTTTTTTTTAATATTTTTTAGTTGTCAATGGATCTTTATTTTATTTATTTATATGTGGTGCTGAGAATCGAACCCAGTGCCTCATGCATGCAAGGCAAGTGCTCTACCACTGAGCCACAGTCCCAGCCCAGGAATAGAATTTAAAAATAAGATCTAACTCCAAAAATCTATGCTTGAACCACTATGCCAGGAGTTTCCAAATGAGTTTTACAGAATTTGAAATAAGTTAAAGAAGAAAAAGGCTCTGTGGAAATATAAGTGTAAAAATACTATTTATTTCATTCAAATTTTTAAATAAATATTGTTCATATTACAACATGCTGTTTTTATATACACATCACTGTGAACTGATTGCTACAGTCACGCTATTAACATAACACTCCTTTGCATAGCTACCTTTTCTGATGTGCCTTTCGTGAGGCACTAAAGGTCTACTTTCTTAGTAAATTTCTTTTTCTTTCTTTTCTTTTTTTTTTTTTTTGACATAGTTGTAGGAATTTAACACAGGGCCTTGCTCATGAGAGGCAAATGCTGTACCACTGAGCTACATCCTCAGCCCTTTTTAAAATTTTGTATTCTGAGACAGGGTCTAAGTTGCCTAGGCTGGCCCAGAACTTGTGATCCTCCTGCCTGAGCCTCCCAAGCCACCAGGAATATAGGTGTGTACCACTGTACCAGGCACTCTCAGTAAATTTCAAGTAGACAGTATAGTATTATATTGTTGTACCATGTTGTACATTAGCTCTTGGGAACTACTGCATCCAACATAACTGAAATTCTTTACTTTTTAGCCAACATCTCCCCATTTTCCTCAGCCCCTGGTAATTACCTCTTGATTTTGTTTCTATGAGTTCAACATTTTTTTTTCTAAGATTCCATACATACATGAGATCATATAAAATTTTTCACTGTTTCTGGCTTATTTCACTTAGCATGTTTTCCACATGCACTCATATTGACACAAATGGCAGGATTTCCTTATTTTTTCAGAGATATCTATATATCTCTACATAGAGATATGTACCCATCTTTATCCATTCAACTCTTGATGGACACTTAGGTTGGTCCCATGTCTTGGTTATTGTGAATAGTGCTGCAATACATGGGCATGCAGATATCTCTTCAGGACAAGGACTTCAGTTCCTTTGGACATGTATCCAGAAGAGGGACTGCTAGACCACACAGTAGTTATATGTTAACTTATCTGGAAACTTTCATACTGTTTCCCAAAATGGATATACCAATATATTCCCATCAGCTCTGTATGCGTGTATTCCCTTTTCTCCACTTCTTAACCAATACCCATCTTTTGGTTTTTTGACAACAGCCATCATGACAGGTAAGGGGTTATATCTCATTGTGGTTTTGATTTCTGCTTCCCTCATGACCAGTAATATTGAGCACCTGTTCATATACCTGTTGGCCATTTGTATGTATTCTTAGAAAAAAAAATTTAATAGGCAATAGAAAAATGACTATTCAGGTCCTTTAGCAAATGCCATTTAAATGGGCATCTTTAAAGGCTTCTAGGAGCCTTTAAGGTGCAGTGTGTGCTGTGAATTACCATTTAAGGGCTGATGCCACACTTCCTGAACATTTTGTGGCTATGAAGTTCTGGCTGGGGAGCATCTGTCAAGAGGTATGCTGTGCGGAACACACTTACAGAAACCCTCCTCTGTATGTCACTCCTCCCCATGGGTCTTCCATTTTGGTGGCTATTCTCTATCTCAGCCTTGGTTCCTGTGGTTCCTTCTCACTCTGACATACTCGTGGAGACGTTGTGGGTATGGCCAGAAATCCAGCCCACTAGGCTACAGTGACAGATGAAGACAAAACTTCTCTTCCCTGTTCCCCACCAAATCCAGAACCATGTATGTTCTGCCAGAGCAAGGGAACCACCAAGCAAAGTGACACACGATCAGTGATAGCAGAACAACCACATGAGGTGCTGATGTAAAGATTAGTTATCCTGAACCTGCCACTTATTAGGTATGTAAACCTATTAACTGGTATTTAACCTTTCTGGGCCTCAGTTTCCTTATCTGTAGTAGGGACAATAATAGAGTCTCCACTGAGAATTGAATGAGTATATTTATAGGCTTAGGGCAGAGTTGGGCAAACAGCAAATGCTCAGATAATTGTTTATCATTATTATTATGCTTGTTATTATCTATTATTAATGTGATAGAAGATATGGAGGAAGGTGTGCCCAGCTGGGGCCCTGGTGTATCAGTGAGAGGTGAGGGCACAGTTTAGTGGAACTCTTATTGTTCCCTTCAACAGAAAGAACCAATCAGGGTCCAGGGCTTAAGCATTACCTGGGGGTCCTGATTGATTTTGACGACATCCTTCTCATAGCTGTCGATGTACAGTCGAATGGTGGCCCCTGCACTCCCAGTGCCACTTAGCCGGAAGATGATGCGAGAACCATCTGCAAAAATGAGCCTCAAGCCCTGGAGAAGATAAGCAGAGACTGTTTCCTCACATGTTGGAAGGGAAGCTAAGGATTGGCAAACTCTGAGGGGTCCATTTGAAGACCTAATCTCACTCATACTTGCTCAATCAGAGGATTAGGTCCTTGGTAAATGGCAGCCACTGGGCCTCATGGGACTACCTTCTCACAGCATCCAGGCGATGGGGCTTAGCTAAAGTGGGAGAAGTATTTCCAGTGTTGGAGGAAGACCTGAGCTTGGTGATGCTGGGTGACAGGAGGGCTTCCCTGTGATTTATGAACCAGCTATTCCAGTTTGAAGCTTAATAAATAAGTCAGGCTGCAAGATAGAGAAACTAGACCCTCAGCTCAGGAGGGAAACATGGACAGAATGCACTGCAGCCAGAGCAGAAGAGTTCCAGGTGGATATGGGGTAGGACTCTTCACAAAATACTGGTAGAGAGTTTCAGAAAAAGAGGCCACATGTCCCAGAGTGCAGAAGATAGCTGTTCCAGACCTATCAAGCAGGATCCAGCAGTCAGTCTCCTGCTGACACCTGAGGACTCCAAGTGGGGTCCATGTGGGTGCACCCTTTTCTTGGCTCCTCTCTTCTGCCCTCCCTGGCAGTACCTCTGGTCCTCAAAGATCTCACTTCAGGGAAAGGTCAAGGACTCTCAGGTAGGCATTCTCAGTCTGAGAGAAGAAGACTGGGCCAGATCATTGCCTGAGGATCCTTTAGTCTCCGTGAGTCTCTCATTCTTCCACAAAATAATGGACTTTGCATAATGCAAAAGAGTGACCGGAAGGAAACAAACTATTCCTCACCTGCTGCTCATCACCAATACTCATGTGGTTTTAACCATGCCCTTTTTTAGCATTCATTAGTGAGTTCAGCAGATGGAATACACAGTATTGTCTCCAATCAGTCAGTGAGATGACAGTTCATTCCCACTTACCATGTCTTGCTTTCTAGAAACATACCAGGGTTAGTCTCCTTCCCCCACAGTTTCAACTTGAAGTTTCTTAATTCTTTTCACTTGATTCTAGAAGCTATATCTACTTCAGCACACTTTTGCTCCTATCTAGTCTTCCACCTAAATGCTCAGGTTTTCTAATTTTACAACATGGCACTGATGCCTCCTTCCTCACATGATGCAGAGAGCAGCCCCCACCTATGCTGAGGCCTCCTGCCTCACCTCTGCTCTCTTCCTCCCTCTCTGTAGATGCTGGATACAGAGCAGAGTTGGGGCTTACTTTCCCAAACTTCCCTTGCAAAGGACTAGGCCAAAACTCTAGGTTTGTCAAGAAAAAGCCAAATAGGAGGTTATAACAGAATCCTCATCCTCTCCTTATTATCTCTGCTTCTAAATTCCCAGTGGTGACCTCAACAGACAGCAGACCCCAAAGGGGGAGTCCCTTGGTCCCTGAATATTTGTGAGAGGCTGGGAGAAGGCCTGAGTAGCCTGCAGCTTCAGAACTGGCACACAAGGGAACCCTAACAATTCTGTCAGGACCCAGGATGGTCTGGGTTCCCACCTGTGGTGCCCTGCTATATACTGCTGTGTCAGGCAAGCTGCAGACACTAACAGTTAACATTTCCACATCCAGGGATACTGTATTTAAAAAGGCATATTCTTATTTAAGATTTAGAACCTATGAAGGAAATATGTCTAGTAATGCCACCCTTGTGTTGTCATTCTGCTCCAAGCTCTGGAGACAAAAGAGGGGGGTTGATGTCTAAGGTGATGGTTCACTTTTTTAGACTGTAGGGCTCCTTTCTGCACATACCTTCAACTTGACACTCTGCATATGATTCCAGAGGGTGTAAAAGTCCTTCTGGCATGTAGGCTAAGAATCCCAGAATGAGGGCACAGGGGACTGCAGAACCAGAGCAAAAACCATTCTCCCTACGAATGCACCTGAGAGCCACATGGAACTTGGCAGAAAACTGGTTGAGAACAGATACCGCAGAAAAACAGGACAGCAAAGGGCCGTTTGCATTTTTCTCCTGAGGCTTCACAGATGATGCTCTGGGGACCCTCTCCCACATGCACGTAAGTCTGCTCCTACCTGATTTCTTGAAATGCTTCCATCCACAGGGTCACTGTATTCAAAGTTATCAGCTTTCTCCACAGTGTAGACTTTGTCATTCGCAGAGAACTGCTTCCCCACAAAGGAGCGGTCAAACATCAGGGTCTCCAGGTCCTTCATCATCTTGTTTGCACCTTCTGCTTCCACCTCCTCATAATCGTACCTGGGGGATCACAGTGTTGAGGCCCAGGCTGACTTCAGATCACACTCAGGTGCATTAATGCTGTCCTTGACATCTGATTGGCCTTCCCCATGCCCAGACCCATCTACTTTAGAGGAAGCTGCAGGACTACACACTTTTTATCGGTGGGGATGGAAAGAAGGGTTTGGAGGATTTCAGGGAAGGCATGGGGGCTTCTGCACATGCAGAAAACTCCCATCTTGGTTCTTCTACAGAACCAAGCACCAACACGCTTCAAAGGCTTTGGAGAGATACAACTGGACTTTGAATCACCATATCCCAAGGAGGTGGAATCAAAAGCTGTTATCTCCAGAGAACGCCACATGAAGGAGCACATGATGTGGGTACTTTTGTTCCAGGCTCCTAGAGCCCTTTGGGGGTGATGCTGGGACAGCTCCCAGGCTGGGACCTGCCTGCAGCAGCTGGAGTTTAGCTAAGGAGAGTTCCAATCTCCATGGGAGCTTCCGAAAGCAAGGCCAGGATTTTTGCCCAGCAGAAGAAGGAGCCAAACCAACTCTTTATATCTGATATGGCACCTGCTTTGCAGAAGAAGTGGATTTTGCTGTACAGTGTTTTGGATTATCCCTGACAGAGAAGGCCTGGTGTGGATGCAGCAAGGCCAAGAAAAGTGAACCAGAAATAAAATTCTGTGACAATTATTTTTCCTTCAAGACTTGTTCCAGACTCCTTTCTTAGGAGGTTAAAGACTCTTACAGGTGCCTTCTCCCAACTTAGTGGCACACACCCTCTTGAGAGAGTTACTTTTCAGAGGCTCAAGAGAGCCAAGTCTATATTTATTTGCAATCATGAAACAAATACAAGATGTGCAAGATGACACCTCTGAGACAGGAGAAATACTGGGGAGTTAAAGCCAACTTATTCTGGCTCCTGGATTCCACGAATCAAGGACAAAACAGTCTCCTTAATCTTGAAGTCAGCTGTTTGCCCCAGTTAAAATGATAAAGATCAAGAAATTTATAACCAGGTGTTTGTGCTTTATGTCTGTGAGCTTTGGGCATCCAAGGAAAATGTTTTATGAATCCGAGGCACAGAGGGCAGAATGGAAGCCATAATCTGGACTTTGCAATCAGAATGAGCTATGGTCCAGCCTCTATTGGTTGGTTGCATGAGGCTTGGCCAGTTGCCCCATCTCTCTGAATTTCAGTTGCCTTATCAATAACTGTTTTGAGGCTCTCATGAGACAATGCATTTAATAAATGAGGGGTACAATGGAGTCAAAACTAATCATAATTGCAAGTTCTGAGGATCTGATTTGTAATACTTTGTGAGCAGTTATATTTGATAATAAAAGTATGATATGCTAAAAGTTTTTACATGGCGATTTCTTTTTTTTAAATATTTTTTTAGTTGCATATGGACACAATGCCTTTATTTTTTTATGTAGTGCTGAGGATTGAACCCAATGCCTCACACGTGGTAGGCAAATGCTCTACCACTGAGCTACAAATCCAGCCCTGCGATTTCTAATTAATGAAAGAGTGACTCTTTCCCTGAACAACTGCTCCTCATCTCATTCCACTAACTCCATTTTCATTTCAACTCTCATTCCACATCCATTTTCACTAACTCATTCATTTATCTACTCAAAATACATTTATGCAGTGTCTACTGTGAGCTAAGCGTTGGAGGATACCATGGGGCACAAAAACAGACATGGCTCTGGTTTTGTTTTGTTTTGGGACTGGGGATTGAACACAGGGGTGCTCTACCACTAAGTTACATCTCAGTTCTTTTTAGTTTTGAGACACGTCCTGCTAAAGTTGCCCAAGCTGGGCTTGAACCTGAGATCCTCCTGCCTCCTAAGTAGTGGAATTATAAAAGTGTGCCACTGTGCCCGGCAGATTATTGTTTTTGTGGAACTCCAGATTCTAAAGAGTTCATGACTGCTGTTCTGAATTACCAGGTTTTCCTGGCTCTTATGGAATACATTGTAGCTTGGTTACCAAGACTACTACATGGTACCAGGGGCCAGTTTTTATTTATGCTTTCAAAAGAGTAACTTGAGGGAGGAAGAGATCAATGAACTTGTACCAAGTTAATAAAAGAATTCTGATAAGAAGCCCAAGCTGCCTAAGGTTGATTTCTTTCTTGACTAACTGAAGTCATGGATTATTAAATCTGGAACACAGTTTTAAAATCATCTAGTCTAACTCATTTATTTTACAGAAAAAGCAATTGAGTTCCAGATAAATTGTATCCATACATTTCTTACAAATAAACACTTGATCTAATATTCTTTTTGTCATACTTTCTTCTCATAATTAGAACACTAAGGTCTAGGAAAAACATTTGTTAGATTTTTATACTTATTATGGGGCCAGCAAATTAGAATTAGTAAAAAATATTTCTAGTAAAATATCTTTAATGGTGCTAAGGATGGTAGCCAGTGCGCCGAAATTTACAAAACACTTTCGATTCCTATATTACTTCATCCTCTCAATAGCTGGATCATTATTCCCATTTCTACAGATGAGGAAACCAAGTAAATAGAGAGGTTAAGTGACTTCCCAATTTAGTAATGGCCAGAAATAAAATTAAAATACGTGTTTCTAAATCCATATCCAATGTCATTATCACATCCACCCAATGGGGACATTTCAAAATGCTTATAAAGTATTTTTTCTTTTGATTATGTTAGCTATGTTAGCTAAATTTTTTATTAGCCCTGTTCTTCAGGCTGACATAAAAGTTGACTTCTTCTGATTTATTTACTTTAAAAATCTCCAACTAGTAGAAACCATATGAACTAGAGTTTTATTATCACTTAAGACAGAAAAGACATTGTATGTGTGAGAATTCCTTCTGTCCAGCTCCTTCACCCTACCTGGAAACCCAGCCAGGCTGTGCTTTACCTGGTGAAGAAGTTCCGGCCATACTTTTGCCAATGATCTTTGAGAATGTCCTCCACGCTCTGTTTGCGGGTGGCTAGGATGGAGAGCCAGGCGAGGACAGCCCACAGTCCATCTTTCTCACGAATGTGGTCAGAACCTGGCAGGGCAGAGCAAGCTGCTATAAGAAATGTGACTTCTCCAAAATGTTGGGGAATAAATTCAACAGTGAGCACACAGATCCAATAAAAAAGTCATGACATTTACCTGGGGACTTGAGTACATGGAGGGAATTACATATTCAATAAAGCAACATAATATTGACAAGAAGCTGATGCTTCCCAAAGTAAATTATAAATAAATGTAAAGGAAATGTCAATAAGAATGACTGTGATAATTTGGTAGAACTTGATATATCATAAAGTATTAAGTCAGAGGAAAAAAACTAAACAAAATAAATCTTAAACAGCAAAAAATAATGACCATTGCAAATTTTTCATAAATCTTGGGAGTGATAAATACATAAATTCAGTATTCATAAAGAGAAACAACTGATGTAATTATGTACTTAAAAATTCCCATTTCTCTATAGCAATACTACCATAGATAAAATTAAAAGGCCACTGACACATTTTAAAAAGGAAATACATTCACAATTTTTTCATTGTTTAAGGTAGATGTTGAAATACACTCCATATAGGAAAACATTCTTATGCATCAGGAGGCGTGGTGGCACACTCCTGTAATCCCACCTACTGGGGAGGCAGAGGCAGGAATGATGACAAATTCAGGGCTGGCAGTGGCAGAGTGCTGGTCTAGCATGTACAGGTCCTGGGTTCAATTCCCAGTACGGAAAAAAAAGTCTTAAATACTAATAAGAGAAAAGCAAAACCTCAAATGAAAATGGGCCAAGGGTATACCAGGCAATTCACCAAAAAATAAATACAGGTAATGAATTAACATAATAAAAAGTTGGCACTAATTTTAAGAAAAGACATGAATGGTAAGACCACAATAAGAAACTACTACTTGCTTGACAAATGGTTACAGATTTTAAAAGTTAGAACACCTAGTATCAGGGGAGGCATAAAGGATCTGGGACTCTCTCCTGACGCTGGTAGGAATGTGCACTAGTAGGAACCTTCTGGAAAGCAATTTGGCAGGAAGTATCCAAGCCTTAAGAGTGGGCCTGCTTATGGATCCAGTAACTCCCTCTCCAGGACATCTTCCTTTAGCCAATGAGGACTGGTTAAACTAACAGTGCCATATCTGTCTCTTGCTAAAATCTCTACCAAAATTAAGAAACTGACTCTTTGGATGTTCCTGTCTGCATGGAGACCCTTTCCCCAAGAGCCTGATGTGGAGCAGAACTCTCATTTTCAGCCTTTAAACCTCTCATTCTAAAACAAAACAAAATACAGATTACATTGAGCTCTGTTTCCCGAATGGGACTCTACACAATCCCTCTACAATTATGCTTTGCATATTGTCATATCATGAATTCTTTATGTACCTTTCTGCTCTACTTGGCCACTCACTGGGTCCTTTTCTTCTTGGGGCTGTCAGACTATCTAGCACAATGCTGGCCATGTCGCAAGTATGTGGTATGTTTCTTTCCTTTTCCTCTTCATCCTTTTAATACCTTCTCCTTTTCAAGACTAGCTCCCAGCTTTCCTAGGCAGCTATGGGCCCACTGTCTTCCATCTCTTATAGCAACCTCTACAAAACTGCTGGGAAGCTGCCATTGTCCTTGAGCCCCAAGTCATGGCCTCTGCACTAACCATGTGCTTCTTAGAGGCATCTGTTATTTATCTTTGTAACCAATTCTGATGATTAGCTTAGCACATGGAATATAGTGGATAACTAATTGCAAAGGAGGCCATGATTGAATGAATCAATTCATTAATTCATCTGCTCCAACATTTTCTCTTTCTCGTTTTGGTTCATAAACATATACAAACTCTTCCTTTCAAAAGTTTTTCTCTTCAATGGGATACCACTTTTAGAAGTAATAGTCCTCAAAAACTGGATGGTGGCAAAATTAGAGACAACAGGCAGGATTTGTGATGCTATATATAACAAGTTTTGGAAATGTTTCCCCAATTGTATCATCTGTAGAGTTTTATTTGCCTTTACTGCTATTTTAAGAAACCAAAAGTTAGCTTTCTGACTCCTTCAGCTTTTGCAAATGATGATATGTTTTGGCAACAGTTTATCATGAGGAGCAGGATTCTGGCAGCTTGCACGATACACTGCTAATTCATGAGTACACAGCTTGGAATTATTTGTACTCCACTGGAGTTTTTCTTCCTTTAAAGATTTTTTTTTAAGTCAAAAATAACAAAAAAATTGTATGTTTTAATTTCTTCTTCTTTTTGGATAGACCTAAAGCATGGAGGTAATATTTCTCACTCTAAATAAGAAATTTGGCTTTTTATTTTATGTGGAAATAAAATAAAATCTTGCCCAATTCTGACCAAATTATTCAGAGATTACTAAATCACACACCTACTATTATCAATGAACTAACTGCCTGGAGTAACATAAACGTTCTATTGCATTCGCAGGATCCTTGGTTTCTCTGGAAATTCTGATTAATTTCAGTGATCATCTTGGATGTGCCGAAACTCTAGATAATTCCATTAATACTGAAGAAGCCTGGGTAAATTTCATTTCCTTCAGTGTTCTGATGAATAACGACAGTTTTTTAGTGAAAAAGGGCAATGAAGAATGCATGTGTTTATAAACTGTTTTTACAGTTGTGGCTCCAGAGAAACTGATTTATCCTTAAGAAACAAAAAACCTGAATCTAAGGCTTGCTTTGTTACCTAGAAGCTGTTTGAATTTGGACAAGTCACTTAGCTTTTCTGAGCCTCAGTTTTGTCAACTGCAAAATGGGGCAATGATAACTTTTAACATAATTGTAAGAAACTACAGTGATGAAGAAAGTGGAGATATTTTGTAAACTATGAAGCACTATATAAATGCAATAAGCCATTATGGAAAAAAAAACTTTTAGGGAAAAGTAATATGTTTTCCACTGACATTATTAAACTTTCAACAATAATATTCCTTAACTGTACATATTGGAGAAGAAAATGGAAAAATAAAATCCAACATATTTGTCTTCTGAGCAGTGGGAACATAGTCCTCACCTCCCTTTTTCATTCTCCCAAGATGAACATGAATTAACTTGTATCATTATGTTTTCGTTTTAAAAAGTAAAGGAAGCCAAGCTCACTTAAGTGTGAGAAAGGGCAAACACTGCACTGCAGGGCCCAGCCAGCGGGAAGGTGATGCTGGGTTTTGCTGCAGGTCTTCTTCATTCTTGCCGCAGCTCAGGGACCCACACAGCAAGCACATGGGAGTTCTGCCCCTTCAGCATCTTCAAACACCTGTCACTTCACTTCGGCCTAATCAGCACCTTGTGATAAGTACAAATGGCTCAGTCAGGGCACAGTCTGGGTCTCAGCCAAGAAAAATGTCAACTCTTGCTAAGGGAGCCAAGAGTTAACAGCTTAGGGATCAGGTTACATCCGCCAACACGGGCATCTCAGGGGCTGCCCTGGCGTCTGCCCCGACCAAGTGACAGCCTGTGGAAGGAGCCACTAAAAAACAGCTACAAGGAGTTCTCTCAAAGTACCGGCATCTGTCTGTCTCTTCCTCTGCTCATTTCTCTCTCTCCCACATTCCCCTGAACACACTCTCTGCCTGGAAATTTCCACCTCACATATCCATATTAGCCTGGCTAATATCTCTAGCAACTACTTTCAATTCACCCTCATCCAGATGCTGTCCTTACCCTGCTCTGTGCTGCTGTCATCCTGCGACCATACCCATCCCCCAGATTATGTGTTGTGCTCCTAGCTGGTGGTGGGCCCCCAGTCAGCTCTCAAGAGTAGTTTTCCCCAGAATGGCCAGTCCCCAGCTGACTGGTTGGGAAGCTCAGGAGACCTGTTCTGCCCACAGTCCTGTCCTGTTGGCCTTCCACTGCTCTAACAACCCTGCTCAGAAGGGCTGCTGAGTGCACAGGAGGGCTTCTCAGCCACTCCAGCCACCAGGGGGCTGTCCCCAGGAGCTCCCAGGCTCTCCACTCAGCAACTCCTAGGCTGTTTCTCTGGAGCTTTGTTTCCTCTCCATAAGGCACCTCTGGAGGGAGGTAGTGAATGGCTGATGGGCTGCAACTGTATCTCCACACAGACTTCACCTTACACTCAACCAGTATGAATCTGTGTGATTCAAGTACCAAGATGAATCAGATCATCATCTTATGCCCTCAGAGATGAACAGAGACACAGAGATGAAGAGACAGATATGCAGGTATTATGACTAGGGCATAAGCCTCATTCTATTGGGGTATTCTGTTTGGGATATCTCCAGACCTGGAATGCTGAAATCTTCCCCTGGGGGCTTTATCTATGGGAAAATGTACTCAACAGCCAGGTAAGTTAGAATGGGAAGAGACAGAAAAACTGATCCCCTACACCATGGAACAAGGTCAGGCATCCTGAGTACAAAGCTCCTAGACACCTGATGTGTCACTTCCTTTCACTTTACACATTTGTAATTACCTGGCCAAAGTTGGTCTTCCTTTCCCTGATGGAAATTCATGGAGCCTTCCAAGAAGATATCTTGCTCACTGTCCTAGCCTCAGAGCTTAAACCAGCATCCACATTTCTTCAAGTTATCACTTGTGTATGACACACTACCACTTAGAGATGGAACAAGGAAAAATATTGCTAACCTTTAGATCTGAACAGATGGTAACTTGCTGGCACATCTCCAAGTGATACCAAGTTCATCTTTGACCAGATTCCCTCTCTCTCTTTCCCAAGCCCCCCATTTTCCTGAAGAAGGGTTTAAAAAGTAGTGATATTCTATACTATTCACTGATTTTGCTTTTAATTTACTAACAAGGCCCTAGTGGGACAGAACTGACACTGCCCTAGGCCACTGCCTCAGGTGCCTCACTCTCCAGTCAGGAGAAGGAAACAGCATGATACCATGAGATCAGCCCAAAACAACAGGTCCATCTGTGTAGGTCCACCCCTCATGTCTGACTCCCTATTGAAAACCACATTTATCCCTGGTGTGTATAATACTGATGTCTGAGGACGAGTCCCAGCCTCTGTGGTTATGATAATCATGCAAGAATGGTGCTGTTTCTCCATCATAAGCAGACTGGTGTGTATTTGGTAATGTTAGTTATACAGTATTATAGGCTTGTTCTTTAAATGCCTGTGGTTTGTTTTACTTGGTGAGCCAGTTCTTCTCAAGTCTGACTCCTCTGCATCTCTTTGCAAGAAGACTTCTTTTCTTTTCCCAAGAGCTCATTTCTTCCTGCAAAGAGACCCTGGGGTTCCTGACCTTGGACTCTGGAACAGGACTGGTGTTGAATCCTCATGAGAGTCTCATTGTAAGAGGCAAGGTGAGGATTCTCCAAGGAGGTGAGTGCTGAATCAGGAAAACACTGACAGGTCACTTGTGGTTACAGCCTTACAAAGCAAATTACATCAAATGACTTTTAAAGTCCCTTCCTTCCAACAGCAAGATTCTGTTTGTCCAAATGGAAGGTACTAAGGGAAGTATGCTCATTCATTCATTCAACAAGCATTTACTGTGCACTCATTCTATGCTGTGTTCTACAGGAGGCTTTTAGGACACAGTAATGAATAAGACATATAAGACCCTTGTCCTCATGGAACTTATAGTCTAGTGGAGGCAACAGACATTAATCAAAGCATCATAAATAATTGTAATATCCCAGCCACAACAAGTATAACAAAGGATAGGCATATGGTGCCACAAGAACAAGTAATCAGAGAACTTGGCCCACTCTGGAAGGCCAAGGAGACTTTCCTGAGAAATTGCCTCTGCTGTCACTCAGAAAAATACAGAAATAAAGCATTTTGCATTCAATTAAACTATAGAATTCCAAAGCTTATAGGATCACTAACATCCACCCTGGGAAACTCTGTAAAGGAATTGCTGGAATCATTCACCAGCAAGGGCCATGGTAAGTGGACACCAACACCTCTGTAACGTAGATCAGGAGTTCCGTTAACTTGAATAGAGGAAGCAAGGGTGGGCAGCCTGGAGAACACGGACCTGGGAGCTGCTGCTAGTTCTTGAAGTCCTACTATGCAAGACAGAGCAGCATCTGCTGTGTTTTGTTTTCAGGCCTATACCCACCCAGTCAACACAGAGGCTCCTGCTTACTTCTGGGGCTCTGGGGCTCCTTGCCCAAAGCTCCCCATATAGACCTATGGGATAAGACATTATTGGATGCACTACTCAAAAATTAAATAAATAAGATAAAAAGATATTTTGGGGCTAGGGTTATGGCTCAGTGGTAGAGTGCTCACCTAGCACTCATGAGGCACTGGGTTCAAACCTCAGTACCACATAAATAAATAAAATAAAGATATTGTGTCCACCTACAACTAAAAAATAAGTATTTAAAAAAAGATATTGTGGGTAACTATGGATAGAACTATATTAACAAGAGTCATTATGGTAGATGTTCTCAAACATTCAAATGTTAATGTCATTGTGAATATCCAAGATAGAGAGGTAGGTTCCAAGTTTTCCAATCTTTGTAGACCCTAAGAAACTTCTCATAAAACTAGCAATCTTCCACAAACACACACACATATTCTTGGAAACCTGATTCTAGACTTCTCTCTTTTCACCAGGCTCAGCACTGATATAGGTACATGGGGGCAGGAAACTACAGGGTTGTAACAGTGCCTGCCTCCAAAGACATCTTCATCTATAGAGAAGAATGACAGAGGCCAAGTCTGGGTTGATAACACTGGGGAGATTTCATAGGTGACGACCACCTCAGAGGCTCCCTGGGCATTCATATAGAATCTCAAGGAATAATGCGGCACCACCCACACTATATGAAATAGGAAAAGACTAAGCAGTAGTCTTTTATTCTTTGGTTGAAGACTTAAAACTATCAGAAATGATCTAACATTCTTTGTGGACGCTGCTCAACCTACAAACGTATTCATCTTTGTTAATACCTTCCAATTCTATCACGTCAATTCATTGCCCAAGAGTACTGCCACTCTTAAATTGCTTAGAACTTTGTGTAAACATGCATCTAATCTACTGGCTCATCCTACCAACCCTGAGTCTGGAATTGTAGGAAAGGAAAGGAAATCAGTACTCTGTTCTGTTTAATGTAACATGAATTGCAACTCAACTGTAAGACGGAGGGAATGCTTAGCTTTGATCTTCTTTTCTTTGCTAACATGTGGCCACGGTGTATACAACAGGACCAAGAAGATCGTTCCCTTTACTTTAAAATGTTGGGTAGAGAGAATGGAAGAGATATAGCCGCAATTAAGTGCCTTGCAACCTGATTGGAGACCAATACATGGGCAAGGGCCACATGCTTGAACAGATGTTTGGAAAAGAGAGACTGATACAGGGAGGACAGGATAGTAGGGAGGAGGTAGGAGTTCGGTTCAGTACTCAGATGGGCAGGGAGAAAGACAGTCAGTATAGAAAGCGGGGACTAAAGTTCTTGGATCACCCCAGAGCATGCCCAGTCACGTCCTTTCACCCATGCTACAATTTACACACCCCCCCTCATGCACAAGGATGTATTTTTAATTTCCTGATTACCTACCAACTTAGTTCCACCCTAATGGTCTCCCTTAATTTAGCCTTGATAAATCATAACTTGTAGCTGTAGAAAACATGAGTCTATGAACGAAGAAAGATTTAATGCTGTGCTGAAACTTCTTAAATAAAAACGAAAAACTGGCTTGCTCCACCGTATTTCTTCCCAGAAATGAAAACATTTATGAAGGTTTCTTTGGCCACTGAGTGAAGAAAAATATGTTTATCACTGTTTAATCCCCACAGACTCGATGACCATGCTGCCAAGGAGGCCTCCCCAAACTTCCTGTCTCAGTGGATGGGATCCTCTGAAAGTAAAATTAGCCGTCCTGGAGGAATGTGCTCGCTGCTTTTCAAATGTGTATACTCCATCAGGGTTGTTATAAATAAATTGCGTCTTGATTTAGGACACATCAGCTACTGTTGCTATTTCAGTGCTGTGTTAGCAGTCTAAACTTTCACTGGAGGTGGCAGTTGTGGGGAAGAACATGCTAGCACAGGACTACAACTTACCAGTACCGAAGCTCTCCTCCCCACAAAGGGACAGTTTGCTTGCATCCATCAAATTCCCAAAAAACTTCCAGCCAGTTGGGGTCTCGTACAAAGCGATCTTTGTAGCATTAGCCACCCTTCAAAGGCATGAAATCAAAGTTACATCACAGCAGGACTGTGAGCGGGGCCGGGTGAGGGTGGAAAAGAGCAACCGTTATTGTAATCAAGGGTCCCATTTAGCATTGCTCAGAGGTATACATAATTCTAAGATTGGTGGAAAATCATAAGAGAAAACTTGGGCACAATGGGCTATTCTATAAGGATTCAGAGGAAGGGGGAGAAGAGGAAGAAGAAAGAATGAATTCAGAGCACACTTTAAAAGTTTAAAAGAAGCAATAGCAATAAAAGAGGTCGGGCTGTTTTAGGGGCCATTTAAACCCAGGTGTCTTGGTTAAAGACTGCATCTATAACCATTCTATAAAGAATAAAAGAATGATGTTTTGATGCATTTAGAATCACAGAATCATAAATATTGGGTCTAGTAGGTCAGCATTTTACAGAGGAGGGAAAAGGGTTCAGAATAGACCAAGGTCACACAGGCAGGATGACTGACAGCCCAGCTTTGAGCTTCCCAGCAATGCTGCTCTCATCTCATCAAAAGGCCCACAGGAGAGCACCCTGCAGGGTAGTTGTCTTTTTCTTTTTTTGGTACTGGGAATTAAACCCAGGGACACTTTACCACTGAGTTACAACTCCAGCCCTTTATATTTTTGTTTATTTTGAGACAGGGTCTTGCTAAGTTGCTGAGAGCCTCGGGCCTCAATAAATTGCTGAGACTGGCCTTGAACTTGAGATTATCTTACCTCGAACTCCTGAATTGCTAGATTTACAGACATGTGCCCCAGTGCCCAGCTAGGGGCTCCCGTTTCCACCAGCTTCACCCACTCTGGTCAGTGGCCCCTCTTTCTCCTCAAACATATTCTTTCCTCTTCCCTATATATTGTTAAACTATTTAAAACCTTTGTGTGGGGCTAGGAGTATAGCTCAGTGCTTAGCATGTCTAAGACCCTCGGTTCAATTCTCAGCATCAAAAATAGATACATACATATGTACATAAATAATAAAATAAAATCTTTAAGTGAAAGTTCTTCTTCCTTTGAATAGGAAAAGTTACCTGGTAAGTTTCATTCACCATTTCAGTGAAATTTGCTTTTGGAAGTGCTTGCCTTATTCCTACCAAAGCAATGGCATGTTTGGATTCTAATACTTTAAGAAAATCAAATATATGATTTTGAAAACTATGAAAGTATAATAAAATTTTATCTGGGTTACTGGATATTTTAATTGCAAATCCATGTGTAAGTTATCAATTTTTCAGAAAACTGAAATTAGATTGTCCCTGGATGACACAGAAGATATTTCAGGGCCTGGACGGCTAGCACAATAGTGTGACCATAAGCCAGCTCTTGACTCCACATGTAGCATCCAGAGGCAGAAGCAGTGGGTCACATTCTTGCTTTAAGTTAGTGGCATGTTGGAAAAGACTGCTAACTCCTCTGACTTTTGGCTTTCTCTTTTTGACAGTAAGGGTGGCTGTGAAGATCAACTGAGACAGAAAATGTAGAAAGCACTTTATAAACTATTAATTGCTAGCTGGATATTAGTCCATAGTTTCTTGCTGGATGAAGTCAAGTCAGCACAGATTCTGTAGCTATCTTCTCTGTCATAGGAACCTACTACATGGTCGCACAGTTGGAGGTTGAAGCTATGGGTTCAAATCCTGACTCAGTCATTCACTAGCTGGGTAAGCTTGAGTGAGCTTCAAGCTGCGTTAACTTCTTTGCTCCTTTGTCTTCCATCTGTAAAATGGGGTTACGCAAAGCATTTACCTCATGGGGTCTGGGAATTCAATGACTTAAAATATGGAAAGCATTTAGTGTCTAGGACATGGTAATATTCCATGAAGATTAGCTGTTATTATTAGAGCCTGATTTATACATTCTACTTTCCTCCCTGGCCTTGACCTTTTATTCATTCATTCATTCACTCATTCTCTACCATCATTCATTCAGAGAGATTTCCTGGACACCTGATAAGTTCTAATAATATTTTCCCTGCCCCTCACTTACTATTTATTATTTTTTTATTTTTCAATTGTTTTAGATGTTATCTCATAAGTTACTTTAAAGTGTTCATATAATGAAGTGATACATAATAAGTAGACAAATATATAGAAGCAAGTCTGAGCTATCAACTGTTTATTGTCACTGATTTCTATCACATAAACCTGAATTTTTTTTTTCTATTTTACCTATTTGGTCTTTCTGTTTTAGATTTTGGACAAATGAAGAATTGTTGTATGTGTAGGTTCATGAGCAATCTTGTTCTGTGCAAACTCTAAAATTATTTAGAATTGCTCTTCCACTCCAACATTGCTAAAAGCAAAAAATATCTTGAGTGCAGTGAAAGTGCCACCCATGCAAATGCATTAGCATTCAAGCTTCCGGACATTTTTTAAAAAATGGTGTGTGTGTGTGTGTGTGTCAGGAACCTACTATGTGTCAGGAACCCTCTGTCAGGCAAAGTCCAAGACAGTGAATAAGACAGTCCTTTCTCTACAGATGTACAGAGTCTAGCTGGGCAGCTGAACAAGCAAGCAGGCTATCAGAACCCAGTGTGGTAACTGCCAGGTGTAGGAAGGGTGGGTGCTAACGGAGCTCAGGGTGGAGGGAGTCTATTGCTGAAAACACTTCCCCCAATTCTCTCATATGAGAAACACTGAGCACACACTACGTACCAGAGGGTTACAGTGGAAGGGGAAGAAAACTGTTCCAGGCACAGCAGAAGGCAGGGGGAAGCCCAGGATGAGCCTAGACAGGAGGGCTGTGAAAATAGAGAGACTTACCGGTCCAGGGCACCACTTGTGGGCATGCTGCGTGCAAAGCCACGGACCCCAGTCTGCTGGAAATATGGAATGCTGAAGATGTTGGCAGCGATGACAGCCACAGAGTCCGAAGGGTTCACGAAGAACCCATGCTTGCCCAGAATCATGTTTCGATCCTTTGGAAGAAAGAAGGTTCGAGGGAAGATCTTTTAATCAAACTCCTGAAGCAATCAAACTATCTTTCATGAAAGTTTTATATAATTTAAAACTGACATATTTATTCATACTCGACTTGAAACACTGGATTTTATTTTTAATGGATTTGTACATACAAATGGGACAAAGGCACTTCCATGCCTACAAGCTAAAACTGTTTTCAATTGAAGTACAAGCACAAATTCTCTGTGAGCTAAATCTTCTGCTCTCCCTGCAGGGGCCAGCAACTTTAACCTCCTAGACCTTTCCCAAACTCTGGAACCAATCACCTCTCTCCCAGAGGAGAGGCGAGAACACATGAGAGAGGAAATGTTGGCTATTTACACAGTTTGATGGGTCACCAGGCATCCTTTGAGAAACAAAGGCAGATTTCTTTAGGAAGTCCCATGATTTGGTATGGAACCAACAAAATATGCCATCATCTTCATGGGCCCTGGGTGCCTGAAACACAGTGTCACTCAATTACCTGAGAGTGGAGGAAGACTCCCAGCATCAGAAAGATGTACTGAAAGACAACATCTGCTATGAATCCCTTTTGTTTCCCCAAATACTGATATGGGAAAAGCTGTTCTTCAGGAAATAGTGACTTCTAGTTGCTTCAGAACAACAGCAATAACAAAAATAAAATTTCAGCTTAATAAACGTGCACAGTACCTACTGTTCGTGAGATGCCAGGGTTACAAACCTACGACACATTTCTTCTTTGTCATTATGTGGTCACTAATGTAAATAAAACATTTTATTTCTAAAAATTTTAATGCTTGAGAAAAAAATAAAATGCTGATTTTCTCAATATAGCCTTCATATAGGAATATAAAATCATAGTTTCATCATTTAGCTAATGTGAATGAGTGAATGGGTATAAGCCCGAAACTTTTTCCAGAGATTAATAATTAGTCAGTTGCTAGCTGAGAACAGGAGCCTACCTTAGAACAGGTATATTGAATTCAAGCAGCTTGTGAAGTCCCAGTCATTACATCATAACCAAAACATAATAACCTTGCTACTTTTAGTAAATATGAATTAATGTGTGAAATTAAAGGCATGGGTTAGATTTCAAGACTATTATTTCCTTTCAAGAGGGTCTTTCAGTAATTTTGTTCTGACCTCAAGTCAGATGAGGGATCCTTAGCAGTCACTCACCAGTCTCCTGGGGCCTGGCCTAAGCAGCCCACTTTTCCCCCATCTGCACGATCAGGCCTGGCCTATATCAGAATTCAAGTAAAGGCACTTGTACCCACCCCATCTCCATCAAAGGCAGCCCCGAAGTCATGCTCTCCAGACTTCATGGTCTCCACCAGGTCAGCTGCATAGGTGAGGTTGGGGTCAGGGTGATGGCCTCCAAAATCCTCCAAGGGAACACAGTTTACTGCTGAGTTTGCTGGGGCGCCAAGTTCTTCACAGAGGATCTTCTTTACATACGGCCCCACAACTATATAAAGCATGAAATAAAAGTATAAAGAATCAGAAAACAAAACTGACGAAAGCATGTGAGAATGAAAAGGGGAAGAGGGTGGAAGAAGAACAGCATGAGCAACAGTGACAACGTGCAAACTACTCAGGGGCTAGTGCAGAGATACAACTGACTAGATGGAAGTTTCTAGAAAAAGGAATAATGAGACATTAGGGTGGAAAGATGGGGCTAGTTCACAAGAAAAGGATGGAAAATGGAGGGAACTACTCATGTGAAGGCTCTACCATGCTTCTAAGACAGGTGCTTCTCCACTCTTCTCATTTAGTTCTTCGGAAAAGGTGGTGCAGCTTAGTGCTTAGAAGCCCACGCTCTGGGATCAGATTGTCTGAGTTCAAATTTCAGCTTTGCCAATCACTGTACAACTTTGGAAAAGTTACCTAATCTCTCTGTGCCTCTCCCATCTGCAACATGAGGATGGTAATCGCAACAACCTAACAGGGTTGATGTCAGGATTACACTGAGTTAATAAACAGGAAGCTCTGAGAACAGAGCGTGTATGTTACAAATGTTTATATTATGATAATCATCTCTAATGTATAGATAAGAAAACAGAGGAAATGAAGACATTTGCCCAAACTTACACAGCCAGAAGAGCTGGGATTCAGGGCTCTCACATTCCTACTCTAGCAAGCTACAAACAAACAAAAACTTGTAACAACAGACAACAAGGGAAATCAGTCGTGTATTTACAGTGGCATTTCCTGTAACAAGGCCCTAATACAGTCTGTGGAATGGTTGAAAATCAAAGAATCCTTTCCCATTAAGAAAGTAGGCTCACTCTGTGGGACTCCTGGGGTCTGGCAAGGACCCCAGGGGAGAAATGTCAGGCCCACCAGGAGGTTTTCTCACTGTAGTGTGCAGGGTCGCACAGGCCCAGAACATCACCATTGAACAAAGGCAGAAAGTCTTGCCCAACCAGGCAGCGAGTGCATGGACTCCACACACAGGAGAATCCTTGCCACTCAGAGAGTCCAAAGTTTTAAATGACTGAGAAACACATAGACAATTAAGTGCTAAGGAATTCTTACATTCTCACATGAGATTCTGGTTCACAATCATGGCTGCCGTCACTACTTGCCTGGTCACACAACCCACAGAGGATGAAGAGAGGAGATACACATCCTATTGTTCTTCAATTTAATCCTCAGCTTGCTCTTGCCCTCTCCTAAGACAAGGAGCATGTGGGGGCAGGTGAGGGGAGGTGTGGGGCTCAG
Source organism: Xerus rutilus (assembly GCA_028644305.1). Taxonomy (NCBI): domain Eukaryota; kingdom Metazoa; phylum Chordata; class Mammalia; order Rodentia; family Sciuridae; genus Xerus; species Xerus rutilus. The sequence goes on along the minus strand of CM053400.1, from coordinate 47,388,271 downwards.
GCGCCTGTTTACGTCCAGCAAATGGCCACCCCCCTCAGAAACACATGGGGGTGTGTAGGAAGAATGTGAAGAATCTTTTGAAGGGCAGGGAGAGTGCACAGCAGCAGGTGCATGTGATTCAAAACCTGAGGCTCAATGTGGAAACACTGACCTTCACACTAGCTTACCATCAGGAATGTCTCTACTATTCTGGGTGCCTATGATTAGATTTTTATCTCTGTGAATATTGCTCTGAGATGGTAACCAAATAACTCTGTTTAAAAACTATCTGAGGATTAGAACAAATAATTTTTAAAAATTAAAAAAAAATTATCTGAGAGCTGGGGATCTTGATAAGTGGTGGAGCACTTCCCCAGCATGCATGAGTCCCTGGGTTCAATCTCCAGCATCACGATAATAGAAAGGGGAGTAAGGGGGAAAGAAAGAAAGAAAGAAAGGAAGGAAGGCAGAATAATGGAAAAGACAAGAGTCCATACCTCCATGCATGGCATCTATACGTATCTTTAGTCGGTTCGGACCAGAAAGAAGTTCTTTCAGTGCATTGAAATCAAAGATGTTTCTCAGCATCGTGGCATAAGCTTCCACCGAATCCACAATTTCCACTGTATAAATGAGCAACATTAAAAGACAGAAGAATGAAACGCATTTAGAAATATGCTTTGAAATGATTATATTGCTATAAACCTGAAATAACTACTTTAAAAGGACAATTACTGAGCAGCTCCAATATGACAGGGCTGTTAAATGATATCTTATCCAATACTAATAATTTTCCTCAGAGGTATATGTTATTAGTCCTATTTTATAGACGAGGAAAATCTGAAAGGTTAAGAAATCTGCCCACACAGCAGGGATGGGCACACACAGGATTCTTGCTGGAGGTCAGCTCTGCCGTGGTGCTTCCCCACGCATCCCATGACAGGTGTATTTTGGTGTCAGGGATAACAGGAAACATTTTCTTTTCTTTTTTTCAGACTCATTATCATTGACTTAATGGTAAATCATAATGCCCATTTTTCTTTTCATTTTTTTTAGGTCCTAATGGTAAAAAGCAAGAAAAACAGTCCTTTAATAAATCACTTTTCATGTTTATGGTAAATGGAATAAAACCAGTAAAGGAATTTAGTAGTAGTGTTCTTGCTATTGTATTTTCAGGGAGTTTTTCATATATGAAGAGTTGAAGAGACTATTTCCGGTGTTTTCTGAACTCCAAGAATGTCCCTGAGATGTACCAAAGTGTCGTTTTATGTTCATTACGATATAACTGTGAGCTCTCGATGGGTAGGTTAAAAAAATGAACTTCATAAAGCTGCAGCTCAGAGGAAAGAATACACATGAGGGCAAAGTCAAAATGCAGATCCCACTGTCAACCATTTCCTCATTCTACTAATATGAAAAAATTTATGAACATTTATTCTGTCAGTTATTGCCATACCCTGCCATTCAACAACAAAATGTTAACCACAGCTGCCTCTGCAGTTTCAATGCAGTCCAAATGATCTAACTGACTTTACCGAATATTAGGACAGGGGGAAAAGAAATTGAAAGCCTAGACTTAAGAATCATTCACATCTGAGTTTGAATCCAGGTTTTACCACTCACTGACCATGTGACCTTGAGCCTGTTACTTAGCCTCTCTCTTAGCCTTTGTTTCCTCCTCTGTAAATATCAAATGCTGGTGCTGCTGTCCTCACAGGACTCCAGTGAGAATAAAATAGAATAGTGAATGTAAAGAGCTTTGCACATGATAAGAGGTCAACAAAAGTTAGCTATGGGGGCTGGGATTGTGGCGCAGTGGTAGAGTGCTTGCCTAGCATGCGTGAGGCACTGGGTTCGATCCTCAGCACCACATAAAAATAAAATAAAGATATTCTGTCCACCTGCAACTAAAAAAATAAATAAATATTTAAAAAAAAAAGTTAGCTATGAATGGAATATTGTAGGTCTTCTAGTCAAGGGGTATAAATTGAGGCCTGGAGAGTTGGAAATGAGCTTTCTAACACCATATAGCTCATAACTGGCAGGGCCCAGAGGGTTCAGGTCTCTAGCCCCAAAATTCAATTGCAGATCTGACCACAATCTTTCCAAAGCTAAAGACCCACTTGAATAAAACCTTGAAAGGAAAACTGCTCAAGTTGGAAACAGGAGAGAGAAGGAAGAGGAGGAAAGTAAACATGCCTGTGAAGGGCTTGAATTTATTTTCCAGGTCAAACTGCTGCTTGCCCAGAACACCAAGGTCCACTTTCAGATCAGGGCAAATTGCATATTCTCCAATTGTCTTGCTGATTTGGAAAATTTTATCAGTTATTGCTTCTGGAGCAGGACCTGCAAATCAAACAGCAAATAGTGGATCATTTTGTGCAGTTCACACAAAATAACAAGGACCAAAGTGCAGCTGTTCCTCTTCACTAACACATTTTCTACTGCATCACTTAGAAAGCAAAGTATCAGGATTTTTCTAAGAGACAACCTCATGCATGGCTCTTCATAGAAGGCACAACAAATGAGAAGCATCTCTCCAAACCTAAGGAGGTAAAGACCCCTCCCTGTAAAGGATGAAAACCTGAATCTTGGCCTTGTAAGGCTTCAGGAATTAGTTTATCCCATTGACTATAAAGTCATCTGTTCTCAAAATGATAGCAAACTTACCTCCATTAGAAATATTAAATTTGATTCCAAAATCTCCATTGGGTCCTCCTGGGTTGTGGCTGGCTGTCAGAATGATCCCACCAATGGCTTTGATTTTTCTAATGATGCAGGATACAGCAGGGGTGGAGAGGATTCCATTCTGTCCAATCACCAAGCGACCAATCTAGAAGAAATCCAGAACACATACTTTAATATCTATAAATCCAGAGCTACCACACAGAAACACCAGAGCAACAGGAAGATGGACAAAGAAAATATTCTACTGGATCAGAAAAGATTTTAATTACAGTTCAGCTGTCTCCACCATCTTACTGAAATAGAATTGGCTCTTTGAACAAAGCCATTCCTTCAGATAGCTTTGGGGACTTTGCAGTTTTAGAATAGTGTGTAGTCTGGGGTGCCATAAGACTTTCTGGCAAAAACAAAAACAAAACAAAACAAACACCATATTTCTAGCAGAGCTTTTCCAAATCAGGTTCATCACGTGGATACACTACAGGGCCCACATTTTTATTCAACTCAGTCATACTGTCAGTCCACAATGGGAGACAGGATACAGGTTTAGCTAGTTAAAGGGATTCTACCCAAAGAGAAGGCTTTTGTAATGTAAAATTCTTAAAAAGAGCAAACTTTATGTCAAGAATAATATGAAATGGATCTCATAAATTTATCTTGCTCAGCAACATTTTTCATGTGGTGGCACATCTACCCACATTTGAGTGTACTTGGGTCACCTCCTGGGCCTCAGACAAGAATGCTGGAGTGATTACTGAGTAAAACAGCCAGAACCATCATGGGGAACAGCTGGGCCTTTCGTTGTATTCTTAACTCACCTTCCTGTATCCCTCACAGATGGCATCAGCCTAGTTCTTAAATCAACCTTTGTTAAAATGACAGTAATTTACAACTGTTTCAACATGGCCCAAGTTGTAAAAGAAGTTTTGTCAGTTCCTCTGACATACTTAAAGAAGATGGAACTGATATATTAAAAAGAAATAACTTCAGGGAGTTTGAATGTTTCCTTCCTTCTCCATTTAAAAACAAAAAACTTTCCATCAGTTATTTTTTTTGGTTCCATCTAAGATAAATATGGTTGAAAAAAGAAGTGATGGTGGAAGATGTATTTCATGTGGAAAACACCAGAGAGGCACCTGACTCCCTGGGAATGTCTTCTGGACAATTAGCTTGGCCACAGCCCCCCATCCCTCCCACCGGGACACAGGTCGCTGAAAACTTAACCGACTTGTACCCACCCCTCCCCCACAACCAAACACCTTCCAGGAAGCACCTGGCTCATGTCCCTCACCTCTGGGCTCTCAATGTTTACCTCTGAACAAATTTTGTTTGTTTGTTTTTTGGTCCTGCAAATTGAACCTAGGACACTCGAGACCCTGAGCTGTGTCCGCAGCCCTTTATTTTTTGAGTCAGGGTCTCCTAAATTGCCCAAGCTGGCATCAAACTTTTGAGTTTGAGTAGCTGGGATTATGGGCTCTGAACAAATTTTCTTGCAGTTACCCTAATGTTTTGGTTATATTCTGCCTCCCCTGGGGAATGGCAAACACCAGGATAGGTGCTGTAAGTAGACTCCTTTTTAGACTAAAGGAACTTGCAGGTGGTATAGAGTAATACTGATGATTATTCCTGAGCGGCCAAGTTCTCTCTGCACATTCTGTGGCACTTTAGTCCATTCTCACATTTGCTCTTCCCAAGTACCATGCACAGCAGACCCTGCCTATTCCTTCACTCTTACGTCCATCCAACACCAATGATAACAGGCACTCATGGACAGACATGATGGCAGATGCTGGGAAAGAGGACAAGATAAGACCACATGGCAAGTTAGGTGTGGCAGAGAAGGCAATGAAACTTCCTGAATTAATATAGGGGGAACAGTGACATCTCAGTCTTGTAGGAGTTGCCTCTTGTTCTTGTAATGAGAGTAAAAGTCTAGGGTTGGGAACTGAATTTCTATAAGAGGAGCTCAGGGGTGGCAATTTAATCATCCTCAGTGGCTGATGGCATTATCTGAAAATTGCTCTTGCACATCAAACACACTAACTTACTTAGGTTTTGTATATATGTGATGTGGAAGGAGAGGCTTGTGAATATTAAGCTATCCCACCCAATTCACACCTTAATTCTACCATTCTTTCCTGAGAACTGCAGCAAACAATAGTCTCAGGCTTGGGGGACAATGCCTCAGGGTAAGATTAAGAAGGAAAGACAGAAGCAAGGAAAACCCAGGGTCAGACCGGCCCCTCACCTCCGGCTTTCCCTTGCTTAAGGAGGGGTACATCTGGCCAAAGTACTTCCCTCCCAGAGCAGACTCATTCTGTGAGTTACCCTCAGGATTATCACACCTCAATCTGACATAGAGATGATATTGCTCCATGACTCTCCATTCCTTAAAGATGCCTGGATCATCATAACAAGTCTTTTTTTTTTTTTGTGGTACTGAGAATTGAACTCAGGGGCACTCAACCACTGAGCCATATCCCCAGCCCTATTCTGTATTTGATTTAGAGACAGGGTCTCAGTGAGTTGCTTAGCACTTCGCTGTTGCTGAAGCTGGCTTTGAACTTGCGATCCTCCTGCCTCAGCCTCCAGGCATGCTGTGCTTACAGGTGTGCGCCACCATGCCCCACTAACCATTGTAACAACTCTCAATCCAAACTCCCAAGCCTCTCCCTCACCTGAACTTCCCTTCCTCTACTAGTCTGAAACCATCCCAACTACTCAGGACCACCTAGTCCAACTTTCTAAACCGAATTCTGTACCCCTCTATTCAAAGCCCTTCCCTGTACTACATGATCCAAAAATTCCACTTCTAAGTATATCCCTGAAGAACTGAAAGCAGTGAATACACGACCAGTGAAACTCTACATCATGTACAATCACAAGAATGGGATTGTAATTATACTAAGTTATACTCCACATATGTATGATATGTCAAAATATACTCTACTGTCATGTATATCTAAAAAGAACAAAATTTTAAAAAGCAAAGAAAAAAAAAAAGAAAGCAGGACTCAACAGATACTTAAACACCAATGCTTCCCAGAGGCTTGGGAGGCTGAGGCAGGAGGATTGTGGGTTCAAAGCCAGCCATAGCAACTTAGAGAGGCCCTAAGCAATTCAGCAAGACGCTGTCTCTAAATAAAATACAAAAAAAGCTGGGAATGGGGGAAAGAAAGGGGGGAATGGGATTGAGAAAGACAGTAGATTGAATGGGGCATAACATTCCTATGTTCATATATGAATACACGACAAGTGTAACTACATCACGTAAAACCACAAGAATGGGAAGTTATTCTCCATGTATGTATGATATGTCAAAATACATTCTACTGTCATGTATCACTAAAAAGAATAAATTTTTAACAAGTCATTAATAAATCTTCTATTTTTGGTCATGATGAAGTAAAAAGACTAAATTTTTAAAAAGATGACAAATATGCTAAAAACATTTTTTTAAAAAAAGGCTGGGGATGTGGCTCAATGGTTAAGCACCCTAGGTTCAATCTCCGGCATCAAACAAACATACAAACAAAAAACCGACATCAGTACTCAAAGCAGCATCATTCACAACAGTCAAAAGGTGGAAACAACCCAAACACCCTTCCTCAGAAGGGCAGCTAAACCAGACGCTGCATATATATACAAGTATGATTCAGATTTAAAAGAGAAGGAAGTTTGATTGCGGGTATCACAGACTGAGTGAATGGGAAAGTGTGAAGAAGTGGAGAGAGACTTAAAGAAAAGAAGAAAACCCTATCATATGCTACCATATGGATGAACTCAAGGACTTTATAAAACTAAGTGAAATAAGGTAGTCACAAAAAGACAAATACAGCAGGATTCCACTTAATGAGGTACCTAGTGGAGAGAAGCTCACAGAAACAGAAAGGAAGGGTGGTTGCCAGGAGCTCAGGGGAGAGAGACGTGGGAGCTGTTCAACAGCTGCAGTTCCAGCGTGGCAAGAAGAAAAACTTCACAGATGTGTTGCACAACAGCGTGACTACAGTAAACACTGCTGAACTGTATGTTTAAAATGGCTAAGATGAGAGATTCTATTATGTTTTTACTACAATTAGATTTTTAAAAATCGGTTGCCATACTCAAAGATGACATTGCTATCTATGGACATGGATGCAAAGGGAAGGACATATATGGGATAAATATTCTTTTTAAAACTCAACAAGGAAATGAAATTTTGTTCCATGCTACAATGTGGATGAAACTTGAAAACATCATGCTAAGTGAAACAAGCCAGACACAAAAAGACAAGCCGTAGATTCAAGGGACCCGGAATAGGCAAATTCAGAGACAGAAGGTAGGATTGAGGTTACCAGGGCTGGAGGCAGGGGCAATGGGGAATGACTGTTTTATGAGCACAGAGTTGCTATTTGGGATGATGGAAAAGTTCTGGAGATGGATGGCAGTAATGGCTGCACAGAATTTCAAATGTAATTAATGCCACTTTACACTGAAGACTGTTAAAATGACAAATCTTGTCATGTGTATGTCACCTTCCCCGGCTTCCGTGCTAGATGCCCAGGCTGGAGCTGAGAGTCCCTCACCACATGCCTCTGGGGGTACCCTCCTGCTACCTCCTTCCTCACCAGGAAGGCGCCCTCCTATTGCCCACATTCCACAGTCAAGGCTAGCAAAGTGTTCAATTCTTTCTTCACTGAAAATAGGGCTTGGTGTTTTGTTATGTTCTCTCAAACACCAAACTCCAGTTCCATTGTCCTGCTAGGAATAAACATTCCTCTAAATTCAGAGCTCTGGGGACAGGGTGACATACCAACATTCTAAACAGGACCCACTGAGGTTTTATTTAGTGGATTAAAATGTATGCAAATAAGAACAAAAAAAAAAAACTTCCAAGGAAGGCTAATTATATTCCATACTCCACCAGATAAAAGTATACCAAAGGGTGGGGATAATGAAAGGGTCTCCATTCAGTTCACGAGCCTGAGGATCCTCCACGAATCAGTTCAACGGGCAGAGTGGGAACTGACAAAGGTGAGGAGCACTGCCTTTTGCCAAAATTTGCAGCAATAATTATCCTTCCTTCTTTTTACATCTCCTCCCTGAAGCCCTATCCACAACCAAAAGAAGTTAAAATAGTCAGAATTTAGGCTACGTTAGGAAAAGGAGAAACCAAACCCTTTAGAACATCACAGCTTTTATCAGATTAAGGTGCTTTATCAGTCCACTAAACATTTCAAGTGATTCAGGTGGCCAGCACAAGTGCTTTAAACATAAAGCTATTCTTAATAACCAATGTCCTTGAAAAGATTTGAAAATACTGCTTGGGCTGTGGCAGCTCTAACAAATAGGCAGTTACATATTTCGTCAATTATTATCCCTTAAATGTATTATTTAGCAAACCTCCAGACAGTAAATCTGACCACATCTATAGGGTCTGCCTGAATTACACATTCCAACCACCTCTTCCCCACCCTTCAGCTCCACACAAAGATAAAATGAAGCCAGATATATCACAGTAAAGGGGACAGTGTAGCAGATCCCCTCAACAGCCCAGATCTACATGGAGAAATAATGTTCCACTCGTCCCTCTCAAAAGATTAAAAGCATCTTAATACTGTTCCCTGTGCGGCTCTCCTCAAAGATGAAATTTACGACATGTCACATTTTATCTTAAAAATGTGTATGCTTCATAATAATTTCATATTTGAGTGCTTTATCAGCAATTTCTACATGAAAGACATTCAGATTCGGAACTAATATCAAAGGAAACCTTGCATTATAAACAATAGGGTACACAAACACTTTTAAATTTAGTGTTTTTTTTTTTAAATTTTGGTTCTGGCAAACACATCTGTGTGGCATATTAATAAAATAGACTGAAAATGAATGCCTGACCAATTTGGTTACAATGTTAAATTTTACATTCTCAGAACCAAAATCTCTTCCAGAAAAGAAACTCAACAGACTTTAAAATGTACAAGTACTGAAGGACTGTATGCTCCAAATTCTTGCTAAGCATTCTCTAAAACACTAAAAATAGTTTTTGGGTCCCACAGAGGAAAAACAAGCCACGGCCCGAAGCCCACCTTCCTGCAGATGAGTGAGCTGCACAAACTGCTAGATTATCAAGATGAGTATTGTCTGGTGCAAAATTCCTTCTGATTTGCTTAATCCAGCCAACATGCTTTTTCATGCTGCAGAGCTTCAGCAGGGGCTACTTTCATTATAGTCATACAGGAGCTATTATCTCTACCCTGCTGCACAAATTCACCCACACAGGGCTTCTTTGTGTCCGAGGTCATTATAAGCAGGTCCCTCTGTAACAGGTCCTCTTGGAAGGCTCACACCTAACATTTTCCAATCCCCTCCTTGCGTTTCTGCTTGACTACTAGGATCCATAAACAACAGCATGCCCTGGCTTTTGTTTTCCTGTTTGACAAGTGACTGAACTTCAACAAGGAAGCTATTGAAAGAACACCAAACCCTCCTCTCTCCACCATTCATCAAAGTCCCCTTACGTAGGACAAGGGTGCCCCTTGAAGCTAGTTAGAATGTAGACACAAAAGCTTAAGGCCAGGAGTGTGCTTTAAATGTCTAAAAAGCAACAGGTACTTTTCAAGCAACAGGGACAGAGAACAACGCAGACGAAGCTGAACTTACATTCCCAGATCCCATTGGAACTAACTTAATTCTGTAGGATAATCACACATTCAATCTCTGAAGTCACAGTGAAATTTAAGTGAATGTTAATAGAAGTGAAGAAGATACCATATACAAATCTTTGTACATTTGTATATTTCTGCAAAATCAAGAGGTTACTTGGAGAGCCGGAGACATAGCAATACTTAGCATATACCAACCCCATTGGCGGCTGCCATCTGCACTATTGTTTCTATTGCGGATTTATTAAAATACCGCCCATCTCCACCAACCACCAGTGATGATCCCTGGCGATCTTTTAGGTCTATGGAAAAAAATATACTCTGTATGAAATTCTCCAGATAGCATGGCTTTGCCTCAAAATAATAGGTTTTCTTCCGTAAGCCACTCGTTCCTGGTTTCTGGTCGTGGTAGGGAGCTGTAGAAAAAGTCAACAGTGGGAGAGGACCTTCTTCCATTTTTCTATATGTCCCAGAAATCCATTCTTCAAAATCACTCATCTTTCATTTCTACCACTTATCCAGAAGGTAGTCGAGGGTCCTCAAGATTCAAGATAGCCTGTCCACCCCGAAGCTGCAACAGCGTCTGGACAACTGACAGAGGTTTTGCCTGGATGAACTCTCTCAACGAGGATGCGTGGTTAGTCCCTTGTGGTTGTTGTCTCTTGTGAAAAAGTTGCGGGACACACCCAACGCACCAAGCAGACCTTCAAAGCTGTTTTGATGAGGATACTTCTGCCCACATAACCAAGGCAAATACCCTTCAATTATTTTGGCCTCGCTTCCCGCTTCCCGTTAGGGCAGAGACAGCCCCTGAGTGCTGCAGACTTCAGTCACAAACACCAGCTGGCTGCCAGACTCCACTCTCGTAGCAATCCCAGCTCCAAGAAGCAGGTTCGTAAACAGGACACCTGGTGTGGCTCTCACTGCTGCTGTCACCCCGTAAACTGGAGCCTCTGGGCACTCATCACTGAGGCCATCTGCTGCTAAAGTTGCTCTGTGCCATGTAGCAAGTTAAAGGTCAATCTTAAAATGGATGTGAGGGATCTCAGTGACCTCTGGTTTTCTCATATCACTGTCATTTTGATGCCCAAGGGATTCTTTACTTTCCACATGCAATCCCAGGTAGAAGGGAAAAATCATCGAACAGAATGGGTTTATTCATTAGCCACCAAGAATTTTAAATAGCACTCGGTTCTGGAAGAACAGAGCCCTACAAATGTGCACTGAGTGACCAAGGGCTTGGGCATTCCATAAAATTTACACAAAAGTGAGGATGAAGATACACCAAATCCTTGAAAAATGTAAGCAGAGGGAAAAATATGTATTTTTCTGAGTGCATGAGGTCAGATTCAAATTATTACTCAGAAAAACAATATGAACATAAGACTAATTTTTTTTTCTGTTTTAAATATACTTGACTTTCAAGGAAACCCTTTTAGTGAAGCAATTTGTCTTTTTCATTTGAAGAACCTAAAATGTTCAAAGACATTTTACCCAAATAAATTTAATATCCAATCCCTTGTGAGCCCTGAAATTTTCTTAATAATCCATTTAAATACATACATGTGTGTTCTTTATCTGGGTCAGCAGAAGTTGCCAGTTAAGGAGCTCAGTTGTCAAAGTTCTGGCAAACTTGTTAAGGATGCCTAAGAACTGAACGAGGACTGGTCATATGGCATGTCTGGGGAGTCTGACATGTGATGAGTCAAGATTTTCAAGGGAAAAGTGAATCATCTCTAAAAAACAAATCTGAGTATTTTTCTACTAATGTGTCAAGCAAGATCTGACAGTCGACAGGCTCTGGGGCCAGCCAACTGTCCTCTCCAGGAAGAATGCCCCCGTGTGCTGAAGCTGCTTGTACGAGACCAGCAGAGCTCATGCAGACAGCAGGCCTCTGGGGAGGGGGCCTGGTCCCCTTCAAATGACAAATGGGGTTGGCTCAAGTGCAGGGAACACCTCGAGACAGGAAAACAATTCACAAGACACACCTATTAAGTGAAAAAATGCCAGTCAAAACACAGTAGCGCTACTTCTCATAGCTTATTTAGGGCTCTTATTTAGTTTTAAAAAGTAAAATTCTTTAGAAATTAAGCTTAAATGCAAGCTTACTTTATTAATAGCTTCCATACCCATGATTTTCCAACTTGCTACAACTTCTTTTTTTAATTCATATTTTTAATGTTCTGTGCCAAGTTTTCTCTGATTAGATAAAGGCTTGAAAATCAGGCTGATATGTCTTGATCTCTATTCAATAAGCGATCCAGATTTATGAAATATTACTTCAATAATCTCTTCACTGGAATTATAGAGAAACCAACCATGTCATTGGCAGTTCTCTTAATGAGATCCCCAAATTCCAGTGTAGATCTGTGGTACCCGGGCACAAGAGTGCTCCAACATCCCCCACCAAAGCTTCTCTGCCCACCCAACATATCACATTCCAGCATGTCTCTGCTACTTTCGGGAAGTTCCACAGAAGCTGGAACTACAAGAGTCATGTTCTGAGCAAGTACATAGAACAGTCCTGGTACGTGTCAATATGCAGAGGGAAACCAGAAGGGCACAGTCCTTACCCTAGCAAAGCTTCTGTTCTAAAACTGGGCCGAGGCATAATTTTATGGACATCATAGAACTCAACCCCATATAAAAATATTACCAGAAGCAGCAATGGTAGATGGACTGTGAAGTATGGTAAAAAAGAAGAGGCATTAAAAACATTAAGCTTCCTAAGACGCGAGGACTAAGTGGGGCAGCTATTAAGAAACTCATTTGTTTTAGCTCTCCAGCAAAGGTTGAACTTCATCTTCAGAAACGTTACTGTCGAGCATAGCGAGCCCAATTTGGCCTAATGAATTCGCCTGCGTTGCCAGTACTCCTTCACAATGACACAAATTACATTTAAACCATATGGGGGATTTAAGGATTACTCCCTCCAGACAAGGAACTTTCATACTGGTCTTAGGTCCAATCAATTTCACAAATGGCAGAGTTATGAACCCCTTCATTCCCAGCTCCCAGCCTTGCAAAGACGGCTCCTGTCCTCATCAGCAAAGATCCTTCCTGGTGGGATGCAGCAGAAGCTATAGACTTGCCAATCCTTTCTGTCAGTAAATATGTATTGGGATCCTAGCCCCTGCTTGAGGGCTGGACCCAGGGCACAGTGGATTCATCTCTTCACATCAGAAGTTCTTTCTTAGGAATGTCAGGGGAATGGGCATAGGGGATGGAACTGCTAACCTATCTTTGGGCACAAGCACTAGAGAGCAGGCTACTTACTAATTTGGCTAACAGAAGCAGGGTTCCTCAGACCACTAACCTCAGGCCCTATCCTTGTGCTGGCCTTAGGTGCTGGCCTGAGTACTTGGGTGGTTGTCCCCAGTGCTAGGAAACAGTCATTCATTACTCCAACCAACAGTAACTAAGCATGCAGCTACTGCCAGCCCCAGGAACTGCAGTCCATGGAGAGAGCACAGGTTGAGGAACCAGACACTAACAAGGCTCAAATCTTTGACTCCATTAAGTTATAAAAAGTACAATTCTTGAACAAGTAATTTAACTGAACTGACTCTGTATAGTGGGGCCAGCTCTCAACTGAAACAGGTAAACCTGAAAACCCCCAGCAGACCTGGCATACAGCAGATTGTCAGTAAAGGTAGCGCTCTCACCTTTCCTAGCCTGATTCATCTCTAAAGTGGGATCATAATACCTTCCTCACAAGGTTTCAGTGAAATTACCTCACCATCTGTCAAGGCAAGCTTTGGTGAACTAGAAGATGATGTCAAGATATGAAGTTACAATTTTCTTTTGCACATCCTGAATGTGGGCAGGGACAGAAACAAAGATGAACTTACTGTTCTCAATAAGTTCACATCAAGCCGGGCGCGGTGGCTCACACCTGTAATCCCAGCACTTAGGGAGGCTGAGACAGGAGGATCGCGAGTTCAAAGCTAGTCTCAGCAACAGCGAGGTGCTAAGTGACTCAGTGAGACCCTGTCTCTACATAAAACACAAAATAGGGCTGGGGATGTGGCTCAGTGGTCGAGTGCCCCTGAGTTCAGTCCCTGGTGCCAAAAAAAAAAAAAAAAAAAATAAGTTCACATCAGAAAGAAGCTACCATGGTGTGGTGGCCTTGGTACTGTCCTAGAGGTGCATTTATAGAGTTGTGGCTTTCAAGAGGTTGTGGGGACAGGGATAAAACTGAAGAAGCTGGAGTAAGACTATGGAGTCACATGAACCATACCAAAATGTATTTTGTAGGCACTGGGGAGCTATGGAAAGGTAGGCAGGAAGGATTTAAGCCAATGTTTTTGGAAGCTTGAATGGCCGGTGGTGGTGCATCAAATAGCTTGTAGAAGAAGAGACTGAAAAAGATTAACCAAGGCTTGTAAAAAGCATTCTTCCTTAGCTGTGACATTAAGGATGCTGGTCAATGTGATCCTGTCCAGCACTATTCTTCTGCTGGCCATCTACATACAGCTTCAACCTTCAGTCCTTGGGCCAGTTTGAGCACTGTTGCTTTTTCCCACTAACATGAAGAGACTCCCCGAATGACCTCTTTATTCCGACCCCTTCTGCATGTAGTATCTTCTACTCATTGTTTTTCTTCTCTGAGAACTGAACCCATCTGAGAACTGTCCCCCAGATTCCGTTACCCCTTGAACCAGGAAGACAGACAAATGAGGAAGCTGGAGGGCAAAAATAGCCGTGTCATGAGAGTATTCACAGAATTGTTCCTGACAGCCAGACGATGCGTGAGGATACATGAGAGCTGCGCAGGATCCAACTCTGGATTATCCATACATCTCTAGGTATTGTGGCCCTGACGTATGGGAAGATCAGAAAAGAATTCAGAATAGAATCAAGCAGAAAGCAGGTTGGATGAATCTTCTCAAGTTGATATTCAGATTCAGACATGGGAATTAGGGAAGATGTGCTGGAAACACATGTCACTTGAGACTACCTATTGGCACTGGTGTTCTGGATCAGGGTGCTCCACCGCCAGATCTCTGGCCAAGATTCACCGCCTCCAGCTGACGCCGTCACCCCATTTCAACTGGAAAGGTAACTCCTAACTACCGGGGTAAGAAAATATGTTTAAGTGGTCATTTTAAAACACAGATTTAGAATAAAGCATAGAAATGATGAAGTATATCTCATGGTATACAGATGCTAAATCAAACTTAGAGTAAGGGTTGAGTATTCCTTGTTTGAAATACTTGGGGCCACAAGTGTTTTGGAATTCAGATTTTTTTAATTTTGGAATATGTATATCTCCATAATGCTATATCTTGGGGATGAGAACCAAGTTTAAACATAAAATTCATTTATGTCTCACAAATACCTTGTACACATAACCCAAAAGTAATTTTATACATTATTTTTAGTGCACCTGTGTTTTCCCTGTGATGTGGCACATGAGGTCAGGCATGGAATTTTCCATGGGTGGTGTCAGGTTGGTGCTCAAAAGTTTCATATTTTGGAGCATTCTGGCCTTCAGATTTTTGGATCAGGGGTGCTTAACCCTATTAATATTTTTGGAGTAAGTTTAGGGGGAATCTAGGTACATTTGGTATTGTAAGTACATTTAAGAAATTTGGTATATTAGCTTATCTATTTGCCTTATGGTTGCACTTTATAATAAACAGTTGAATGTATTACTTACACTTGCAATTTTAAGTTTAACAAGGTAAGAGGATTTTATCAAAATTACAAACACTAGTGGAACATTCAAGAAAATTTGGAATGTACTGCAAGTTTAACCCATTAGATGCAGACAGTATGCTATAGTATTTAAAGGAATGGTCTTTAAAGCCAGGTTCACAGAATCTGAATCTCAGTTCTACCAATTACTACCTGCATGACTCTGGACAAGTTATTTAACTTCTCTGTGCTTCCATTTCCTCATCTGTAAAATGGGATAATGACAGTTCCCCTATCTCACTTGTTCTTACAATCATGACTAAATGAGGTAATAGAGTTGTCCCTTGATACCTGCTGGGCGTTGGTTCCAGGAACCCCGGAGGATACCAAAACCTGCAGACGCTCAAGTCCCTTATATTAAATGGCATAGTATTACTATATAACCTATTATTATACATAATCATCTCTAGACTATTTATAATATCTAATGTAATGTAAATGCTATGAAATAGTTATTATACTCCATTCTTCAGGAAATAACAAAAACTCTGTATATATTCAGTACAGATGCTTTTTTTTTCCAAATATTTTTGATACAAGGTTGGTCAAATCTGCCAAAGCAGAATCAGCACATGTGGAGTACCAACTGTATATAGGAAGTTCTAAAAGCACAGCTGGTATATGCTGTGACAAGTATCTGCCATTCTCATTATCAAATCATATAAGAACAACTTGAATACTTTAAATGTTGCTTGTTACACAAAAAATTTTAAGAGAAAATAAACACTTGATTTGAAGTAAAACTTGAAGTATTCAAGCCAGGTGCGGTGCTCAAGCCTGTAATCCCAGCACTTTGAGAGGCTGAAACAGGAGAATTGCGAGTTCAAAGACAGCCTCAGCAATGGCAAGGTGCTAAGCAACTCAGTGAGACCCTGTCTCTACATAAAACACAAAACAGGGCTGGGGATGTGGCTCAGTGGTCAAGTTCCCCTGAGTTCAATTCCCAGTACCAAAAAAAAAAAACCTTGAAGTATTCATAGTAGTTTAAATAAATGAATTTGTAAATAAAATCTCTCTCTCTCTCTCTCTCTCTCTCTCTCTCTCTCTCTCTCTCACACACACACACACACACACACACATACAGACTCCAAGTTATACTGACAAGTGTACCAGCCAAAGGAGACAAAAACGAAGTAGATGTGCTGAGGTCAACAGACCAAAGACAGAGAGCAGTTGCCTGGGCTCCACTGGCTCAGGTCCACCATCCACCCCACCCCTGGCCTTCAAGAGGCCCAGCCTCACAATGCAGTCCTTCTAGCAGCTCCCTGTAATCTGATTGGATTTCAGTTACTTGCTGCCACTTACATCTCTTTGCGGTGTTGAACAGGACTCTGTAGTGCCCAGTCCTGTTTGCCAGCCCTGAGTCAGCCTCAACCTGCTGACCCAGACAGGCAAGGAGACAGAAAATTCCCTCCACCTCTCCTTTGAGAAATTTTCAGTGTAGGGGAGATAGGTGATTCCAAAATCATTAAAAGGGTACTTTACTTGAGAGCTCACAGGGACATGGAGTACTCAGAGAGGAGAGAAGTATGGACAGCATCTCCACCTGCACAGATGTCCTGGTTATCCCTGTGTCAAGTCTCAAAACTGTCTTCCCAGCCCAAAGATGCACAGAGCTTGGGAACCCTCTTCCTAAGTAATGCCCATGCGAAGACTCTTGTTTTAATTAGAAATGGCCAATATTCAACCACCTTGACCAATAAAAACAATAATTTATATGGTTCATATAAAATTTTCATATGAATCTTTTATTTCCTTTTTGGAGTATTTTCAATGAAATTTTCATTGAAATACCGTAGTAATATTCATTTGAAAGTTACAAAAGAATTTTCCACATTCTGTTATCACCAGGAGCTAAGTATTAAAATTCTTTGGTAAAAAGATGTCCAAGTTCAAAGCTTCCCAACAAAGAAATGATATATAAATATTTAAGGAGATGGAAATGCTAAAAACCAGGATTTGATCATTGCACACTGTATACATGTAATGAATTATCACACCGTACTCCATAAACATGACAATTATCATACATCACTAATTCAAAAAATAAAAGGAATAAAAGAGGTTTAAGTGAAGAATGTCTTTATTTTCAAATCATTCACGGTTATATGCTTCCCTCTTGTGGTGGAACACGGAAAGACACAGGATTTCTGCAGCCCCACAAGGGGGCGTGCTAATAGACTGGTGACAGAGACTCCCTCCCAGAACAGCAGTCTTACACTACTGTAGGGATGGATCCCCCTTTACCAACACTGCCATGGGGATTGTGCTCCATTATGTTTTATGGTAGACAATGGCCGGACCTCTATCAATGCATTAAAATGTGGCGGTATTCCTGGGCTGTAAAGAGGGGAGAAATGGTGACATTATTCTATCCATCTCATGATTAGAAAACCTTTTTTAATTATATGGTCTGGCCTAATTGGGATGTCCAGCTGTAAAGGAAGTGAATGAAAGTGGCTATAAAGAGGAACCATCCTTTCTATGGAGTGTTTGTGAACCTGAGTTTCTATAAAGCAGGAACAGTGAAACTTCTCTTAACAAGTTCTGGATGCAAATGAGGAAAGGCAAGTAAAGTGCCGATCACAATGTCAGAATATACACTAGCCACTCCATAAATGTCATCCAAAGGACCAAAAACAGGATGAGAAGCCGGGCACGGTGGCACATGCCTGTAATCCCTGCACTTTGAGAGGCTGAGACAGGTGAATCGCGAGTTCAAAGCCAGCCTCAGTAAGGGCGAAGCGCTAAGCAACTCAGTGAGACCCTGTCTCTACATAAAACACAAAATAGGGCTGGGGATGTGGCTCAGTGGTCGAGTACCCCTGAGTTCAATCCCCAGTACCAAAAAAAAAAAAAAAAATAGGATGAGATATTGATAAGGGCTGCATTCTTCTAAACCATCTCCTGCTTTCAAGAGCAGGTGAGCCCAGGCAAGAAAGAATCAATGCTTCGGGCTGGCCTGTGGGATAACTACTGTGTATAGGCTTCTCCAATGGGTCGGGCTCCTGAGGAAGGCAAAGGTGGAGACAGGGATCTAAAGATGAATCAAGCACAGTCCTGCTGTAATGAGAGGGCTCTGGATCACACAAGCCTGGATCTCAATTCTTCTAGCACCTTCTAGCTGTGTATGGCCTCACTGGCCCCAGTATTCTTACTTGTAAAAAGGGACAATGGCAGCTCTGTAAAGCCTGTGTATTGGGGGAGAGGGTCCAGTAGGTCCCATTGTGCTGGGCATTGTTTCCAGTGCTCTGTAGGCAATTTACTCAGTTAATCTTTACATAACTTTGCAAGACCAAAGCTGCTATTCTCGGCTCCTCTCTTAAGGATGAGGAAACTTGGGGACCCAGCAGTTCTGTCACAACACTCCTGAGCAGATCACTGGATACTGTAGGCAGAGACCAAGGAGCAGTCTTCATGGTACTCTTCAATGTCGGGCAGAAAAGTGGTTTGTGGGAGTGAGAGATGGAGACCAAAGGGAATGAGAAAAAGAAGGTCACAGCAGATCCAGCATCCCTGCCCTGTCAACAGTATCAGAGTGAGATCCACAAACAACACAGCCATGCTGCTCGTGTGTGTGTGATTTTTCTTGCATCTGTAAACGTCTATCTTAAGTGAACTGCACATACATCGTTTGTTCTACAATATGGATTCAGATCAATCAACTCAAGTAAAAAAGCTTGCTCCAATGAAGATAGCAGGTCACATGTAGACATGTGACATGTCATGTGCCTACTGATTAAAGAAAGAGTTGCGGCAAACTACAAAAGCTTTAATGTGGTACTGTGACCCAGTCTCCCACATACAGTTTTTCAGCTTGCTAATCTGTGCCTCCAAGACTCTCCCTTCCTCCTTGAGGCCAGGAGGTAATTCTTAGACTGACCTTGCATGTTTGGCTTTTGTGTAAAAGAAAGCCTGGGAATAACCTGCACCAATGAGGATGCAGAAGAGAAACTCCTACACATTGATGGCGGGAATATAAATTAGTTCTGCCATTGTAAAATGCCGTATGGAGTTTCCTCAAAAAAAAAAAGAAAGAAAGAAAGAAAAAATCTACTCTATGATCCAGCAAGCCCACTGCTGGCCATACATCCAAAGAGAATGAAATGATGCCTGTACTTACATGGGTATTGCAGTCATTATGTGCAATAACTAAGATAAAGAATCAACTGCCGGGTGCGGTGGCGCAAGCCTGTAATCCCAGCACTTAGGGAGGCTGAGACAGGAGAATCGCGAGTTCAAAGCCAGCCTCAGCAACCGCGAGGTGCTAAGCAACTCAGTGAGACCCTGTCTCTACATGAAACACAAAATAGGGCTGGGGATGTGGATCAGTGGTTGAGTGCCCCTGAGTTCAATCTCCAGTACCAAAAAAAAAAAAAAAAGAATCAACTAAGGTTTCCATGAATGGAAAAATGGATAAAGAAAATGTGGTATAAGTACACAGTGGGATATTATTCAGCCATAAAAGAATGAAATACTGTCATTTGTGGCAACATGGATGGAACTAAAGGACATTATGTTAAGTGAAATAAGCCAGGCATAAACAAACACACATGCTCACACTCAGGTGTGGAAGCTAAAGAAGTTGAGCTCCTCGAAGCAGAGAGTAGCACAGTTGTCCCTAGAGGCTAGGAAGAGAAGGAAGGGGATGAGGGGTAGGTGGATAATCGTTCCAATATATACTTACAAGGGACGAGTAAGTGGTAATGTGAGTGATTATAATTTACAACAATTTATTCAACATTTTATGAAGAACTAGAGAGGAGTTGGAAACTTCCCAACACAAAGAAATGTTTATGAAGATGAAAATGTTAATCTACCCTGATTTGATCATTACCCTTTGTAAACATGGATCAAATTATCACACTGTATCCCATACATACATATAATTATATGTCAATAACAATTAGAATTAATTGCGAAAAGAGAAAAAAAAAAAAGGCTTGAGGGTCAGGGACCTGCGTGGAGGCCCATCATTGGCTGTCTACCTCTCCTCCAGCAATGGTGGCCAAGGCAAGTGCTATTTTAATGCCTGTGGTCTTACTTTCCACAATGGCCTCCTTGTGTTGTACAAGCTGTTCCTTCTATACACAGTGTTTTCCTCATCTCTGTCTCTACTTTGTCCTGGCTTCCTTCTTATCAGCCTTCAAGATGTGGCTCAAATACGTCTCCCCTGGGATGCTTCTTTGGCCACCCTGCAGGCTCCTCTCCCTACGGTTTCCATCCCAAGCAGGCACTTCTCAGACTACATTGCAATGCCCACTCAGACACTGTGCTGGGCTTTTCTGCATGTCCCAGATGCATGGCCCAGTACCAAGCAAAAAGGAAATGCTCAGTAAATGTCTGAGGGATACAAAGAAAGCAGCCACTCAAATACTGTTCAGGAGAGGCTCCTGGAACAAGCAGACACAAAGAATCATTTACCAGAATCACTACCCTAAAACCCTAAAGGGTAAACCTGGTATGCAAATGTTAATGGTTAATGGCGGGAGCAGCGCTTAAGCTACTCAAGGTCAATTCTGCTTACTTTTGGCTGCCTAATGTGTTCTTTTTAGACAAGACAGCTGAGTATCAGGCAGATGATATATTACTAAAGACCTAACAGGTTCTCATTCCACCCTCAGCCCTTGGGGCATGAAATGCTTTCCATGAGAAAAACACTACTGTTCTGAAATTTATAGGTTAACAGGTGTGGAGCATCTTGAGAGGTCATTGGCAAATCTGGAAAGGAGAGAAGTGAAACTGAGAAGGTAGTAGTTGACTGGGGGACGCTTAGCAAGGGGTTTAAAGTGTCTATATTTCCCATCAAAACTCCTGCTGGCCCAGTGGGGAAACCTGCTCATTATGACTGTATACAGCATGTATGCAGGGCAATGTGCTATGCCTTTTCTTAGTATTTCCTAAATACACCTCTGGGCATATTATGTTAATTCACAAATGAATAAAGCGTTCAAGCAATTTGCCCAAGATCAAACAGTTAATAAGTAGCAAACCCAGGAAACAAACTCAGGCCTGTCCGACCCCCAAAATTATACTGCAACGAAATTCTAGTATACATGATGTAATTTTGGTATCTCACTAAGATCCTCAAAATGGCAAGATATCTGTACTTTTTTGGTTACTCTTTAGTTCATCTGAGACTTTCCCACAAGGACTTTGAGAGATGCATGATAAAACTGCATGTAGAGGTTCGTTTCTGAGATAACTAAATTAGTCCAGTGGGCTGACTTTGCTGGCTCCACAGTAGAATTTGAAAAACCATCATAACAACTCACATTTAGGTTGCACCTCAGAGTTTCCCCGATCGTTCCATGCATATTATTTTATTTGATTCTCATAAAACTCTCTGATGTGGCAGGAATTCAAATCAATCCTATTTTACAGGTGAGGATACTGAGTTTTAGATAAGTTAAAGCAGAGGGCACGATAATCCACAGTCGAGTGCAAAACTGAGGTTTGAACCAAAGTCTTCAATTCCAACTCATCACGATAAACTTATTTGGTAAAATTCAGGGTGCCACCAAGTGGCCTGTCTTACACTTGGCATTATGTCAGAGGCAGAAGCACTATAGAAGATGAAGTTCTGAAAGCTTCTCTTCCATTGTTATTAGCGTCTGTTTAAACAAGGCCGCGGGGGTACTAGCTATATGCATTGATGAGTGGCTGCCCCGCCTTAACTCGCCCCCTCCTGCCTCTTCATTATGATTCTTTTGTGAAAATATCCTTGGTCTTCCCTCCTTCATCCCAGTGCTCTCCTCCGTGTTCCCCTCCATGCTGTGGTGGCTGTGGTGGCCTCTCTTCCCCACAAAGTTATGTTCACTCAGAGCCTATGATTGTGACCTTGTTTAGTAAAAGAGTATTTGCAGATGTAACTAAATTTAAATATCGAGGTGAGATCATTCTGGATTATCCAGGTGGCCCTAAATTCAACAACAAAGTACTAAAAAGAAACAGAAGAGAAGACATAGACATGGAGAAAGCCATGTGAAGTCAGAGACAGAGACTGGAATTATGCAGGCATAAACCAAGGAACGCCTGGCGTCTCTGAAAGTTAAAAGTGGTAAGGAAAGATGTGCCCCCAAAGCATGAACTGCTAACACCTTTATTTTTGACTTCCAATCTCCACAATGTTTAAAAAAAAACACTTCTGTTGTTTAGGGTCCTCAGCATGTGGTCATTGGTTGCATCAGACACAGGGCATTCATATGCTGGTTTTCACACCATGTTTGTGTAGCTACCCACAGATGTGCCTGTCTCCTCTGCATCCTGAGACCAAGGACTTTGTCTTACTACCAACCACTTGCCACAGTGTCTGGTGCACACACAGAGTGTTCAATGTTTGCTGAATGAACAAATCCGTGTGTCTGGGAGGTTTGCAGCTTGCCATCTATGGCACAGCACTGGCTGGGCCAGCGAACCATTCCAAAGACCCATGCTGCAACACTCATCCCAAGCTATCCACTGCTGGCTCATGACTCCAACCAGGCGACGGCCTCACATCATTGGGCCTATAGTTGAGTTTTACAAACTGCCTGGGTGATCAAATGCAAGGGATATCGTGTAGATGAAGACAGAAAAGGACATTCAAGCAGTGGAGGTGGCAGCAGACACAGAAGACCCTCACTTGGTCCATCTCTAAGTCCATCACCAGAATCTTCTATTTACTAAACACGGTGTTGGGAATTATAATAAGTGCTTCACTAATTTTGGTGCATTCTCAAGTGAGTCTTTCAAGGCTGGTATTATTACTCTTTTTATATCAAATCTACATGTGAGGAACTAGCAATGCTGAACTGTGTGGGTTTTCTCACAGATTTGACCACAAAGAGTTTGGAGCTCAACTGCATGGCCCATCCCAGAGAGGAAATTTAATTTTCCCGATGAGTGCCAATCTTACTCCTGAGTCCATCTGAGATTTCTACATTTATTTCCCTCTTTGTTTTCCTTTAAAAGTTTTCTTTAAAATTGTATTTCTTCTGACTCTACAGAATGCATTCTTCAAAGGCCCCATGGAGGCCATGGAACATGATATTTTATAATTAAATCAAAAGGCCTTTCTCTGTCCCCACCAAGTTATGTCATCCCAGCTTGTTTTTTGGCCTCACTGCAACCACAAGACCCCTCTGAGTCAAGGTGGGCACAGGCTTAATGCTGAGCTTAGAGCTGGCAGGTCTCTCTTCCTAGGTCGGGGTCCTGTGTTTGGCCATCGTGTCTACTTCTGTTTAAACAAACCTCTCTATTGTGAGCAGCCCCAAAATGTCCAACCAAAGCATGTTTTGATGTTCACCAGAATGGAAGAGAACTGTATCTCCAGCCACCACAGCAGACTGCAGGAGGAAAGCAGAGCGGCAGAGACGCCTCCAGCATGAGCTGTCTTCCAAGGTCCTCTCCAGGCCGTGCACTTGAAAGGTGTAATATACGGGAACTCACTCCAGTTATGCCAGGGCATAGTCATCTCAACGAGAGCTATCTTTTTCAAAACTACCACCCTGGGAAGCAGCAGATTTATTCAAACAATGCTGACGTCACACTCACTCTTCTTGGGTGAACTGTCTTTCCTTCCTGTCTGTGGCAGTTTCTTTGAAAGTCCTCGGTCATAACAAATTTCCTTTGAGAATAGACTTGAACTTTGGGAAGAGATAAAAATTGGTTGGAGCCATATCTAATGAATGAAGTAGGTGATCAAATCTTGTTACATCGTTTTAGGTGAAAAATGAGGCATGACTATAAAATAATGTGACTGGTTTTCCTAGGTGACCCATAAACCGACTGGCTGAAAAATAATTCCCACGGAGGAATTTCAAAATGCTCTGAGCACTGGACACATCGCTGGAGTAAGTGCATGGTTCCCAGAGTGGCCATTTTGTAGGGTACAATACTAATTGGGATGTATAAGTTCAAGTATGTTTGTAAAAAAAAGAAATCTGATTGCTTACACTCATGAAAATGAAGAAGCTATGCTACTAGAGAAATCTCTCCCCACCCCACCCTCTTTTTTTTTTTTGACAGCCTGGTCTGCTTTGGACAGGGAGTCTGCTGAGAAAAATAGATTCATCTCCTGCAGAAAGCCTTTACTGGCCATATTGTGTGTGTGTGTGTGTGCGCGCACGCGCGCACACACACACACACACACTCTCTCTCTCTCTCTCTCTCTCCCTATCCCGCACTGGTCCTGAGCTTCCACAGGTATTTCTGTAGTTGTGGAGTATTTGCTTTTATAGTACCTGGTGGCGATTGTTTTTCATGTCCAACTTTTCCCAATTCAACTGCAGACCCCTTGAGAACAAGGACACCTTCAGCTCTGCGTCTCCAATGCTCAGGATGGTGCACATAGAAAAGCATAGAGGCTGATTTGGTTTGGATCCTTGACTGTCCCCAGGGGGCGCTATTGGAAATGGAGCCTTTGAGAGGAGGGGCCTTGCAGGAGGTCTTTGGGTCATTGAGGGCGTGCCCTTGAAGGGGTCTGTAGGACCCCAGTCCATTTCCTTTTCTCTGTGCCCTCTGGTTTGTGATGGCCGTGGTTGTGCTCTATGGTGTGTTCCCCCTGCCCTACAATGTGCTACCTTAGCACAGATCCAAAAGCAATGGGTCTGCCTGATCATGAACTGAGGCCTCTAAAACCTTAAGCCAAAATAAACCTTCTCACTTTCTAAGTTATATCTCAGGTTCTGTGTTATAGTAATGAGAAGCCGACTAAAACCAACACTAATTTCACTGCTCTTCACACAAATGCTTTACCTTTGTTACTCCTGTTCCTCGGGCTTTATGTGCTATATGTAACTTCCCCTGGCTGGCAACCCAAACTGGCCATTTGGTTCATGTAAAATTCAACTACACAAATTTACATACCTATAGTGAACCAATGATCCCTTAAAGCAAAAGGGGTTAGGAGAGCAAGGAGGATTGATGGCTAATATATAGGGTTTCTTTTTGAGTCATGGAAATAGTCTAAAAGTAGATTGTGATGATGGTTGCACAACTTGATGAACACACTAAAATGTACTGCTGGGCACAGTGGTATCTGCTGATAGTCCTGGCAACTTGGAAGGCTGAGGCAGGAGGATTGCTTGAGCCCAGGAGTTCGAGGCCAGCCTGGGCAACAGAGTGAGACTCGGCACCCCCTCCTACAACCAACATTGAATTGTGCACTTATCAAATGGGAGAATTGTGTTGTATTTAGATCATATCTCAATAAAGCATTTAATTTAAAGGTCCCCCACAGTGGGAATGTTTATGCCTTTGTTCCTTTCCCAAGGTGATAGTTGGAATAACTAAGAGTCAGTGTCTCTTCCAAAAATCTACTTAGCTATATAAAATTAAGTTTTGCCTCCTCTCTGTAATTCTACCACTTGAAAATAACTGAGTTACTTCCATCAAATTTGGAAGAAATGCTTAGGGATAATGTGATTACTGGATTTTCTTCAAAATCAATTGTCCCTTTCATTTACCTTGATGATCCCCAAAGTTTAGTATGTCACTGCTATATATATATATGTGACATATATATGTATGTCACACCTGACATATATATGTCACAACATATATATATGTCACTGCTATATATATATGTCACACCCAGCACAAGTAGGTATTTCCCAGCTTCCCTGGCTGCTAGAAGTGGCCTTAGTTAAGTTTGGTCAGCGGGACATGAATGAAATTGATATGTGTAATCTCTTCCCCTCCCCTCATTTCCTGTTGACTAGAATGAAGCAAGGTGGTGGGCAGCATCTTGGATGGCTTGCCACAGATTAGGACAACCCTATAAAGAAGGCTGAGCAAAAAAAAGAAACATGAATAAAGGAGCCAAACACGTACACTGGAGAAAAGACAGCCTCTTCAACAAATGGTGCTGGGAAAACTGGAAATCCATATGCAGCAAAATAAAACTAAACCCCTATCTCTCACCATGCACAAAACTCAACTCAAAGTGGATCAAGGAC
>CM053400.1:47329195-47361823 GCA_028644305.1 Xerus rutilus | reverse complement strand
CTAAGTGAAGGAAGCCAATCTCAGAAAACCAAATGCCGAATGTACTCGTTGATAAGTGGATGCTGATCCATAATGTGGGGAAGGACATGGGAACAATGGTGGATCTCTGTTCACAGGGGTGTAAGGGGGGAGGGGGCATGGGGACAGCAAGGGTGATGGAATATGATGGTCATAATAACCCTAACTTTAGGTATGACTGCATAAATGTTGTGATTCTATACAACTTACAACTAGAGAATTGATATGTTATCCTCTATCTATGTACAATGCATCAATTTACACTGTTAACATGTAAGCCTAAATAAAACAAAACAAAACAAAAAGAAACATGAGTCTGTTTGCATGACAGAACCACACACCAGCCCTGGACTGCCCACATGCAGTCCATGACCCAAAGGGTTCTATTACTATACGCTTTTATTTTTAAGTACCATATTTTGGAACTCTGTTACAGCAGCCAAACCTACATTTTAATTAACAAAGAAAATTAGCCAGGTGTGGTGAGCAGGACTGTTATACCAGCTACTCAGGTAAGAGGATCACAGATTGAAGCCCTGGGCAACTTGGCAAGACCCTGTCTCAAAATATAATAAGAAAGGGTTGGGGATATAGCTCAGTGGTAGCCTAGCTGGCACAAGGCTTCAGATGCTATATGCTCCTACCCCAAAATATGTGGCATCCACATGTCTTTCATGCTGTGGCAAAACTGCTACCTCTGACAGCTTGGAAGGCAGACTACTTGGCAACCAAACCTGAGGCTCAAGGTGAATAGGTGGGAGAATTCAGAACCTGAGTGTCATTGGCTACTTCTTGCCACAATTCAGACAGCTCAGGCCAAGGCTGGCCAATCAGCAGGCAGAAGCAGAGGAGGTTAGGACTCTGCTAAGGGAAGTTTTCTATACTGTGGTCTATAAGCAATGTCGCCCTAATCCAGTACTTGGTGACACTGTAGAGTTGAGATGATAGCTGTTTGTGTTCCCAAACTAAAGCAGCTATCCATGAAGTAGCCGGCTAAGCCGAAGAGGCTGTGTCAAGTTTGCCCAGGATTCCCTGTCAGTGGAACTAGCCTACCAGCAAATACAAGATGATGACTACCACCCTCTCACCCAGACTGTCCTTTCCTGTTGTCCCAAGTGGCCATCAGCTATGGAGAACAAAGGCAGAGGCCAATAAGTCAGTTTTTAGGCTTGGAGACTCTGTGTAGCTAGGAACTTTACCATGGTTCCCAGCACATGGAGCTGATCACATAGGCCAAAAGCCTAATGAGTTTGTGAGGGAACTAACTGTACAGAAAGAGCAGCATAATCCTGGCTTGCAAAAGTGACCCTGTCCTTCCCCTCAGCCCCTACTCTCATCAACAGAAAGCAGGTTGCAAACACTATGTAGCCCCCCAAAAGTCTCTCGACATCTCCTCTCCAATGCCCATTACTAGGTGAAGAGAGGACAGACATACAGAGTTCCTTTCTGAGAACCAGACCTTTCAGGGACCCCTGCCCTCCACCCAGGGCAGGGAGTCTGCACTGCCCTCCAGCACTCTGTGGCAGGTAGCTGCTGTATATATATGACTATATATAACTACACAGACCTAGATCTGTGCCTGTGTGTGTTATGTAGACAGAAAGACAGATGGTGAGGGAGGAAGCTCATAATTTGCCTTTAAATTTATTGGACTTTGAACCACAAAGAGCCACACGTGGCCCAGATGGAGAGAAGTATGCACAGCACCTGGGGCTCACGGACACTGAACTGAGTGACTGGAAGGAATGTAGGGTGCCTCCTCTCTAGAGGAGTGATATGTTTGTCAGGGTAGGGGGGTGGCAAGATCAGTAGGCATAGTTATCTGGATGGCCAAAGGAACAACCTACCATGGTGAGGATTTAGAGTTTTCCCTCCATTTGTTAAAGAAATAGAACCACCCATTTTTAGCTGGTCACATGCCTTCCAATATAAAGTTTACCTTTTTCAGTCCTTCTTGCAGGTAACTATGGCTTACATGTTAGAGCTAACCAATGAATTGTCAGCAGCAGTCAGGTGATTACCTTCCAGATTCAAAGAACAAAGGCACTTTGCCCCATTGCTATTATTTGAATAAGTGTCCTCCAAAGGCCCATGGTGGCCCCAGCCCAAGGTGCTATTGGGAGGTGGTAGACCTTTAAGAGGCGGGACCTAGTGGGAGTTTTTACATCACTTGGGGTCTTCTCCCAAAGGGTAGTAGGAGCCCTTCTTCTTCCTCTTTTGTGCTTGGCCATGAGGTGACTGGGCCTTCTCTACCAAACACTCTTATCATGGTTACTTCAGGCCCAAGGCAATGGACCAATTAACTGGTCATCAACCAAAACCTCCAAAACAGTGAGTCAAAATAAACCTTTCTTCCATTTAAGTTTATTAACCTCAGGTATTTGTTATAGTAATAGAACGCTAACAAACATACCCATCTTTTTCTCATGCCCATTGGCTGAAACATGGATGTAGTGCTAGGCAGCCATCAGCAACCAGATGGGCAACTGCAGTCCCTTCAAGATGGTGAAGCCACTAGCGTCAAGGAAGCTGGCTCCAACACCACAGAGCTATCACACTAGTCCCAGCCTGCTTACAACAGACTATTCCATGAGAGAAAAACTTCTGGCTTATTTGATTGTTGTTTTGAGTCTCTGTTACAATAGTTCAACCTATATAACTGTATAAAGTATTTGACTTAAAATATAGGCCACATGGCATATGTCAAATTCACTTTGGGAGGCACCTTGAAGTGTTATCCTCCGGAGCTGATGAACAAGCTGAGTCACAAAGGTAGGACAAGCTTTGATAGAGAAATCTAGCTGAGATTTCAAATATAACCCAGTAGAAAGTCACAAGGGCATCATGTCCCAAGTTGCCTGAGTTACAATTGAGATGTTTCCCATACGTACAACTGAGTAGTAGCAGGAATTTGCAATGTAGTCACATCAGACAAGTATTTCTCTTGCACAAACTTAATTATATACAACTGACAGGGAGATAAAGAGGAAAAGAGTAAATTTAAACAACACAGGCAATTCTGCCATCTTCCCACTTGACAATCAGGTGCCTTGCTCAGTCCTAGATGGCACATGCCTCTGGAAATCCAAGCGCCTCGCTGGGCTAAATGCCATTCTGGAATCTACACACACACACATCATGTTGTACATGTTCTTCTACATATTTGTATAAGGGATTTTAAGGGTTATTTTCATTATCCTAAAGAATCATCTTCATCTCCAGCTCTAGAACCCAACCCATGGCAAACCTGACTTCCCTGCATGAGCTGGAAGGTGGCAGTGATTTGTTACTGCTGATCCGAGAGAGGCCTGGCTCAGTTCTCATTTTTTATGGAGACTATCAAAGGAAGAAAAACAGTTGTGCCTTGATGTGGACTTTGCCTCTTCTTTTACACTGTGATTCCGTGAGCTGCATTCCAACAGAGAGAACACTGGCTTCGACCCAAGTGGCAAGAACTCCTCTTCCCTGCAACTGCTCCTTCCCTGCTTAACCCTTCACCCAGCTTCGACTACTCCCAGTGGGACACCTGAAAGGTTTGTTGAAGAAAGGAGATGAAGTAATGCATGCAGGAGTTATCTTGTAAAATATCAAACATGAAGTGTACCTTTAGTTAAAAAAAAAAAATACACTTTTTATAAATTTTGAAACAAAGATGTGGCACCCCTTCAACACATCAAGCTCTCTAGCCTCTGCTTCTGTCTGGAATGTTCTCCTCTCCTCTTTCCCTTCAGGTGTGGGTTGAGTGGGCACTTCCCTGCTCCTTACCTACATCGGCTGCACCTCTCTTCTCTCCTAGCTTGCCTTACTCACCCCAAACAGCATTGGCTGTGCTCCAGCAGTTGTTGATTTGTTGTCTGTGACCCACCAATCCTCAAACATGAACCTTTCAACTTCAAATCCCAAGTGGGGAGGACTGGACCTGTCTTCTTTTCTGCTCTATCCCAGGGCAACACAGTTGAACTATCCAGTGTGGACCCCATGCTGATTGGTTTGGCTCCAAAATGGCTACCACACCATGCTGACTGAGCCCACTGGACTCACACCACATAGCAGCCATTTTAATTCACTCTTGAGCAACAGAAGTGCTTGTGAGCAGGCTGGAGTACAGTGCAAGGGCCAAACATTTGGTTAGGACTTCTGTTACTTACCCCATAACTCTACCATTTGGTGACCTGACAGGAAAATACACCTTGTGCCGGATCAATTGCACTCAGAGTGACCAAAACCAAATTCATGCCATTAGCTGCCAAAGTAAGCCATGTGGTATATATCTACAGGAAAACGGACCTCACCTTCCCTGCATGCCATTAACACCAATTATAAAAGAAATCAAACTTAATTCTGGAAAAAGATTTGTGTAAGGTACAGATGGTCATAACAACCCAACATGGTATAGATTGGTAGTAGTTCCTGAAATCATTCCATTTCAGGAATGAAATGGGGTCCTCTTATAAACTCACAGGACTTGCTGAACATTAAAAACTCTGAAAGTCATAGTTAACATTGCCCAATCTAGTTTCCACAAACTTTAACTGGGATATTATAACAATCCCCAGAAATACTTGCTTTGAGATATACTTATTTATGGAAAAGATCAACTGGATGAAATATCAGAACACCAAAGACTCAGTTCCAACTCCACTAACAGCGTGGACAAGTCAATCACATTTCATCTATCACATTTCATCTTTTCAAAAACACTGAGATACTGATTGTGTTAGTCCATTTTCTGCTGCTTTAATGCAACACCTGAAGCTGGGTACAGTATAAAGAAACTAGGTTTATTTAGCTCACAGTTTTGAAGGGTGAAAGTTCAAACAGCATGATGAAGGCTCTGGAGAGTGCCCCCCTAGCAGCACCAACTCATGGCAAAGTGCATCATGGTGGCAATACACACAAGAGGAAGATGACAAGACAGCAAGCCAGACCCCAAGAAGCAGCCAGACTTCTAACCCCCACTAAATCCCACCTCTTAGACATCCCACAACTTCTTAATATCACTATGCCAGGAACCAGGCTTTCAATCCATGAACCTCTGGGGGACACACCTAAACCATATTCATAGCATTCATAAGGAGAATGGAAGGAAAATGTTTCCAATATGAAAAAATAATGATAAAGGTGTTTCTGATTCATGATTAGAATTTTACTGGCGTGACTTAACTGGCAGTCCCTGTAGGGTTTCTTCAGGTCTCTTTATACCTCAGGACTCAGTTCAGTGGTGACTGAGAGAAGCAATGGGGGAAGAAGGGCTTTTAATTGTTGAAGTTAAGGCAAAACAAAGAAAGAAAACACCCCCTCGGGGCTGGGGTTATGGCGCAGTGGTAGCGTGCTCGCCTAGCACGGTGAGGCACTGGGTTCGATCCTCAGCACCACATAAAAAATAAAATAGATATTCTGTCTACCTACAACTAAAAAATAAATATTTAAAAAAAAAAGAAAACACCTCCTCCAAAAACAAAAACAGAAACAAAACAACTCAGCTTATCTCCATTTGCATAGCCCAAGGAAAGGGCACATTCTTCTTACCATTTTAAACCACCCCATAGGACTGTTCCTTTGTAATCCCTTCCCCAATGATACCAGATGAGAAGTCTCTCCAAATCCTCCCAAATGAAGCCCATACTGAGCTCTGAATAACTTACTTTACCCCTTAGCAGCCATTTCTAAAAGATGGATCTTAACTGTGAGCACAGCTTCAAAGTCAACAGAATGACTGGGTATGTCTATGGGGACTTCACAGGAACTTAGGGGAGAATAGATGGGTCAGTTCGAACCTTTCTGCTTTGCTTTCTTAGAAGTGTAATGCTGGGGATGAAGTTCAGCGTAGACTGCTTGACTGGCATGCACAAGGCCCTGGGTTCGATTCCTAGTACCAGGGTAAAAGAATAACACAGCGTAGCTCACTCAAATCATTCTCCTGAAAATTCTTCTAAAATCTGAAGGGGCCTACGTTATGCCACTGTGGGAAAAAAAAAAAAAAATGAATTGAAGCCACTTTAGAATGGCTTCTTACTAAACTCCCTCTCTATCTTAAAAGCAGGGCATCCCCAAAGAACTCAGTCGTCATAAACCCCCTTTCCAGGAGATTCACAATCAGGGAAGATTGACTCTTAGTACTTATACAGTACACTGTCACAAAACTATCATATCTCTCTCCTATTCTCTCAAGGGCCCATTGGATTTTCCCAAAAGCCTTCCCCCTTCCTCTAATAAGATGGATAAAAGCCACAAACTGTAACCGCCTCTAGGCACATTTTTTTGTGAAACTCCACAGAGGTATTTTTGTTGCTAATCCATTTTTTATAAGTTTCATTTGCAGGCCCCCAAATATTCAACCTAAGAGAGTAGATGAAAAGCTTTTCCTGCCCTTTGAGTATACAACAGTTTATTAAATATTTGATCAAAGATGATCATGCCTATTATTATCCTAAGATCATGTATTATACAATAATACTCATACTATAGGTAAGACTTCATAATATATTGGGACTCTTCATAGAATGAAAAATTATACTATGTTTATTTTCTTAGAGCATAATTTTACAATGTTAAATGAGTACATGTGCTTATCCTCTATTAACTCTCCCTCTGCCTGGATATCTTTCACAGATATATGCCTGGCTCCCGGCTTCATTTCACTCAGGTCTCTGGTCTCATGGGGTTTATCAAAGAGGCTTTCCCAATGACCACATTGAAGAAAGCAACACATCACAAAATGTTCCCTCCTGTACCAGGTTTTATTTCTCTTTATTTGACACATATATTTATCATCTGTCTCCTTCGACTACAGCCTCACAGCTCTGTGAAAGAAGACACTCTTGGGTTCACTGCTATGTCCTAGTACTGAGAACAGCATGTAGTAGGTGTTCAATAAATGTTTACCAAGTGAATCACTCTTCCCAAGACAATCTCTCTATTCCTTATCTAATTTTGTTTACCAAAAAAGTTTTGTTTGAAAAGACAGAATGGTTTCCTTTTAGTCTTTGATGCTCTATGGGCACTAGATTTGATTTTAAAAAGGGGGAAAATTTAGCAACAAAATTAGTACAATCAAGGGCTGGGGTTGTGGCTCAATGGTAGAATGCTTGCCTACCAGGTGTGAAGCACTGGGTTTGATCCTTAGCATCACATAAAAATATAAATAAATAAATAAAATGAAGGTTTTGTGTCCATCTATAACTAAAGTATTATTTTAAAAAAGAATGAAAATCCTAATAAAAAATTAGTACGACCAAGAAAGAAAAGCTCCCAATTTGACTTAAAGACTTTACGGAACAAAGACTGTAACTAGGTACCTGACTCTGAACGCTAGCCCCACCCCTTCCCTCTTTCTTCCTTCTTGCTATTCCCCTCTCCTCCAAGCCAGCCTGCTTTTTCTCTTTTACACTACCACTTAAGGCAGCTCAAGTTCCACCTCTTCTTTCCCCAGTCCAGAATATTCTCTCTCTTCTCTGACCTTAGCATTTTTTGGAATTCTGCTCTTTCTGTGCATATGTATTCCTTGTGTCTCATCTCCTTGCAAGGACTGTATACTCCTAGATGAAAGAGCCAAATAGCTTATTCATCCTGGTGTTTATGCTAATTCAAAATCAGAAAAGGAGAGCAATCATTTAAAAAATTATCATAATTAAAAAACCTTTTTAAAGCACAGGAGTCACAGCATATTAAAAAGTGACCCAAAGATGTTTCTCTGCCAGGTCATCTCTATCCAAGGATATCAGATTTTAAGAGGAACAATGTGTCTCCTACCTAACACCAACTACCTAAGAGTCCCCAAGTGTTCCCTCTTCTGTTCAGTACTCTTTCCTGTCCTTCTCAAAAAATGTTGTGAACTGTACCCAGAGACAGGATCCTTCACTAGTGATGCAACTGGGCCTATGAAAGTTCAGAAGAGTGATTCATCTTAAATGGGAGACAGTGGAGTTCAGATTTTCTAGCCTTCCCCTTACAGTTCCTCTACTGTAAGGTGAGCTTCTCAAAACCCCACTAGTTTGGTCTGAGAACAGGAGACCCTAAATCTCTGCATCAAGTACTTAAGGTCCATTTTAGTGCAGGCTGTACCTGATTCTAAAAGGGGATCTTTTGCTTAGTACAGGGTTCTTAACTCAGGATGCTTAGATAACACCTGCCCTGCTTGCCAGAAGGCCCATGGGTAGAATTCAGTGGGGTCCCTGAATGTGAATGGCAAAACAAACAAAATGTTTTTGTTTTCACTAACCTCTAACTGAAATTTAGCATTTCCTTCCATTATAAATGCAGGAAGCAAATAACATTATTATTATTCCTCTACTTACTACTAGTACTG
This sequence comes from Xerus rutilus, assembly GCA_028644305.1. Classification (NCBI taxonomy): domain Eukaryota; kingdom Metazoa; phylum Chordata; class Mammalia; order Rodentia; family Sciuridae; genus Xerus; species Xerus rutilus. The sequence goes on along the minus strand of CM053400.1, from coordinate 47,353,497 downwards.
CTCCCTGGGACTTTATCACAGTAGAAATAACACATATTTTCTTATCACATTATAAATTATCTCAATGTATTGAAACTGCAGGTATTTCTAAATACCATCTATAATCACCACTGCTCGGGAATAAGATATTAGACCCTCTGTAGATCTTTTTGATGTGGCAAAAAAAGAAGCACATACATATCTTGTTATATCACAAATTTGTTTTTTTAAATATTTTAGTATTTTATTTCAGTATAATTTTTTATCCTTTTTGTTTTGTTTTATCCACTTAAAATTATTCTGAAGTGGTCACAAAGGAATAGCAAAGGAGTCCTGGGCAAAGAGTCCCAGTGAATTGAGGCAAACCCCACTTACTTTCAAAGTATCTATTTTGCTTTGCTTAGCACAGTGACAAATTATCCTTCGAAAGAAATATCTACCTGCTCACTTCCTTGTGAATTTGAACTCTCCTAGTTCCTCCTATTGGTCACTGGCAGTAGAAATCACACATATTTTCATATAACATTATATCACACACTGGACCCTGAATGGTTCTTAGAGACCAGGAATAGTTTGAACCAAAGAGTCTACATTAAGCCTCCCTTGCACTTTCAGTAACATGGCCCCATAAAGTCCTTCCTCACTGGAACTAATCCAATTAGGCTTCTGTTGCTTGCACCCTGCTGGTTCTACATGGAATCCCTCTACAATAGTTGGGGCTACTAAAGGGTTACAGGCAAGTGACAGGCAATGCTGCTGTATGTGTGTGTGTGTGTGTGTGTGTGTGTGTGTGTGTGTGGTAATATCTGCATCAGGCTGGATTAACTTACCCTTCTAATAGCAGAACATGGATCACACAAGTGTCATTCCAACAGTTTCTGTTGAAAAGGGGCTGCCAGGTACTTTTATGTTTTATCTAATCCTCACAGTAGGTTCTCTGGACATGTACTATCATTCCCAACTTTTACATATGAAAAAAAGAAGGATCAGAAATTAAATAACCTGTCCAAGGGAATAGTCCCCCCTCCCTTTCTGCCTGTTCATGCTGCCCAGAGTTCTTCCCCTCTGGCACAGTCACCTCCTGCCAGGAGTAACCAATTCCAATGCAACCTTTATGACTCAATTCAACTACCTCCCTTCTAGCAAGTCTTCCTCACTTATCTTCCCCTTCCAAAGACAGCTGTCTCTGCTCTTTCCCCTTCAATACCTGGCACTTACCTCCACCACAACAGCTAACACAGTATGGTGTGTGTTCTTGTCCACCTATCCTTCTAGACTATGTCTTTCCTCAGGACAGGAACATTTTGTATCTCAAGTACAATGTCTGATACAAAGCAAGCCCATAATAAATGTTTGATGAGAGTAAGTTTATTGGTCATCAACTATAGGCTGGCTTTAAGTGCTGGAATACATCAGTCATTCATAATCAAGGGCAAATGAACATGAATTCATAAGATGTTATATTGTCCTAGGTATTATGGACACAGAAGGCTTTCTGTATACCAGACTTCCAAATCTAGATTCAATCAAACACAGACTGAAAATATTTAGGGAAAAAAATAGAATACAAATAAAAACACAGTATAAACTATTTACATAGCATTTATATTATATATAGTTTTAATTAATCTAGAGATGATTTATGCAAGGGGATATGTGTGGATTGGGGATGTGGCTCATTGGTAGAGTACTCATTTAACGTGTTCGACACCCTGGATTCCATGCCTAGCACCACACACACAAAAAAAAGTGTGTAGATTATATGCAAATACTACCCTCCCAACAACTCTTTAGAGACAGCGTCTTGCTCAATTGCCCAGGTTGGCTTAGAAGTCATGATCTTTCTGCCTCAGCCTTCCAAGTGGCTGGATTACAGTTGTGTACCCAGTACTATCCCACTTCATAAAAGGGACTTGAGCAGCTACAGAATTTGGTATCCACAGGGGGTCCTGAAACCAATCCCCCAAGGATACCAACGGATATTCAATTCAACGGATACCAACACAGATATTCATCTGTGTTGGAAATATCCATGGGAAAGGAGCAGTTACGCACAGGAGATCCTAGCAAAAGAAGAAAAGGATAAAAGAAGTAGCAAATTTAAATCCCTAGTGGGGAGAGATAATGAATAAAATCAAACAGCAGCAAGCTGAGGACAGAAACCTAGTGAATAGCCAGGGGGTAAGTAGGACAAGCAGCCCCTGAAGGAACTTAACAAAATATTCAAGTAGAAGTAGGAGAGTGGTCAAGGCAAGGGAGGAAGATCACTAAGAATGCAGAGTCAGCTGGGCCAAAAGCAGGAGAAAGGTCATTGTAAGGCCTAACGGTTTTAGCAACCAGAGAGCCACTGGTTCTGGTAAGAGCGCTTTTAGTGAAGAGATAGAGGAAGAGATAGAGGAGGCAGAAGCCAGGTTGCCGTGAGATGGTTAATGAATGGGAGTCAAGAATTAGAGAAGATTTAAAAAAAAAAATCAGAGATGGTAAATACAGAAAACTTTTTCAAAGGTTGATAAAAAGAGGGAAGAGTAGTAGGACAGAGGTTTTGTAGCCTTAACTAATTCATTCCTTTCCACCCCACACTATTCCCAAGTGGAGAGATTTCCATTTGGACCCTAAAACTCCAATTATGCAAGTTCCTTAAGGACAAGTCTTGTGCCTGAATCATCCTTTCAGTCTACTCGTTTCTCTGTACTAAGGCTCAAATATCTTCTGAATGAATGAAGTGCAAATTAGGCACAGGTGGTCAGGGAGATGAAGGGACTCACTGGGATACAGCTATTGTTTATTCTTCTCCTGTGGAATTCTGTAATTGTCTGAAAACTCAAAAGCATAGGGAAAACAGATCCAAACTTCCCACAATAATGCTTATAAATGTTTGACCCAGGGAGGCAGGTGCAGATAGGGCTCAGTTTAGATTCTAACGACTAGAAAACAGAATTTCAGATTCAAGGGTGCCTTCATTCTCAGAAGCTGCTCAAGTTCTTGGGGATTTGCAGTTCTGTATTGTATTCTCAGTGCTGCCATTATAATTTTTGTAAATCATTCTTGTAATTCTTGTAAATTATAATATTTTTGGTGCTGGGGACCAAATCCACATGTGAGGCAAGTGCTCTACCACTGAGTTATACGCCCCAACTCAGTTCTCCGCAAACATTTAACCTGCCTAAACTTTTAAGTTCTCATGACTTGAAGGTACCATAAAGTAGCATCTACCTTAGAGGGCTACAGGATCTGATAAATGAGGCACCGCAAGTGAAGTGCTAATCATGGTACTTGGCAAAAGAGCTCACAATATCTTAATAAGAGAGTATCACTAAAATGACTAAAAATATTACTAAGGGGAATGGGTTCCAGAAGAGTTGGGTGTATGTCAAATCTTTTTATAAATACAGAAAGAAAATTTGCCCCTTACAAGAACTCCTTGGAAGTGTTTTATAAAAGTGGGTGGATAACCAACCCCAATTTATCAATTTTACAAATCCACATTTCATTCATCAGATTTATGGAAAATTCACTTTTAAAGTTTTACCTCTCCAAGTGGATCTGCCCAATTAAGTCAGTTAACGGGGGGCGGAACCAAGGTGTTGCGTTAATTTCCTGGCCTGCCCTGGACTGCTTGCACAATAGCGCCCTAGGGCATGTTGTTTCTGTTTTAATCAATATTCAGCTCCAGCCCCCTCGGTGGAACAGATCCAGAGTACTGCCGGCCAGAGATCAGCCTTTTCGAAAGCCTGCGCCCCAGCAAGCAGGCATAACTCAAATTAGAGGTTGGGGAAGGAGGCTTGGCACCTGCCTGCTCAGACCCGCTGGCCTAATGCCCCAGGGGGATGGCTGCTCTTGCCACCCTAGCCCGAAAGCGCCAGGCTCTGAGCCAGCGGAAGGCGCCAGTCCCGAACGAGAATAGCAAGCAACCGTGCCGAGGCGAGGGGGTTCTGAGCAAGGCCACGGCTGTCTAACCTTTCCCCGCTAAGGCCACTGCGCTCCGTGCTGTAACAGTATCTCCCCAGGCAGCAAAGGTTAATGTAAATGTCAGAGGCCTCGGGAGCCGCAGGGAGGTGAGTACTTTCAGCTAGACAGGAGAAGGGAGGGGCAGTCCGGAGGGTCGGGACTCCCAAGGTCAAGGCCTGCTCCAGGATCCCACGTCTCCTCGCCCCAAAGAGTCGGACGAGCAGCTCCGCGTGGCCCAGTAGCCACTTCCCCGTGCAGCGCCGGGCAACCTCCGTGGGGCCTCAAGACAAGAAGAGCCTGCGGAGAGGCCGCGGGGGTGGAGACTGGGCTCCAGCTCACGGAAATGGCCTGGCCGCGAGGGAGGCCGGCCGGGGCCCCACGTAGCGCACGCACCCCGGGCGCACCCCCGAGGAGCGGCCGCCCCCCTTACCCCGTTGGCAGCGGCGATGCGGACGATGAGCTGGATGGCCTCCTTCATGTAGAACCTGCCGTCCCCGCCCACCACCAGGGTGGCCTCCTGCCGCTGCCCGGGTTCCACCGTGGAGATGATACTCTGGATGAAATTCTCTGCGTAGTTGGCGTTGCTCTGGAACACCTTCACCCGCTTCCGCAGCCCGCTTGTGCCCGGCTTTTGGTCCGGGTACGCCTGGGTCTTAACAGTGACGATTTTCACCATGGTGGCGACTCGCTGCCTGGCGCTGGCGCGGACACTGCTAACCTAGGGGCGGCCGCGGCTGGGGCTGCAGCTGCTCTGCGATGAGGGTGCAGGCGGGTGGGGGCCAAGCCGGCTCTCTTGGTCACGCTCGGCCCTCCTCCTTAAAGGGACAGGAGACTGGACTCTGTCCACCGCCAGCCCACTTCCCTGCGCGTCCCGCAGGGAGGGCAAACGGGAAGCGCGCGTAGCCCAGGCTCGGGCGGGGTGGGCGGAGCCGCTCTGATTTACCCTCCCCTTGGTAAGCCAACCCACTATAAAAAGAAATCCGCCACACCCCTAAATAGGGAGGCAGAGCTTGTAGTAGGGGCCCCCCTTCACTGGGCAAGGACGTGAGGTGAGGCAGGTGAAATAGAAGAGTACGGTGTAATGGTTTTCTTTGGCTTGGCCAGCGTATCACAAGTAAACTTTCTGGGGGCTGGGGATATGGCTCAGTGGGTAAGAGTGCTTGCCTCCCATGCATAAGGCCCTGGGTTCAATCCCAGCACCAAAAACAAACAACAACAACAATATATATGGTAAACTTTCTGGAAAACTGTTCTGAAGGACAAAAAAGCCAACATCAGCTGGGTTCCAAGACTCCTTATTCTTTTTATTCTTTCCTCCAAATATAAGGGAATTTGAATTCAAAAAGGAATCTAACTCAGATCTCATTCGACTTACTACTTTACAGGTATTTAATATGGACCACCCTCTATTTCTGTTGGTGGGTATTACAAATAACTATGATCTATTGGATGTAATAGATCTAAACCTTACCAAAGCACAGGTTTTATTTTCCTGTTGTTTATAAAGATGAAATTCAAAAAAATGTGTGTCTGGGCCACCCAGCCAAGTACATGCAGGAGGCCAACTCAGGTGGGTCTGAGCCCAAAACCAGGACTCTCTCTTAGCACAATGTACCTGCCAGTCATCAAGTTTGACAACTAGGAAATGTACAGGGAAGCCATGATAAATGTAGGTACAAATATAAGGTAAAATGAAGTATGATTACCATGAAAATAAGCCGGTAAAGAGATCTAGGACTGAGGTGGTCCCAAAGGGTTCATGGAGGATAATGGTCAACAAATTATTTGATTATTAAGTAGGAATCTTCAGTTTTACCTTTAGGTTTAGTACCTCTCTTGATTTGGTGAGGATTGTCTCCTCTGCTTGAGAAGTGTCATTTTGGTGCTGGGTGGGGGGTGGGGGACTTAGCTTTACAAAATGTGTAACCTTGGAGAAGTTAATTAACATCTGTGGACATCCATTTCTTTACTGATTTTTTGCAAGAATTAATGGGGTTTTGTGTGTCAGTAATTCTCAACCATGGATAAAAGAATTACCTGAGATAATTTTGAAATGACCCATGCTCCAGCCCCAATTGAAGTGAATTCCTCATAATCAGTTGATATAAGTTCTCTAACATGGTGCCCCAAATAGAAGCTCTTGAAATATTAGCTCTATCTCCCCAACTCCAAAAGCAGAGCTTATCATTAACCTGTGAATTAGTCTCTTCAGGTTTCTTTTAAGTGGTTAATTTGTATATTGTGATCAAGCAGTGAGGCTGACAGACCCATATGAGTGCTGTCAGAGAATAAGAATTGATACACATGTTGATAGAGTATGTGTTATGTAGATATGCTGTGTGTTGATATGATCCCTGTAAATGTGTTTCAGTGACAGTATATGAAAATTGAAACCTGGACTGCTAGTAATGGTTTCTAATATTTACATGAGAGTTCAGTTTATGGAGTTGTATAATCTTGTAAATTAAATGGTGTCAACAAGCCCATTTTATAAATGAATTGAGGATGGAATGGTGAATATAATCAAGATTACCTAACTATTCAAACTGAAAATGTAGCTAGGCACTGTGGCACACACCTATAATCCCAGCTACTCAGGAGACTGAGATGGGATTCCAAGTTTCAGGATGGCCTGACAATTTAGCAAGACCTAGCCTCAAAATAATAAAATAAAAAGAGCTGAGAGGGTAGCTCAGTGGTAGAGCACTTGGCTAACAGGTAGAGACCTTGGAATCAATTTCCAGTGCTGAAAGAAAAAAAATAAAGATAGCATAGAATAACTGAGTCTTAGAAATACCTACTTTAGAGTTGTATGGTTTAAATTAGATGCTGAATGCAGAATTTCTACCACAGTGCTAATAAATGATTACTCAATAAATGGCAATTCAATTTCTAAAACTAAAAAAAAATTATCACATTACCACTGCTGTGGGGATCATGTCTATTTTAAATCTCACCCTGATGTATAGAATTTGACACTAGTGTCATACTAACAAGGAGTTTGCAACTTGTGGGTTGTTAATTGTTCCATTATAAAAGACTTATGTGAAGTAACTCAGGAACCCATTTCTGTAACATACAGCTGAAATACAGTTGTAAAATAAAACAAAATGTGAATAATAAAAATAAATAAATGGCAATTCAGAGTGTTGAGTTCAAATTTGGGTCCCATGGTCTTTCTATATATATATATATATTTTTTTGAATATATTGAAGAGATTGAACTCAGGGGCACTCGACCACTGAGCCACATCCCCAGCCCTATTTTGTGTTTTATGTAGAGACAGAGTCTCACTGAGTTGCTTAGCACCTCGCCCTTGCTGAGGCTGGCTTTGAACTGGCGATTCTCCTGTCTCAGCCTCCCAAAGTGCTAGGATTACAGATGTGCGCCACCGCACCCGGCTTATATTCTTTACTATCTTTGTAAGTAGGATAGGGCTTTTCACTTGGGAGGAATGACTCTATACTTCTCTCACTTTAGAAGATATAACCATTAATTTCCACTGCATAGCAAACAGTCTCAATCTTGGTGGCATTAGACAACCACCATTTATTATTGCTCACTATGCCAGTCAACTGGGCCATTCTGCTGGTCTGAGCAAGACCCTGTTAATATTGGCTGGGCTCCAGGGTGCTAATCTGGTAATCATGTCTTTATGTAATCCCTTTGTATTACTTTTCTACTGCTGTGTAACAAAGTATCACAAACTTAGTTGCTGAAACACCATTATCTCCCCATTCTGTAGGTGAGAAGTCTGGGCAGGTTTGGCTGGGTTCAGTGATCAGGTCATAAAACAAGTCTGAAATCACAGTGTTGGCCAGGCCAGGCTAGGCTCTTATCTGGAGGCTCTAGTCATAAACAAAACACAAAACGTCTCTGTCATCATGATTCAATAAAATTTAACCAATCAGCTATAGACAAATCAGTTTAAACTGCTGTTTGTCTTAAAAAGGGATGCTAATGTAAAAAAAGCCAAGTATGAAGAGAATCAAAATACTTCCTCCTTTTGAACTGCTCTTTGTATGCACAATAAATGCAAACTTTTTTTTAAAATGTGATGATTGTATTCTTAAAATATACACACATATATACTAATATATATTAATATATAAAGCTCATTTATATATATATACATATATATGTATATATATATATATATATATGTATATATATATATATATATACTAAAATTTAGAGACAGTCTCACTGAATTGCTTAGGACCTTGCTAAGTTGCTGAGGCTGGCTTTGAACTCACTATCCTCCTGTCCACTCTGCCATGTTGAGTCCTTCTCATGATTAAAATTTCTGAATTCTGCCATTGCCAGAGAAAATTGTTTTTTAAAGGGCTTGTGAGATTAGAACTGTAAAGCCAGGAGACCAAAAGGTGGTAAATAAAACCACTGGGAAAGGCTCTATTGGGAAGTACATTCCCAGGAGAACCCCCACTCAACAGGGTTGAAGGGAGAAATGCACATGTGTTCTGTAGTACAAAGAATTTAAAGGACAAGGTCAGGAAGGGGAAGGCTTAAGGCCGGAAGAGAAGGGATTGAGGCAGGAAGAGGAGGGCATCTAGAGTCCTGTACCCCCTGGTATTGGTCGGGCATCCTGCTGACCTCAGAGTCCTTTTTTTCCTGGTTCTTGCTTACATATCAGCGCTGGGCTACCTGCTCCTCTGCACATGTGGGCTGCTCGCTGCACTGTTCACAGCGGTCCACAGCATTGGGGGAAGCCATGCCACACCATCTGCGCTCCTTTGCGCATGCGGGCCACCCACCGCCCACGTCTGCGTGGGCCGCCTGCCCCTTCATTCCCTGCAGCCCGCGACTGCGGGCGGTGAGAAGATGCGAACTCCCAAGTGGGCCTAACAAGAACTATCTGTTTATTTGCCATGTAATGGAATGTTCATGGAAGTGACATCATATCTTCACCCACACTCAGAACAGTTTCTGAGTTTGCAGAGATTTCTAAGTTGTAGTAAGGCAAAAAGCAACAAAATTGTTCTCATTCCCCCAAGGGTGGCAATGAAGTTGGAAAAGAAGCCATTGAACCTAAAGAATTCATACTGACAGAAATGAGAATTCTGGGAAGGGTTGACAAATGACCAAGAACAAAACAGGATGTTTGTGTGCCTGCAAAGACAATTGGTATCAAAGGCCAGAAGTCTTCCCTAATGCTTGGGTACTATATAAGCTAACTATACTTAATCATGACCCAAGGTAAGTTACCTTAGTAGAATAAAATAGATATCAAGATGAATTCTCAAAAAAAAAAAATTATTTCCTGAATCTCTAATTTTGTAGGTTTGTATCTGCTCTTAGAAATCTGAGTCTCTGCTACCCAAGCCAAATGGAGTTTTGAAAACATTAAGTTGTTACAGAAAAAATAAGTTGTCTTTCATGTATAGTTAGATTATGGTGAGATATGTACTCCTTCCATCTGTTTTCTAACTCATTTCTTCATGTTCACATAATATATCTACTTTTATTAATCCTAATAAAAAAATCCAAGATACAAAGATTTATCAAAAATAGTTTAAACTCAGAATTATATTATAGACAGTAAGTAAATAGTATAACCTAAATAAAAGAAACAAGATTGTATACACATTATTCCACTTGAGCATTTTATTTCTTTAAGAAACAACACACACAAGGGAATGGAAGGAAATATACCAAGATAGGTAACAATGATTACCTCTGGGGCAGGAGATAGGGTAATTTAAATTTTCTTCTTTTGCTTTATATGGATGTTCAAGGTTTTCTACAGAGAATTTGTACTACTTTTGTAATCATAAAAATACACTATTTTCTATGTCCAAGTATAAATAAACCACAATGAATCCTGCGTGTGTGTGCGCCCCCCCCCCCCCGGGGGCTTTTAGCCCTGTATTCCGCCGCCCCCCCCCCCCAGCCTACAGGGGAAGGAGAAGGCCTTACCCCGGCAAGGTGGAACCAGGAAAGGCAGGAGCAGACTGACCAACCTGCACCCAGCCCTCTCGCCGGAGGACAATCAGACCCTCAGGAAGACCAGTCAGCACAGGAACTGGTTTATTGCAGAAATGGGGAGGAATATATAGTCCCTTTCGACCAACCAGCTTAAAGATCAATCTGCCATGGCCTGTTCATGCAAGCGAGCACCCTATATCAAATATAAGCAGTCATGCCTTGTCCACGAGCACAGAAGCAGGAAGTAACCAATGAGATAGGTTTCCTTTTCTCGGGAGCTGGCGTATAAATCGCCCCTAGGAACGCCCTGCATGTGTGTATAATGATAATGCACTAATTAACAATAAAAGAAGGGAGATCAGTACAGTAGAACAAATGGATGGCTGTGAAGGAAGAGGGGAGGAAAAGGAAAAGCAATGAAGAAGGAGATGGAGCACATTATGTGCATGTATGAAAATGGCATAATCAATTCCACTATTAGATATAATTATAATGAACCAACAAAAAATTTTAAAAAGAAAAATACACCATTTTTTTCCTTTGAGGTATTTTTGAGTGATAATCCTCATGTTATTTCATTCATGGGTTATTTACCATTTAGATGGTTATTCATTCATTCATACATAGATTCAGTCACTCTACAAATATACTTTAAATTTCTACTAAGAGCCAGCTGGTCTCTGATCTCATAGAGCTTGCAATATGCTGAAGGAAACATACTGAATAATAAATCATAATTGTGATGCATGCTACAAAGAAGCATAGGTGCTGTTGGACTATAAATAAGAGGATCTATCATAGGAGGGAGTCAGAGACAATGTCTTGGAGGAAGTGGCAATTGAACTGAGGGCTAGAAGGATGAGTAGTAGTTGACCAAGTGAAAAGAAAAGAAGAGCATTTCATTCCAGGAGAGGGAAACAAGGGGGAAGATTTGAAGTAAGAAATAATTTAGTATCACTCTTTCTCTTGGTTTCTGGAAAGCTGTGAAGTGAGCAGCTTCTTCTACCATACACTCTTGCATTAATGTACTAGTTCTTCCTAGTCCAACTGACTAAGGACAAAAACCTCCAAAACTGTAAATAAAAATAAAACTTACGTCCTTTTAAAGTTAAAAAAAAAAGAATTTAGTGTCATTAGGGACTTGCAAGGTCACCAGTGTGACCAGCATAGAAACTGAAGGGTGGGCCAGGCACAGTGGTGCACCCTCGTAATCACAGCCCCTTTGGGAGGCTGAGTCAGGAGGATCACAGGTTGAAGACCATCAGCCTCAACAACTTAGCAAGGCCCTCAGCAACTTAGTGATACCCTGTCTCAACATAAAAAATAAAAAGGGCTGGGGATGTAGGTCAATGGTAAAGTGCCTCTGGGTTCAATCTCTAGTACAAAAAAAAAGAAAGAAAGAAAGAAAAGAAAGAAAGAAACTGAAGGGTAGAATTGCAGGCCTGATCTTATCTGCCTATGACATAGTGTCCAGTGTTCGGATCTTTATAACACTAATGAGCAACCAAAAGTTTTCTTTTTTAATTATTGTGGCAAAATATTCCTAACATAAAATTAGAGATCACTCTAGCTGCCACGTGAATGAGTAAAAGGAAAACAGCGGATGAAGTGAAAGCCACTAGACAGATAGAAAACTGTGATGGACTGCATTAGGTTGAAGACAATGGAACCAGATTGAAGTGAACAGAGTCAAGATATTTTCAGAAGGTAGAGTCAACAAGACTTGATGATATGTGTAGGGTGAATGAAAAGAAATGGTGTTCCTAGCAAACTGGGATTAGGAATATTATAAATATAGTTGGAGGATGATGTATGACCATTCTGTTTTAGACTTATGAAGTTTGAAATGTCTTACCTGCATCCAAGAAGAAATATAAAATAAGTTGTTGAATGTACAAGGTCTGGAGCTTAGAAAAGAGACTACACTAAGTAATATGGATTTATAATCTATCAGAATATAGATATCATTTAAAGACATGGATGTGGATGAGATACTCTACATAAAAGAATTAAGAGAACAATATTATAGTACAAATATTACATTAGAGTGTGTATAAATATATCTCCAACACCAAACTCCACTATTTAAAAGCCAGGAAATACAGTGTGAAACTTAGGCTTTTCTAACTTTCAAAGAGAATTTGATTAGAAACAAGAACCCAGCAAGAACTAAAGCTAAATGTGTTTCTGCTATATGCTATTCAGCATAAACCTAAGCTTTGAATGTTAGGTTACATTCAAAGGCAAGGAAGATCTAAAACTTGAGCAAATACGTAACATACCATTTAGGACCATGTCTATAAACCAAATGACCTAGATTTTGATTAGGTTCTATCTCAGTCAAAGAACAAGCAATTCTGAATTTCTTTGCCTATACATACAAATATATAAGGATGGGAAGTGGGTTAATTCATGGTTATATAAATGTATGATGCTTGGGCAAACCCCACTTTCTAATACAGTATTCATTAGGGAAAGTTTTGCCTTCATTCTTCACAAATCATCATTTGCATTCCAATTGTAAAGAGCAAAAGAAATGTTTTTAACATAGTTATCAATCTTTGATAGTTGTAAATAATAACAGAATGTATATGAAACTTACAATGAAAAGATGTATATGGAATTTATAATGAAAAAACTAGATGGTGAAGTGGGGTTCTTGAGTGGCATTAGCCCTTTAACATTTATTAGTTACCTGGCTCATACAGAAACTGATTATCAAAACAAGAAATACTGAAAAATAATTTATTATTGACATATAGAAAAAACCCTAGAAATCACTTGCATGGCATATAATAAAAGCATGCATCACATTATTGTTAAAAAACAAAACAACTCTACATTTGTGAACATGCATATTATCTGGTAAGGTTAAGTAATAGTTGAATAATCCGTATGAGGAATATTGGGATTACCTCCAGTTTAAGACTAGACAGATTACCCCAATTCCTGTCCTACCTACAAATTCTTTAGGGCTGCAGTTGTAGCTCAGTGGTAGGAAGCTTGCCTAGCATGTATGAGACACTGGGTTTGATCCTCAGCACCACATAAAAATGGATAAATAGGGGCTGGGGCTGTAGCTCAGTGGTAGAGCACTTGCCTTGCAAGTGTGAGGCACTGGGTTCGATCCTCAACACCACATAAAAATACATAAAGCTAGTGTGTCCATCTACAACTAAAAAATATTTAAAAAAATGGATAAATAACATAAAGGTATTATGCACTTCTACAACTAAAAAAATTTTTAAAACATAATCTTTTAATTCACAGAATGCTAACAAAATAAGTCAATTATAGATAATCACCTAAAGAATTCTGAATAATTTGTAGCTGGAAGATAAGCAATTGATGATTTTATATAAGGCAAATTAATGCTGACATGTTAAAATATCATTTTAGTTCTATTTGTTAGGCCTGCATCATAGGTTCTTCCTGAATACAGATTTAGTTGATTAAATTCTGATCTATTTAAAATTTTCTAAAATGACTAGTTCCTATATATGGAAGCAATACAAAACTATTCAATGTCTATTTGTACCTCTCTCTAAGTTACTCAGGTATTTAGAATTTTTATTGGAATAAAAGTCAATGAATATTTGGAGCCATGATTCTGAAATTAAGTTTGTTCCTATACCAAAATAGTAATAGTTTCTGAACTCGTGTTTCAATGTCAAGTGGTTATTCATGAGGCTATATGTGAAAAAAATTGATATATGATAAATTGGACTTTTCCTTAGAATTCATTTTTGGAATCTTCTATAAAGGATATCAGTCTGAATTAATTTATATGAATATTTGATATGCAAATATTAATATTTTAAATGGCAAAAGATAAGATTTTTAAAAATACAGATTGTAAAGGACATTTTTCAAGAGAGAATGAATGTCTTCGTTATGAGAATATTTCATCAATATTCTCAATTCCTTGTTAGATGCTGTGGTAGGTTAAATGGCCTTCCAAAAGATACTCATGTCCTACTTGCCAGAATCCTTGAATGTTACTTTATATGGCAAGTATGACTTTGCAGATAAAATTAAATGAAGGATTTGGGGATGGGAGATTATCCCCGATGACCCAGGTGAGCTCTAAAGGCAATCACAAGAGTACTCTGAAGAGAAAGCATGAGCGCAGGGGGTTGACTATGTAAGAGAAGGCAATATGGCTATCGAGGGAGAGATTAGAATGATGTAGTCACGAACCAAGGAATGTTGGCAGCCACCAAGCAAGATAGTCTCCATCAGTACTTCTCAAGGGAGTACAGCCCTGTCATCACTTTGATATTTAACCAGTGATACTGATTTTGAACTTTGGGCTTCCAGAAATGTGAGAAAATAAATTTCTGTTGTTTGAAGCTACAGGCTTGTGATAATTTGTCACAGCAACTACAAGGGAAACTAACAAAGATGCTTTAATTTTCTGGAGCCCTCTTGTGTGACTTCAGGTAGCCAGCAAGTGACAGAATAAGAGGGGGCAGGGGAAGCTATACTAAGGCTCTACCAATGAATAAGCAGCAAGGTATAGTGGGTGTAGCACAACAAAGGAATCAAGAAAATCATACTTCTAAATCATTATTTGGCTTAATCTATCTGAATACTTAAGGTCAGAGAAATGTATTTTTCCCCTTTCAGTTGTTTAAGACACAGTTTCCTGTTTAACCACTAGAATTGGTCGCAGTGTACTGAGTGTTCTGTATACCACCTTGGGATTCTGAATACTGCCTATGAGAATTAGAGATGGTGTTACCAATTTTTCTTCATGAGAGAATTGTTATTCTTTCCATTGATATTACTTTTAGTTTCTGTAATATATTTTTCTTAATTTTGAAGGCAACTCTAAAGCAACTTACATTCATTGCCTTCTTATACTTCCTTTCATCCATCTCTTCCCATTCAAACCATCCTTCATATACTGAATACACAATACAAGATACTTGGATCCCAGTCACCTAAAATAAGATCATTGTGCCGGACATAGTAGCACACACCTGTAATCCCAGCAGCTTGGGAGGCTGAGGCAGGAGGATCAAGAGTTCAAAGCCAGCTTCAGCAACTTTGCGAGGCCCTAAGCAACTCAGCAAGACCCTGTTTCTAAATAAAATATTTAAAAGGGCTGGGGATTGGGCTGGGGTTATGGCGCAGTGGTAGCGTGCTCGCCTGGCATGCGTGAGGCACTGGGTTCGATCCTCAGCACCACATAAAAATAAAATAAAGATATTCTGTCCGCCTACAACTAAAAAATAAAATGTTTAAAAAAAAAAATTAAAAGGGCTGGGGATGTGGCTCAGTGATTAAGCACCCCTGGGTTCAATCCTTGGAACCAAAATAAATAAATAAAATAAGATCTTTGTACTCAAGGAGTTTAAAATAGGTAGATCTAGACATGCGCACAAACTAATAAAATGTGAGACACAAAGTATAATCCACAAAGGGTACTGATTTTTAAAGCAAATATTAGGATAAAAAG
The DNA here is from genome assembly GCA_028644305.1 of Xerus rutilus. NCBI lineage: Eukaryota > Metazoa > Chordata > Mammalia > Rodentia > Sciuridae > Xerus > Xerus rutilus. Next base: position 47,338,159 of record CM053400.1, on the reverse strand, counting down.
AAAGGTCTCAAATCAATAATCTAAACTTGTATCTTAAAAACATAGACATAGCTGGGACTGGGATTGTGGCTCAGTGATAGAGTGCTCTCCTAGCATGTGTGAGGCACTGGGTTTGATCCTCAGCACCACATACAAATAAATAAAGTCATTGTGTCCATCTAAAACTAATATATATATATATATATATATATATATATATGTATACACACACATATGTATATGTGTGTATATATATATATATATATATATATATATATATATATATATATCATAAATATAGCAAAAGAGCAAATAAACTCCAGGCAAGCAGAAGAAGGACATGAAGATAAGCACAGATATCAACAAGATTGAAACTAGAAAAACAATAGAGAAAAATCAATGAAATTAAATTTGGCTCTCTGAAAATATTAGTAAAACTGATAAACCTCTAGTAGCAAGACTGGCAAAGACATTCTAGTAATACCAAGAATGAAAAAGGGTATATCATGACAAGCTCCAATTTCTTAAAACTATGCACATAAATTTGACAACTTAGATAAAATGAACCAATTCCTCTAGAGCCACAAACTACAAATACCAAACCAAGATGAAATAGAAACTGAATGTCCTATATGTTAGTATTAAAAACCTCTCTTCAAAGAAATCTCTATGCCCAAGTGGTTTCAAGGGGAAATTCAAATGATTTTTTCCATATTTTTATTGGTACATTATAATTATATGTCAAACCAACATTGAAAGAAGAAATAACACAAACATTATACATTTTTCTCCAGAAAACAAGCAGCAGCAGCATTTACAACTCCTTTTATGAAGCTGGTATTGCCCTGATACTCAAATGAGACAAAGACAATATAAATCAAGGAAACTACAGACCAATATCCCTTATTCACAGCCTCCAAAATGCTCAACAATATAGTAAACTGAATCCACAATATTAAGAAGAATAACATATCACAACCAAATGGCATTGTTTCTGAGAATGAAAGGCTGGTTCAAAAATTGAAAATCAAGCACTATAATCCACCATATTAACAGTCTAAAGAAGAAAAATCATATGACTTTATCAATTTACGCAGAAAAAATATTTGACAAAATCCAGCTTACATTCCTGATAAAAACTCTTAGCAAACTAGAGAAGGGAACTTCCTTAGCCTGAAAATAAAGGGCATCTACAAAAACATCTACAGCTAACACCATATTAATGGCCAAAAGACTGAATGTTTCCCCACTTAGACTGTGATCAAGGTAAGGGTATCATCCACTCTCATCATTCCTACATAATCAAAGTCTAAATCAATGCAATAAGGCAAGAAAAAGAAATAAAAGACACATAAGCTAGGAAAGGAAATGAAACTTATTTGTAGATGACAAGCTTCTCTATACAGAAGATCCCAAGGAATCTACAACAAAACAAAAGACCAACAAAAAACTTCCTAGGATTAATAAATGAGTTTAGAAATGGTGTTGTAATATCAAAACGCAAAAAAGTTTGTTGTATTTGTTGTTTATGTATTAAAAATGTACACTGCAAACTGAATTTTTAAAAAATATCATTTACAGTTCATAAAACATTTAGGTATAAATCTGGTAAAGGATGTACAAGAAATGCTGCATACAAAATATTGATGAAAGAAATAAAAGAAAATCTAAATAAATGGAGAGATACAATTAATTAGAAAAGATAATTTAATAAACATTTTAATTGCCCCCAAGAAAGCAATCAGCTCAATTTAAAAATAGGCAAAAGACTTAAAGAGACATCTTATCAAAACAACATATACTGATGGCAAAAAAGCATGTCAAAAGTTCCTCGGTATTATTAGCCATTGAGGAAAAGCAATTAAAACCACAATGAGACACCATTGTACATCTGTTTTAATGGCTAAAATAAATAATAGGGACAAAATCAAATGCTGACAAGGATGCAGAACAACTAGAAATCTTACACATCGCTGGTAAAAATGCAAAATGGTACAGTCACTCTGGAAGCTGCGGCTGCTGCTACTGCTCCTCTCCCCCTCCTCTTCCTTTTGGTACTGAGGATTGAATCCAGGGATGCTGTACCCCTAAGCCTTTTATTTTGAGAGAGGTTCTAAGTTGTCCAGGCTGACCTTGAACTTGTGATTCTCGTGCCTCAACCTCCTAAGTAACTGGGACTACAAAGTGTGCACCACTGTGCTCACCACATTGGCAGTTTGTTTAAAAGTCAAACATACATTTACTATGAGACCCAGAAATCACATCTCTGCATATATACTAGAGAATGAAAGCTGTTTACATTAAAACCTGTACATAAATGTTTAATGGCAGCTCTATTAATAATTGGTAAAACTTGAATCAACACAGATGAATGAATAAACAAAATGACACAATCATAAAAATACTACTGAGAAATAAACAGAACTAACTACTGATACATATAATTTAGATGATTCCTAAAGGTATTAGGATGAATAAAAGAATTTAGTTTCAAAAACATATCTATTATATGATCCCATTTACATGACAATCTCAAAACCACAAAAACTATAATGATAACAAACAGCCACTGGGGGTTGGGGGCATGCATGTGTGGTGGAGGGTGGGAAGAAACTATGAAAATATGGTGTCCAGAAAGATCAATACTGTCCAACACTGGAGAGACTTCAAAATACCACTGGATTTAATAATGAGAACTTTTTGATGTCTTGGGAGGAAACAACCACTATTTGAATTAATAGGAGAAAAGAAAGTATGTACAGCAAATGTGGACAATTCTTTGAAGTCCTTTCATAGAGGACAGAAATAAGATGATAAGGATGGAAAATCAGAAGCTGCTGCTGCTTCTTTTTTTTTAGGGATCAAACCTAGGGCCTTGCAACATGCTAGGCAAGTATTCTACCACTGAGCCACATCCCCCAGCCTACAAAAGTCTTCTTAAAGAGTCTAAGAACTGGTGAATAATAATGGGGAAGAGCCAATATTGAAGGAATGTTTATAGATAGAACTCATTGGGACATTGAGGAGACAGGCAGGAATGGAATCTAGAACACAATAGAGACCTGGAGCATCAGATGCTTTTTTAGTAAGCTGGATCCTTATGCTTTTTATTTTTTAAATTTATTTTTATGATGATGGAGATAATTTTTAAATTTTTATTCTTATGTCATGCTAGGGATTAATCGCAGGGCCTCCCACATGCTAGGCTGGTGCTCTACCACTGAGCTATATCCCCAGCCCATCTTCTGCTTTTTAATTTAAATCACAGGCAGTTATCTTTGAAAATTACATGCAAAACTCTGCAAAACTACCTTGAAAAAGAGAAGCACCTAACAAATTTAAAGAAAACATTCTTATACATTAATCAATTATAATTTAGTTGGTTAAAGAATTACTAAAACCTGAGTCAAGCATTTGAAGACTTGTATTTTTTCTAGATAATCCAGTATAACAATGCTTGAGTAAGCCTTCAAAAGTAATTTTTACCTAAAGGTCCAAAAATTTAACCTAGGGTTTATAATCATTATGTATCAGGTTCCCTGGTGTTTTCATTTTCTTGTAAGAAAGTTCAGCTTGAAATAAAATGTCTTTTCCCCTGACTAAATGAAATGGGACTATGTTAGGACGTTTTTTTGTTTGTTTTGCTTTTTTCCTCTTAAAATAAGTGAGTAGTAGGAGGAAAAGAAAAGGCTTGGTATACCTAAGTAGTGACAGTGGTAACAGGCTAGGTTTAAGTGCTCATTATTTTTTTTCTTTGAATCTCCATGTTTCAATGATACCATTTTATGTCACCTATCATCCTAATATAAAAATTCCTTTACAACTTGGGGCAAAGATTATGTTTATTATCCTAAAAACTTTGTTTTTTTTTTAAGGTGCTAGGGATCAAACTAAAACCTGAGTCAAGCATTTAAAGTCTTGAATTAAGTCTAAGATATTTTATAGATATCTAAATCAAAGGCCAAAAAGCTAAATGACATTTAAACTATGTGCTAACATGTACTGGGTACAAAAATAATATCTGCCATATGGTATTCATATTTCAGAAGTTAACATTTCCTGGCCAAGCATTTTGTTATTGATATTGCCATACAGTTCTTACTTGCTTAATATCACTTTTCATGCCATGTACTGTTTCATTAAATACTACTTATAATTCCTATTATTTCAAAGCGCATTTACTTAAAAGCAACAAACAATATTATATTATTTGTTAGAACAAAATATTTGTTAGAATAAGTATTTGTTAGAACAAAATATTCCTACTACTGTTGTTAGGTTTTGGATTCTTAACATAGAAATTCTCCAAATTTTGCCTTAATTTTTTTATGACTGGAAAATTAAATGGCTATTTTTCTATTTATAGTTTAGTTTTATTATGAGTAAGATAATCCAAAAGTACAGAATTCATTAAACATTACTTTTTAAAAGTTTATGTGTAAATTTTTTTATTTACTCTTCATAAACAAAAATGTGCTTGGATTTCCTATTGAATTAATAAAAGGCCACACATACAAATATTATTTATATTTTAATAATAAAGTATATAATGACATAATATACAAATATATATAAATTAAATAGATTATTAGGTACATCAGTTAAACTGAATGGCATTTAGTTAATAAATAAAGACTAAATCTAAAATAATTCTTAGTTCGATGGTGCCAAGTGAAATTATTTACTATATAAGGGAATATACACAATAATATATCCATTCTTGACGTTCATTCAGAGGCATTACATGTTGACAAACCTGCATACAAAAAATATAGAAAGCATTTATTTTTCTTGTACTAATTTTCAATAGGAAAATATTTCTATGACTTGTATAAAAATATCCCTGTGCCTTTAGTCCCAGGTACTCAGAAGGCTAGGCAGGATGATTAGCTCACAAGTTTGAGACTAGCCTGAGCAACACAGCAAGACAAACACAACACAAGAACAAAATCTGTGCAGATAAAATTCAGTAATATTTGTCCTTAGCAGAGACTTGCAATCTATGATCTAAGGTCTAACAGAATAATCCAGTCTAAAGTCTACCGAACAAAGTACTTGTTAGTCTGTAAATATGGGTGAAGATGGATGGTGGAATGTATAGTAAATAATCCTTTCCTCACTAAGCATTTCCTAAATTTTATTTTTGGGGTGGGGGGTATCGGGATTGAACTCAGGGGCACTTGACCACTGAGCCACATCCCCAGCCCTATTTTGTATTTTATTTAGAGACAGGGTCTTACTGAGTTGCTTAATGCCTCGCTTTTGCTGAGGCTGGCTTTGAACTCACGATCCTCCTGCCTTAGCCTCCCAAGCTGCTGAGATTACAAACGTGCGCCACTTCACTTGGCTCATAAAATCTTAAATGGAAAAATATAAAAGATAATCTCTCTTCATGATTTACCTTGAATCATTCTAGAATGCTTTAGAATTCTATGGACAGTATGGAGAAAGAAAGGGTAAGAATAAACAATTATTTTCTTTGTTCCTTCACTAGAGCTTGGAAGTCTATTGATCTATCCTTGCCTTTGAATTCATAGCTAAATTAGAAACCCAGAGTTCTGCTAACACCAGATCTACAGCTCTTTGTTAGTCTTTTTTTTTTTTTAATTTTTTTTTTTTTAGGCGTAGATGGACACAATATCTTTATTTATTTATTTTTATATGGTGCTGAGGATTGAACCCAATGCCTCATGCATGCAAGGCAAGCGCTCTACCACTGAGCCACAATCCCAGCCCCTCATTGTTAGTCTTGATGTAGTGGCTTATCTAAAACTCAGAGGTATTTTCTCTCTCAGGTAATCTTAGGAAATCTTAATGTAGATAAAAATATTTGGGGTCATTAAAATTCTTATTACTATTAATATTAGCATTAATATTGCTTTGCATTTTCCTATGTGATGCTCAAAAGTACTTGCATATCATTTTATTTTTATCTTTACATTAATCTTGTTAAGTACCTAAAACTAGTGATATTATTTTAATTTTACCTTTAAGGATACTGAAACAGAATAGTGAACTTCCCATAGTCACTCAACCAAATAGTGAGAGTTAGATTAGAATCAAAGTATTCTGTCTTTGGGTACAGGATGACACTGATGTGAATATCACACTTACAAAATAATTATTCACTTCATCTCATATCTACATGTTTGTTTATAGCATTAATAGCAAAAGTCATTTTCAAGGACATAAGACAAAGGCTTTAAGTAGAAAGTAATGCATTACCATTGTAGATTTTGGTGCCACTTCAACTGCAAACACGTTGAGTCCTCTGTTGTTTATGCAGTTTTTACTCAGCTCATTGTTGATGTGAATAATCACTTTATTATCTGACTATAAAAATACATAAATTGTTAGTTTTTTCTTTAATAAATACACACATATATAAACTTCAGAATAAGTCTTGAAATTTTGTTTTAATATAATAAACTCCATTATAAATTCATACAAACTGGCTCCTCTCAAATTTGTATCTATGGCTTTTTCTCACTCTTTCTAATCTGTCACCAACTATATACTTTTTCTTCTAAATGTGACTTGAATATACCATTTATCTTCATTCCTAGGCCATTGTGTTTACTAAGGCCACATTATTTCATCCTTGATTTACTAAAATAATAGCCTGTATTTCTTTTAGTTTTTCTGCCTTTCATTCACTCTGATACTACCTTCCAACTAGTATGCCTGAAACATCCATTAAATTGTTACTTCCTCATTCACTCATTCAATAAACATATTTATTTAATATTAACTGTGTGTTAGGCACAGTTGTAGGCCCTAGGGACACTGATACAAAAGATACAATTCCTGACCCCAGTGAGCTAGCTCACAGTCTAAGGGAGACAGACAAATAAAATAACAATTATAAAACCTTCTGCTAAGACTTACAACAGAGGTATTCATAAGGAACTACAGAAACACAGAAAATCAACATTAGATATGGACTTCGTTTCTAGGAAGACTTGATGGAAGAAGTAACAACTGCAATTAAAACAATAATGGCCTCTAGGCTGGATAGGAAGCAAGAGAAGGCAGAATGAAACTGATAAACAGAAGAGATGCAGGGCTCAAAATATTCCTATGCTAAAGAGCCTGTAATCATTCCCTAACAATTACTACAAAGTATAATGTTAGATTATCTGGATATATTTCTCAACTCTTCCATTATTTAGCTATATAACCTTTTGCAAGTTACTTAATCTCCCTGTGCATCAGGTTCCTGTGTGTAAAATAGGGATAGTACTTACCTCATAAGGTGTTGTGAGAAGTAAATGCCTTAATATATGTAAATGCCTGACATATGGTAAGCTCTAAAACGTATTATTAACCATATTCTGGGGTAAAGGAAGTTTACTTAATTTTTCTTGAGGTGAAAGAGGTAGTAGGAAGGTATGCAATGATGGATAATAGCAGAGCAGAAAGATTGGGATAAGATACTGATTCCCTTCCACACTTTTAATCCTAATGAAACAAAGAAGGCAGAAAAGGAAATCTGTTGTATCTTAGGAACCATCCTCTAAGGCTTTATGATCCATCTAACGACTGAAATTTACTAGTTTGAGACCCTAGCTCATTTTAAACCCAATTCCTCTATGTTGTTTTCAGGATAATATATATAATCTGAACCTACCCCATCAGTGTTATTTTACTTCTTAGTACTTCTAACAAAGCTGTCTATTTCTGCAAAGCAGCTATTCCCTTCTTCCTCTGTAATTCATATTGACTCTTCCCCATGTTTCTCCCTATACTGTTTGCCTTGCTTCTATAGGTTGTCTCTTAGTATGTCTAAATTCTAGGCATCCAGCAATGCTTAAATCCCACACAATAGTCTCCTTCATCACAATCTTTCTTAACTTCTATGGTCCAAACTAAAAACAGCTATGAGAGATACACATAGAATAAAATTACTGCACGTATAAACAGTACTATATAATTTACCATTTAATTATTCTCTGATCTCTTTCAAGAATATTAATTTTGTCTTTCCAACTAGTCCATAAACTCCTTGAAAGCAGAGACCATGTTTTACATTTTCTGATACCCTTATTATGATAACAAGCTAAACACTTTATATCCAGATTATGCTTTATCTTCAATGATTTCCAAATATTTTATTTTCCTATTTTAAAAGAAAAAGAGTGATCTGAAGCCTTTAAAATTTGTAAGAATTATCATGCTAAGTTCAATTTAGAAACCTCAAGAGAAAGAGTATTTTTCCATTATAAGTATTATTAATATAGTGGGATATTTAATTACCATGTAAAAATAAAGTATGAAAGAAGATAACATATTAGTAAAATTTGTAGCAAAACATGGAGAACCACCTCATAACTGATACCTTATTTTCAATAACTGATGTTATCCAGGTGTCACAATTGTAAGTATGTATGATTATATTTTCATAGCCATCCATTATTTTGGTATCACCCTTGTTAAGGACAGATTTACAGATGGCCTTCTCAAGTTGTCCACTGCATCCCTCCATACGGACAGCTTTAATTCTTGGCTTGCATTTTTCTGCATAGACATCAATGACAAATGGACATGCCTGATAAGGAAGAAAAAAAAATCTTGCTTTATCCTTCTGCTAGAATTTAAAATAAATTGCTGAATTTATTTTTAATATATTTATCATATTATTTCAGAAGATGCATTAAACTTTCTAGCTTTTCCTTCTGATATACCTTTAGAGAAAAATTTTAGTACTATGAATTGACTAATTAAAATGCACAAGATTCTAACTCTTTGGTAGCCTATTAACTGATAATGTTCATAGAAAAGGAAAGAAAAAAGCCGGGCGCGGTGGCTCACGCTTGTAATCCCAGCACTTAGGGAGGCTGAGACAGGAGAATTGCGAGTTCAAAGCCAGCCTCAGCAACGGCGAGGCGCTAAGCAACTCAGTGAGACCCTGTCTCTACATAAAACACAAAATAGGGCTGGGGATGTGGCTCAGTGGTCGAGTGCCCCTGAGTTCAATCCCCAGTA
>CM053400.1:47310603-47328695 GCA_028644305.1 Xerus rutilus | reverse complement strand
TGGTCATTACTACCCCTGGCACATCTATGAAGACTCTAATGGTGTGACTTTATTTGGTTGGCAATCAGAGAAATGGAAAAACAGAGATCTGGTTATGTACTATGACTTGAAATGCATTTAAATAAAATAACTAAATTAAAAAAAAATAAAGAAAAAAAACAAAGAAAGAAAAAAAAATGATATATAGCTCTTACAATCTAAAACATGAAGTAATATTTTTCCCAATTCTGAATTCCAAAAGAAATTTATACTATAAAACTTTTTATTAAAAAAAAAGAAAGAATAAGGAAAAAAGGGGAAAATGGACATGTTACTTTTGCTTATGAACATTCAATGAAAGAATAGCTTACAAGTCGTGCTGAAAAATAAAAAGTTATGGTGCTACAGGGGCAATGCCCTTGTAGCAAGAACAATAAAAAAGTTATGTTACTCTTTGACAAAGATTCTGCCTTTATGGGTTGATTACCAATGAAATCAGTATGGTTCCCAAATCACTATGGGCAAAAGACTTCACAGACATTCAATCCAACTAGAACAAACTGTAAGATTACTGATTGTTTCTTCCTAGATAATCATAAACATTTCTTTTTTTGCAAACAGGAAAATGTAGGTTGAACACAAGGAGGAACCATTGCCTATCATAAGCTATACATTAAGAGCCAAATAGTCTCCTTGTCTCAGAGCAATTACAAGCAGTAACTAAATCACTTAGTTAAAACATCTTGTATGAGTCAAAAGATCTCATACACAACCTTTAAATCCAATGTGTCCACATGTATAAATCTGTCATTAATGGAAATCAGCGCCATTTCTTTTTCTTTCTTTCTGGTGTTTTGTTTTGTGCTGGAGATTGAATACAGGGTCTTGTGCATGCTAAACACATGTTCTACCTATAGAACTATAGAGCTATAACCCCCAGCCCCCACTATACAAAATTTTGAATAATTCTGTGCATGAAACAAAGTTTCATGGTGTGGAATTTTCCACTTGCGGTATCATGTCAGTGCTTAAAAATGTTTCAGAGGCAAGTATGGTGGTACATGCCTGTAATCCCAGCAATTGAGGAGGCTGAGGCAGGAAAATTCCAAGTTTGAGGTCAGACTGGGTAACTTAGCCAGACCCTGTCTCAAAATAAAAAAAAATCTGGGGATACAGCTCAGTGGTAGAGAGTCTCTGAGTGCAATCCCCAATACCAAAAACAAAAAAAGCAAAACAGATTAGGGTTGTTCAACCTGTATATTGTAATAAGTTATATGATTGTGGTCTCTCTCTCAAAAAAAGATCTTATTGTACTGTACTTACCCTTCTTGTGATTATGTGAGATGATACAATACCTACCTGATGAGATAATGTGAGGTGAATGATGTAGGCATTATAACACAGCCTTAGGTTACTGCATAAGGGTTACCTGAACACAAGCACTATAATGTAGTACAATCGCTCTTTAAGATGGCTACTAAATTATTCCCATGTATAAGCATGCATAAGCTAGGCAAAGGGATAATTCACATCCCAGGCAGGAAAGGAGAGGACCTGGTAAGGTTTTATTACACTGCTCAGAATAGCATGCAGTTTAAAGCTTATGAATTGTTTATTTCTGGAATTTTCCATTTAATACTTTCAGACAGCAGATGACCATAGCTAACTGAAAACTCAGATAATAGAAGACTACTACAAACTCCTTTGGAAAAACAAAAACTCCTGAAGATACTGATCCCATCCATAGGAGTCACACCACTCTTAGCGGTATTCAAGTTGCCTGCTTTTGGTTAACATAGTAATTACAACAGATAGCTTAAAACCAGTTTACATTCTATAACTCAAAGGACCAGTGCTAATACTGCAGGTTGGTAACACTACAAGTAAAAATATCTGTAGCAATTAAAAGAGGTAACTACTAGTAATGGAACCACCATTTGACCCAGTTATCCCACTCCTTGATATATACCCAAAGGAGTTAAAACCAGCATACTACAGTGATGCAGCCCACATTAATGTTCATAGCAGCACAATTCACAATAGCTAAGTTATGGAACCAATCAAGATGCCCATCAATAGATAAATGGATACAGAAACTGTGGTGAATATTCACAATGGAATATTACTCAGTCATAAAGAAGAATGACTTTATGACTTGCCAGTAAATGGACTACCATGCTAAGTGATATAAGCCAATCCTTCCAAACCAAACATCTAATGTTCTGTTATGTAGATGCTAACACACAACAAGGTGGGGAGAGGAAGAACAAAGTTCAGTGGACTAGACAAAGGGGAATGAAGGATAGGGAGAGAGGATAGGAATAGCAAAGATGATGGAATGAATCTGACTTAACTTTCCTATGTACATATATGAATACACCACAGTAAATCTCAACACTGTGTACATCCACAAGACTGAGATCCTTTTTAGAATAAGATGTATTCCATGCTGTATAAATACATCAAAATAGATTCTACTGTCATGTATAACTTAAAAGAACAAATGAAAATTTTAAAGAGAGGTAACTACAAAAGGCTATGCAAAGTAAACTCAATGAGTCCTTAGTACTTGTTTTCTTGGCCACATCTGGAAAATCTGGGATCATAATCCAGGACTACCCTCCAGTCATTTCTTATAATACATATATTTGTTTGTCTCAGATTTTTTTTAAACCATTGACCAGAGTCTTAAGATGATTCTGCACAATCATTGTGCCAACAGATGATTCACACATAAGAGGATGAAATCACAATTAATGCACAAACTAAGTCAGATATCCACAGATAAAATCTTGCTAAAAAGAATAAACAACAGCAGTTGGGGGAATCTTTGATAGTTTCTTCTACTAGAAGGACATATATCAAAAGGGGAAATTGAAAATAAAGTTCTCACAACTTCAGAAAAAAATGATTATTCTGTTGTCATAGTTAGTATTAGCCATGAGAACTGTTGTTAGCTTGTTTAATTAATCAGAGACAACCCTCCACTCAGTGAACACACTTTTGTAAAGCAACTAGTGTTAGTGCCTCACTTTTTCAAGTCAGGTAGTCAGGGACAAATTCACACCAATAAGTGTACCATAAGCGCTAACCAACATTTTCACCCAAGTAATGATATTTCCCCAGATGCTGTCAATTTAAAAGCTAGAAAATCCTTGAATTTCATGTCTCCTCCAAATCCTAAGTTAAATAAAATGTGCATTCTGCTTTGTGGAGCAACTGTGTACCTGCATAGAAATCCCTTATAGTAAGCAATAAACATAACTTTGTTTTTTTATTTCAATTATTGAGGGTGATATCATTTTTTATACTTTCCACTGTATGTAATTTTCTTGCCTTTTAAATTTTAAACAATGTAAATATATTCCCTATTTGATATATAAAATTTAAATTAAAAAAAATTTTTTTTTGGTACTGGGGATTGAACTCAGGGGTACTCGACCACTGAGCCACATCCCCAGCCCTATTTTGTGTTTTATGTAGAGAAAGGGTCTCACTAGTTGCTTAGCACCTCGCCATTGCTGAGGCTGGCTTTGAACTCGCGATTCTCCTGTCTCAGCCTCCCTAAGTGCTGGGATTACAGGCTTGAGCCACCGCGCCCGGCTTAAATTAAAATTTTTATCTCAAATTTTTCATGTCTATGATTTCAAAGGTAATGACATTAGTAAATGCTTTTATAAATTTTAAATTGCTCTTAACTTCTCTATTAAGTAAAAGCATGTGTAGCAGAATCAATATTGTTCATAGATAAGATACTGATCTTATACTATGGTTAAAATGATGTACTAAATGAATGTTAGATTAAAGTAGTGTGTAAGGGCTGAGGGTGTACCTCAGTGGTCAAGTTCTAGCCTAGCATCTGAAAGGCCCTGGGTTGATCCCCAGCAATAGGAAAAAAAAAAATTAAAGTAAGATATAGAAAGTTACTGTTACTATTCACCTCTTATTACTAAAAATGGCAAAAAAAACACCCCCCAAAATAAAATAAAAAATAACAACAAAACCCCCAGGAAACAGGCTTATAAGTAATTCCTAGTTTTGGCATCATTCAACAATGTCTCAATGCACCTAAATTTTAAATTTGTCAATGCTAGTACTGCCCTCTAAATTCACATATGGAAAAGAAAAGTATTATTTTATTTTTTGTTTAATTTTAAGAGTACAAACAAATGTATTGTTGCCTAATGTGGCCTGAAACTGAAACTCTTAAGTTCTATATTTTAAATCTAACGCAGATAGAACTCAAGAAGGAAGGCTTAATTTTTGTTACTCCTTGGGTTTATTGTCTTATTCAACTTTTATACTTATCAAATTATTAATAATGATGATGATAATACAACATATATAGTGCTTTGTATATATGAGCCAGCAACAGTTCTGTTTTGCAAATATTAACCCAAGTACCATTTATAAAAAGATCAGAATTCCAAGTTCTTCTATAGACAGATTCTCCTTATTATAAGGCTTTATTCTGTTAGGACAGACTTTAGCAAGTCAAATAGCCATCTCCAATTAAAGAGTATATTTTTAAATTACTATTTTTTTCCCCTGTATATCATGCTCAAAACTCTTGTGTGTCTGAATTATTTAACTGTTTACAGTAACTAAAATTCAGGCAAGAATTGAACTTGAATAAACTAGCAGAATAAACTTTGCACCTAGGATTCGTTCATATGCTATTGAAATTAAAGGATTTCAGTGAGCAATTTAAGAGTTGTGTATCAAGAAAAAGTTTAAGGGGTAAAATATTATGAACAATTAAACCTATTGGCAAAACTTTAAGAATGCTTTACCTCTGTCAACTCCAGAGCTTTATTGTAGCCCATTGAGTGTAGAGTTACCCAAAGATCACGAGGATCTCCTTCTTGATCGTTGGCCTCCATCAGATTCAAATCCATAAATCCCTGTCTTGTTAGTTCATTCTTCTTTGTATCAAAATTCTCTGTTAAAACAACCAAAAATATTTTTCTTACATAATTCAAAAATTCATATATTTAATAATATGTCTACATTATTCTTCATTAATGCTTATCTTAAAGAGGTCTTAGGAATCTGTAAGCAGTCTACAAGTGGAATAAGAATGTTTGAAAACATGCTTGGAGCTACCTTTCTAATCTCCTGTGACTCAGCATAGGTACTATCATGGAACATGATTTTTTTCAACAAATCTTGAAATTATAAATAGTGTAAATGCATTCTAAAATTAGAAGAAATTGTAACTTTTCTGAACAAATTCCAAATTACCTATTCATTTACAGTTCCTACTGTAAATGAATTTGATATTCAAAAATCAAAATATTTCATGCATATTTTCCTCTTAAGCCCAGCAGAACTTGAATGAATTTGATATAATATCCCCCAAACTACTAGGGTTTCAAAAGGGATATATGGATAGTGCCAGATTTAAGAAAACCTTACAACTGCTGCAAGAAAACATAGGATTAACACTCTTATCATATAGGTGCAGGCACTGACTTCTCCAATAAGACCCCTAAAGCTCAAGAAATAAAACCAAGAATCAATAATTAGGATGCCATTAAATAAAAAGCTTCTGCACAGCAAAGGAAACAAGAGCATGAAACAAGAGTCTATGGAATGGGAGAATTTTGCCAGCTACTCCTCTGACAGGGGATTATATAAATAAAATATATAAATCATTCAAAAAACTCAATGCTAAAAAAGCAAATAGCCTAACCAATAAATAGGCAAAGAACTAAACAGAAATTCCTCAAAAGGAGAAACACAAATGGCCAAGAAATATATGAAATAATCTTCAGCATCTTTAGCAATTAGTAAAACGCAAATCAAAACTACATTAAGATTTCATCTCACTCCAGTCAGAATGGTAATTATCAAGAATATGAATAATAATAAATATTGGCAAGTATGTGAGGGCAAAGGTACACTTTTACATTGTTGGTGGTCTACAAAGTACAACCACTCTGGAGATTTCTCAAAAATCTAGGAAGGGAACCACACCATATGACCCATCTATTCCACTCCTCTGTACTTATCCAAAACATCTCAAATCAGCACATTAAAGCTATGCAGCCAACTCAATGCTCATAGCAGCACAATTCACAATGATCAAATTACGGAATCAACCCAGATGCTCCTCAGTAGATGAATGGATTAAGAAAATGTGCTATATATACACAATGCAGTTTTATTTAGCCGCAAAGAAGAATGAAATAATGGCACTTTTTAGTAAATAGATGGGAATGGAGGAAATCATGCTAAGTGAAATAAGCCATACTCAGAAAAAAGGGTCAAATGTTTTCTCTCATATGTAGAAACTAGACCAAAACAGGAAAGAAGGTAGTTGGAGAGGAGGATTAGATATCATAAAGACACAGGAAAGAACAGGGGAGCAGAAGGAGGAGAATGAGAGAGGGAGAAAGGAAGGGAAAGGGGAAGATAAATGGAATGAATTTAACAAAATCATATTATATTCATATATAAAGGTACCAAAGGAAACTAGACCATTATGTATATGTAGAATAAAGGAAGTTTAGTAGAGTAGAGAAGAGAGAATAAGGGGAGGGAGGAGGGAAGAAAAATGGTAGGGAAAGAGAAATCAAATTCTTTACATGTATGATTTTGTCAAAATGAACCCAATAACTATGTATAATTATGATGCTCTAATAAAAAAATAAAGTCTACTTTGTGAGATACTGTTAAAAGAATTAAAATACGAAGTACTTACCAGGTGAAAACATTTGCCAAATATACATCCACATAAAGTATTTGTATTCAAAGTATGCAAAGAACTCTTAAAATTCAACAATAAGAAAACAAATATCCCAATTAAACAATGGGCAAAAGATCTGAACAGATATCTCACCAAAGAACAAAAAGAATGTTCAACAGGAACTGCAGATTAAAACAATGAGATATAACTTATCTTTGAATGACCAAAATCCAAAAAACTAACAATAATGAATGCTGATGAGAAGGTGGTAATAAAAGAAATTTTAATTCATTTTTGGTAGGAATGCAAAACTGGTATCAGATACTTTGTAAGATAGTTTGGCAGTTCTTTCAAAGCTAAACATGGTTTCATCATATAATTCAGCAATCACTGAATTGAAATGAATTTAAATGAGTTGAAAACCTCTCTGCACAAAAACCTGTACACAAGTTTTATAGCAGCTGTATTCATAATTGCTAAAAACTGGAAGCCACCAAGACGTCCTTCTGTAGATGAGTGGATAAATACAAACTGTAGTATATTCACACAATAGAATATTATTTAGCAAAAAGAGAAATGAGCTTTTAAGCCATGAAAAGACCTGAAATAACTTTAAATGCACATTGCTAAGTGAAAGAAGTCATTCTGAAAAGGGTACATACTGTGTGGATCCAACTACATGATACTCTGGAAGAGGCAAATTATATCAGTGATTGCCAGAGGTATGTGGGACAAATAAGTAGATGAATAGATGGAGCTCAGGGAAATTATAGGGCAGTAAAACTATCCTTTAGGACACTGTAATGGCAGATACATGACATATTTGTAGAAACTCACACAAGAGTAAACCCTATTATAAACTATGAACTTTTAGTTAATAATAATATATTAATAATAATAATAATAATAATAGTTGGCTTATTAATTATAACAAATGTACCATACTAATTGAAGATGTTAATAATAGAGGAAACTTGGTGAGGATAGATGGGGACAGATATACGAGAGCTCTGTATTTCCTACTCAGTTTTTCTGTAAATCTAAAATTGCTCTAACAAAATACAGACTATCAACAAACAAAATAAAAATGAAGTACCTTTAAGTCTAAAAAAAGTTAAAGAAGATGATCTTAGTTTGGCATGTTGGTACATGCCTATATCTCAGCTATTCAAGAGGCTATGGCAGTACAATCCCAAGTTTAAGGCCAGCTAGAGCAACAAAGTGAGACCCCATCTCAAAAAAAGATTATCTTACAGCTAAATAATACATTTTTATTATCAAGGGGAAGAATGAGTAAAATTAATATCACATATGATGATGAAGGTAAGCATTTCAGAAACTAAAAAGTGCACAATATTTTGCAGTATTATTTATATCAGTGAAGGAGATATTTCCCCCAAATCTTTTTCTGCACTCTGGTACTGATGATTGAACCCAGGGCCTCATGCATGCTAGGCAAATGCTCTATCACTGAACTACATCCCCAGATCTCATCAAATCATTTTAAGTCAATCATTTTTGGAACTTTTTGATAGCATGAAGCTTAAGGTTCTAGAGTCTGACTGCTTATGTATGAACCCTAGTTGTGAAACTTTCTTGCTACATGACTTTGGTCAAGCTATTCAGCCTCTCTGATTCTATGTCCTTATTTGTAATATGAGAGTAATAATAGCACTACCTCACAGAACTGATATGTAGAATTGCTTAGATCAGAACTTGGTACATGAAAAGTTCTCAGAAAGTATAAATTATCAACTCTGCCAATTTAATTAAATTATTAGACTAGAATTTCATTTATCAATAATTTTACCAAGGGTGTAGTAAAGATGGTTGATTGAGATGTTCATCACTACCCTTGGTGCATGTATGAAGACACAAATGGTGTGACTCTACCTGGTTTGCAACCAGAGAAACGGAAAAATTGAGCTCTATATATGTATGATGACTTGAAATGCATTTAAATAAATTAATTTTTAAAAGTTTAAAAAAATAAAAAAATAATTTTACCATAAGAAAAACCTAATTATGAATCACTCTTATGGAATGTGCTCCGTTGCCAACAAATTGAGATTATACCATTAAAATTATAAGATAATTATATCTTCTAGTAGGTAACACTCTATTATATATAATTAATCCTAGCCAAAGTTTAATATTATAAATCAATATACATATTTGTTATTAATGGTTAATTTAACTTGGTTATCTTTAACTAAAAATTTGTACTAACATTTTTATATTAATATTTCTACCCTCCTTCTGTTTAGATAAACAGATTTATCAAACTCCCACCTGACTCACCGATTCAACCAAGCTTAGAAGGCAGCTTAGAAGCCTTATGTGAAGCCTTATGTGAAGCATATATTACTATCCCAGAGACAGCATATGTGAGTTGATCTGTTTCCTAACTGCATTTTGGCCTCCTCATACTTCTTGTTCTGTAATCCATAGTTGGATATGGCTTTGTTTTTCCCCTTTAACCTTGATTTAAATACTCAGATCCTACCCTCATCCCAGACTACTCCTAAGTGACAATGGACTTTGTCTCATTTTCAATTATGTTTTCTGTCCATCTTGGCATTTGAGGGTTCAACATTTCCATAGATGGACTTTCTTAATTCAACTCAAATACAAAAAAACATTTAGGAATTCTTAAAATGTATAAACAACTTCCAGGTCCTCTTAATTTTTTTTAACTCCAGTTTATTGACTCTCTGCTGCCCTCTCCTGGGCACAGTGTATGGCTCAATGGTATCAAAAAGTAGGACAGTTTTTTTGTCTTTTAAGCCTCAGCATAGGCTGAAAGTTGAAATTACAATTAAGTAATTCACATTTTCTCTTAACTTGAGTATTATACCATCAGTTTAAGAAAAATAAACCTTTAAGTTTTTATAATCTACATATATTTTTTAAACCGTCCTAAATGCCATCATAATATTCCATGGAGAAGTTTGGTTTCTTCTTAGGAATAAAAGAACGTTATACATTTTTCTACACATCATTAAGAAAAAGAGAAGTGCCTACCTCTGCAGATAGCCCAAGCATCTTCATCACATTTCTCACCACTTGTTCTCAATTCAAAAAAATTATATTCTTCAAGACTAAGAAGACCATTTCCATCTAAATCAATTACTTCAAATATGTCTAATAAAGTTGACCTAAAATTATAAAAATAGAAAATTATTTCTTGTTTTTAAGACAACTAGAGGTTGTACTAGGTTTTTATGAGGAAATTTTTCAAAGAAAGTAACTTTTGTGAACTATCTTGTATCCAAGTGCATTTGGGGCTCAGTCATAATAAATGATATAAACAAACTTCTAAAGCAATCATAGTATCTCAATGCAGAATAGAAACTCAATAAATAGTAGTAATATCCTTCTTTTTATCCTTTTCTTCTCTCTGCTTGTGGGCAAATCTTATCATATATACCTACAGTTTTGGATTCCATATTTGAGTTATCAAAATCAAGAATGCAACTATCAGGATCTATTTCTAAACGTAGTGTCTAGTAGGAATGATGTTAGTAGATGTGTGACTAATGTTGACTTGCCAAGAGTTTGAAACCCAGAAATTAATGATAATCCCAGATTTCTGAATGGATGGTCACTTTCAGATGCCTAGTTGAATGAGTTTTTTTAAAAATATATATTTATGGTTCATAACATATATTGATATACACACACATATATTGTGGAATGATTAAATCAAACTAAATAATATATCAATTATTTCACATACTTATTCTTGTAGTGAGAATATTTATAAACTACTGTTGAAATAATTTGCATGTTTACAGTACATTACTGTAAACTATAGTCACCAGTTATATAACAGATATCCTGAACTTATTCCTCCTGCCTAAATGAAATTTTGTATCTTCCAACCAACATCTCTCAATCCCACTACACACAGACCCTGGTAACTATCATTCTATTCTTTGCTTATGAGAGTTTGACTTTTTTAGATTCCACATATAAGTGAGATCATGAGATATCTGTCTTTGTGAACCTGCTTTATTGCTCTTACCATAATAACTTCCAGGTTCATCCACATTTTCACAAGAATTGAGTTACTGAATTAATATATGAGGATGGGGTGGGAGCTGAACAAAGGAAAGGGAGAAAGACAAGCTACTGATGATATATGTCTGGTCTAGATGCTAGAGTTCAAATCTTTTTTTAAAAATTGTACTGGGAATTGAACCCAGGAGTGCTCTACCACTGAGTTACATACACAGCCCTTTTATTTTTGAGATAGTATCTTGCTAAATTGCCTGGCTGGCCTTGAACTTCAATCCTCCTGCCTAACCTCCTGAGTCACTGAGCCCAGCTGTTATAATTTGAACTTAAAAAAATAAAACTTACCTAAATTCCTTTGTAAGAAATAATTCTCCTGTTTCATCTCTATATACAAGTTGGGCTTCTTCTGTTACTGGTTTTATTTCTTTCTTTAGCCTACAGCCAGTTGTGGAAGGAATTAACCAGTAAATTCCAGGTCCTAGTTCACCAGTCCATCCAAACACCTTTTCTCAAAGGAATTAAACAAAACAAAAAAAACATGAGTCTTAATGACTTTTAATTTTCTTCTGAAAGGGAAGCATTAGAAATTATTTTTAAAATCAACATTCACCAATTCTAGTGTAGTTCTATAAATCTTTCACAGGCTTCAAATTATTTTTCTTAATAGTAATCCCAGTACAAGACCATTGGATTTAGTTCTTTATGTATTTTTAAAACTGCTTAAAACTATAACAGTTACGAAGTTATATATCTTCTAAATCTTTCACAGTAATCTTCAAATATGTTTATAATGAAAATATCTTCAGAGAGTACAGAGATTAATCTTAGGATAATTTTTTAATGCAAACACTGAACTCCTTCAAGAAAAGTAATAATTTCCAAGTTATGGTTTCCTGCTAGGATTGAAATATGACTTGTAATATGATTTAAATATGATTTGTAAATCAGATTCCAATGACACAAAAAAACTTTTTAAATTTTACATAGTTCATTATTTGTATGATTTAAACATTTTGGAAAAGCCCAATTATGTAGACTGGCATTTTACTATTACATAACATGTATTATAAAAGAAGATGCAGAATCCCAGATAATTCTGCCTTATATAAAATAATATTTCCTATCAAATATTGGATATTTATAATGTAATATCAGGACATTTATATAGTAAAACATTTTAGTTTCCTATAAAAGAAAGCAAATAGTATTCCTCTCTATAACTCCTAGGAGCTTTCTGGAGCCTAAACATTTCATATAAAACTAGGTTCATCTGTCAAATATAATAAGCTTATGTATTTTCTAATTGTGTATAATAGCTAAACACAATTATTTGCCCTTTAATAAAATTCTTGGAGATTCACACTCAAAATAGCAGTATTATTTCTGCCCTGACTCATGAGAGGAACCGTAATCCTACAGTCACCATGTCCTACTTTGATACAAGATGCAATCTAATATAACTGAAGGTCATTTTAAACACTAAATATTTGCCAATCATCTTTTGGAAACCATAATTTTTTAGACTGTCCAGATGTGAACTTACATTCAAGAGTTTTAAAAAAACAGATTTTGCTGCTTACTAATATATGAATGGCAAATAGAAAGTTTTCCATGGGCACAAAACTCTTCTTAAATAATTATGAAACTAAAAATACAGATTAAAAAGTTCTTTGTAAATGACATACTACCAATAAACAGAAGGCTGTATATAAAGAGGTAAACAGAAACTCATTCAAACTTTATTATGGCCTTGCCATATTAACATTTTTTTTACACATATAATCTCATGAGAAAGTAATTTTACCCAAAACAAAATGGGAAAAGCTATTGTTTTAGGCAATGTTTTATCTAAACTTAACTTTGTAGTCAGTTCTGAAGAAGAGTCAAAACATTAACTTCTGCCATTTTATTTGCTTCTTGCCTATAACTATTCTTGTCTGTTAGGAAGCCTACAATAAAGACTTTTATATAACATTCCATCAGAGGAATGTTTGTCTGTCATTGGGCCTATATAAAGATTAAATATGATATTACAGTAAGCCCTTGAATAGTATTATTTCTGTTGTGTAGCAGATGTATTTTGTAGACTTCATAAAATAAATAGTCACATTTA
Source organism: Xerus rutilus (assembly GCA_028644305.1). Classification (NCBI taxonomy): domain Eukaryota; kingdom Metazoa; phylum Chordata; class Mammalia; order Rodentia; family Sciuridae; genus Xerus; species Xerus rutilus. The sequence goes on along the minus strand of CM053400.1, from coordinate 47,315,892 downwards.
TGTATCTACTTCACATATTTGGCCTTTGAGTAAATATATAATTAGAAAAGATCAGAACAACCCCAAGGGTATAATATAAAAACATTTAAAAGCATTTCTTCACATCAGTCTATTTTTGAGTCTATAATATAGACTCTATAAGTCAAGCCTAAGGATAGTAATCTTTAAGTTTTTCTGTTTTGCAGTAGTAGTATAAGTAAGACAAACATTTAGAGCAACTTTTCCAAATTTTGGAATTTCCTGTATTTAGAAGGAAAATTCTACTGGCATCAATCTTTTTTATTAAGCATAACAAAAAAAAATGTTCACATGTGAGACATCAGGGCATTTAGAAAAGAGGAAAATAAAATGCAATTTTAAATAAGTTACAAGTTTTGAAGTCAAGGCTGCTAATCAATCCTCAATACTTAATAAATACTAGCAAACAAGAAAATGTCTTTCACAATTTATAAAACATATAATATCTACTGTGTTTAAGTACTATATATAACTTGATTGGGAGAATATAAAATTTAAAAAAATAAAATAAATACAGGAAAATGATTATTTTCCCCAAACTTGAGTTCATACTACATTTTAAAATTAAACATTAGAAAACAAATATGTATACTTCTCTATTTCGTAGTTCAGTAAAACACATGAGCTGTAGATTTGCTTGACTTTCATTTTCCTTAAGAATATATAAGGCAGTATCAACTGATGACCATGGGGATAGTTTTCCTACAAACAAAAATACCCAGACACATTAAAATAAGCAAACACTTTTTGCTCTTTTCCTATTTAAAAAAGAAATTGGTAGTTTATTTTCCCCTTGGATTTTTTTAAAAAGAAATACACATTCCATTGCAATAAGCCATATAGTGACCTATGAAAACATTCTCTATGTACTCACTTTCAAAAAAGCCTAACTTTTCTTGAACTCCTCAAAGCTCAGGTTGCAGAGTTACCAAGGTACCTGAAATCAAGGAAAAGCAGAGCTTTTCTGGAAGAGATGGGATTAGCACTGGCTTACCTGTGCTAGGTCCCAGGAAGAAGAAACAATCTATGTGCTCACAACCCCAAAATTAAAATCTCCAGCTAGAACCTTTCCTTTAAATGTTAGTCCCACATAACCAAATGCCTATTTGACATTTCCACCAAATTTCTGTTTCCAAAAATGGACTCTTGACCTTTTTCAATCCCTTAAAAAAAAACTATCTATCTTCATCTCTATATCAGAAGGAATGGTAACTCATTCTTCCAATTGCTCAATCCAAAAATCTTGGAATTATCTTTAAACTCTTTTCTTTTCTCACCTATTAAAACCAGTTCTCAGAATTTCCTCTAGTTCTACTTTCAAAATATGTCCAGAATCTCTACCATCCTCTCTCCTGCCTACACCCTGGTTCAAAACACTGTCAGTCTTTTTCTAGAAGTCTGCAATAACATCCCAGCTGAACTCTTTGGTATCTCTTGATTACTCTTCAGTACTACATATTTTGAAAAGATCAACCTGACTGCTCTTGCTAAAATATAGGTCAGAATAAATCTTGCCTTCTACTCATGATCCTCTCATGGAGTAGAAAACTAAAAGAGTGTTGCTCAAACATTAAGAAAAAGTGGGTGAACTACAAAAAAATCATAACTTTTCTTGAACTCATCAGACTTGAGGTCATAGGGCAACTAAACAGCCTGAAAGACAGACTTTTCCAAAGAGATTTGTATACAAGCACTGGTTTATCTGTGGTGGTGTATCAAAGGAAGAGATGTCAGGCATCACACCAGTGGAAGAACAAAGAGGGCAGAAAAATATTTGAAGAAATAAAGGAATATTTCCTAAACAAAATGGAAGACAAGAAGTCACAAATCCAAAAAGCTCAGAGAACCCCCAGCAAAATCAACGCCAAACAATTAAATCCACCAACCAAAACAATATCAACAGCAAAACAAAAATGCTTAAATATACATTCAAATTGCTTGAAAAATCAACGATAAAGAGAAAAACTCGACTCTAGCCACAGGGAAAACTTCATTTCTCTAAGTAAAAGCCCAGGTCCTCACTGGGGAGTGGGGTGGGAATCCCTTACAGGTTATGTCCTTATTCCTCCTCATCTTCATTTCCTACAACTTTCTTCTTACCAACTCTATTCCAGACACTATAGCCACCATTCTTCCAACACCTTACCTCAAAGCCTCCGCATGGAGTACTTTCTCTACCTAGAATGCTCTGCCACCTCCTCCACTCATCCTTTCCATTACCCACATACCCATAAAACTTGTTTGCCTTCTGTGGAAGACAGCAAAAATGGCTGTCCCTCTCAGTATTCACAGCCTTCTGCAATGTGATTTTGCAGCTCTTCCCTCAAGAGATCAAGTCTATTTCCCCATTTTATTAATCTGGACTTGCCTATAACTTTAGTAAAAAACAGAATGTAACAGAAGTAATACTATGCCAGTTTTGAGCCTGGACCTCAGAAGATCCTATTGTGCATTCTGTTTTTCTTAGATTCCTGTTACACCACGCAAACAAGGAGAGGCTAGTTTACTGGAGGATGAGAAATCATCTGAAGCAGGGTAAAGCTGTTCCAGCTGAGGCTCCATACACAGGAAAGAACCCAGCCAAAATCAGCAAAGGTCAGCCACAAACTAACCTGTAGTTGAACAGAGACATGTGAGTATGCCCTACAGAGAAAAGCCAAGCTTGGTTCAGACTATAAGAACTATCTACCACACCTACAGAGTAAACAAACATTCAATTACTTTAAGTCACTGAGTTTTGGGATACTTTGCTGTGCAGTAGTTGATAACTGATATACCTGTTTCATAGTCTTTGTTTATATGTCACTCACTCTATCTATCTATCTATCTATCTATCTATCTATCTATCTATCTATCTATCTATCTATCTATTTACTTATTTATTGGTACTAGGGATCTATCAATCTATCTATCTATCTATCTATCTATCTATCTATCTATCTATCTATCTATCTATCTATCTATCTATTTATTGGTACTAGGGATTGAACCCCAGGGTGCTTTACCATTAAGCTATGTCCCTAGTCCTTTTTATTTTCTATTTTGAGACAGGGCCTCACCAAATTGCTTAGGGCCTCACTGATTTGTTGAGCCTGGCCTTGAAATTATCTTCCTGTCTCAGCCTCTTGAGTCACTGAGATCATACATCACCTTCTTAATGAAGCAGAGACTGACTCCATTTTAACAGCAACCCAATTATCATCAGCATGCACACCCCTTTTCCCCCTCTGTGTTTTTCCCCATAGTGCTTATCACTGTCTAACATACCATGCCATCTCCTATTTATTATGTTTATTTGTTTCCCTCACTAAAATGTAAATTAATGAGAAGTGTTATTTTTGTCCTTTTTTACACTGTTGTATCCTGAACACCTAAATTGATGCTTGGCATATAATTCTCTCAATAAATACTTAAATGAATAAAAGAATCATTCATAAGAATACAGAGACTTAATGCTACATTTGCATGACTTTCCTCATTCCCCTGTGAAAAATTACTATTGTAATTATTATTTTAAAGTACTAACTACCAAATATTTTAAGTATCTGACAAGATATGCAGGGAAAACTTTCAAAATCTCTATTTTAGGAGATTGAGGAAACTCCTTCTAGCAATACAATGTTTATATGAAAACATTATAGAAGAAAAGATTGAGGGGCTGGGGTGGTGGCTCAGTGGTGGAACGCTTGCCTAGCATGTGTGAGGCCCTGGGTTTGTTCCCCAGCACCACATAAAAACAAGTAAATAAAATAAAGGTACTGTGTCCATCTACAACTAAAAGATGTTTTTAAAAGGGGGAGGGGCTGGGACTGTAGCTCAGTGGTAGAGCGCTTGCCTTGCATGCGTGAGGCCCTGGGTTCGATCCTCAGCACCCCATACAAAGCAATAAATAAAGACATTGTATCCATCTACAACTAAAAAAATATTTAACAAAAAAATTTAAAGAAAAGATTGACTTGGAACAATCAATATTAAAAGGATATCTGGGCAAAGCACCCCTAGAGACATCTTTCACTGATTAAAAGTTATATAATAACCATTTTAGATAGTAGGAAACTACTAATTTTTAACTAGAAAAGAATATTACCATGAATGTAAAGGTTATTAATAAAGATTGTCTCAGTCATAGACATGGACTTCAAAGGTATTAAAAATTACTTGCAAGTCAGGCACGGTGGCACACGCCTGTAATCTCAGCAGCTTGGGAGGCTAAGGCAGGAGGATAGTGAGTTCAAAGCCAGCCTCAGCAAAAGAGAGGTGCTGTCTCTAAATAAAATACAAAATAGGGCTGGGGATGTGGCTCAGTGGTCAAGTGACCAAGTTCAATCCTCAGTACCCCCCCAAAAAAAATTACTTGCATTTTCATATCCCAAATTATGCTCCTATAGAACTTCTGTTAGACATATTTAAAAATGATAAATAGAAAAGACTAAGATTAATTAGCATATAAAAGTTAATTCTATATCATGAAGAAACCAGGTAACATTTTGTTTTAATAAAACATGCTTTAAACACAAACATATACACAAGACAAAACAGCTGGTAACACAGTTAATGTATAAACTAATACTATTTCTTGCAACATAACTATTTGTTTCTTACCTAGGCAGATTATTTTCTTTACTAACAAAGACTACTAGGTCCTTACATAAGTGTTTTCAGAGAGGGTTTAAGTTGGTATTTTAAAAAATAAACAGAAAATTTAAACTTGCCTTCAACTTGACTCAGGTTTAATGGCTTAATTGTTAGATAAATCATGGTCTTTTGAGCTATTTGCATCCTGTATTGATGACTAATGATTTCACCATCCTCTTCTAAGAAGAAGCATCCTTTTGATTGTATGCATTGCCAGTCCTGAAATGAAGAAAAATAATTTTTCAAACAACATTTATTAAGTGTTTCTAGCATAGTTAATGAGGAGAAATGTAAGGAAGATACTTTTAAAATGTCAACTGAAGTCACTGCCCTCCAAGAATGTGCAACATAGGAAAGTGACAGGCTTGACAGAAATTAGTTTTAACTGGTATATTGTAGGTGCTCAACAAATATATATAGGCTGATTAAAGGGAGAGGACATTGACATAAACTGAGTGGACAATCAATGAACTATGCCATGAAGTATCAACATCATTTAAATAAGACAAGTTAGGAAAATACATAATGGAGAATAAATAAGAAAAACAAAATTCATGAAAGTGGCAGAAGTATTGAAGCAAAACAATAAATATACATGCTGTGTAATAATTTTGGTAAGAGTAATGCTGGGATCAC
>CM053400.1:47240166-47310503 GCA_028644305.1 Xerus rutilus | reverse complement strand
TCATCACTACCCTTGGTGCATGTATGAAAACACAATTGGTGTAACTATCTGGTTTGCAACCAGAGAAATGGAAAAACTGAGCTCTATATATGTGCTATGACTTGAAATGCAATTAAATAAACTAATAAAAATAAATAAATAAATAAAAAATAAAACAAATGTATTGAAAGAAAGAGTGATTTTGTATCTAAGGATAAAGTTTACAACAACCAAAGTAAATGCTTCAAGTCTAGGTGACTAGAAGAACTGAATAAAAAAGTTTCATAGCTACAGAATTGTGCTAATAAATATAAAATATAATTCTGAAGAAAGACCTTTCTATATTGCCTCCACTACTTCGTAGTCTAGCCAAATCCCTTCCCCTAGTCTGAAATAATATGTCTATAAAGAATCTTGTAACTAGAATTAAGAGAAATTTGAAAATGGCACATTGAACAGAAAGTAAAGGATTCTTTATTGAAACTATGAGAAACTGTGCCGTGTATGCAAAATGCTTTTTACTTTATCATTAGTAGGCTTGCCTAACTAATGAAAGACATATTTCTGTTCTATTCATTAATGACTTCCAAAAATAGAGTTCTACTAAGGCTTTGAAGTGATTTTATAAAGAAAGATTTTAAATGATTATTTGTAAGGACATACAGATATTAAGCTCAAGGCTTTAGTAATACTGATAACCACATGAAGGGCATTCATTAGCTCTATAACAATAACATCACAAATATTTTAAATCCATTATAGAAAGATTTACAATGGCACTGAAAAAGCAAGGCCAAAAATAATTTATATTGAAATTCATTTCTTGCTCATTTTTTAAAGATTAAATTATATTAACATATACTTATGCATCATTTTCTATTGTCATAATTATTTTAGTATTTTAATACATTTAAAATAAGAAATAAAAATAGAATCTCTATGATTTTACATCCTACTCTAATTTGTATGTAATCTTTTCTTATAATGACCTTATGCAGAGACCTATTTTTTCCATTCTAACAACTAATATTTTGTTTTAATTTTTAGTTTTTAATCTTATATTCAAAATATTTTGCTACTGAAGCAAAAAACAAAGTTGGAAGAGTCACACTTTCTGATTTCAAAACTTACTACAAAATTGCGGTAATCAAAACAGTGTGGCACTGGCATAAAGATAGCCATATAAATCAATAGAATAGAATGGACAGTCTAGAAATAACCACTCAAATATGTGATCAAATAATTTTCAACAAGGGTGCCAAGACCATACAATAAAGGGAAGGACAGTCTTTTCAATGAATGGGGCTGAGAAACTGGATATCCACATGGCAGAAGAATGAATTTGGACCCTTATCTTACGCCAAATAGAGATAATAACTCAAAATGGATGGTGAAACCTAAAGGTAAGTACTAAAACTATAAAACTTTAAGAAGAAAACAGAGGGAAAGCTGATGTTTTGTTTGGCAATGATTTCTTGTGTGACACCAAAAGCATAGGCAACAAAAGAAAATTGGACTTCATCAAAATTAAAAACTCATACATCAATGGACATTATCAAGAGAGTGGAAAGGTAACTAATGGAATGGGGAAAATTATTTGAAAATCATGTATCTGAAAAGGGAATCATATCTGAATACATAAAGAACAACAAAAAATGTTAATTACCCTGATGTATTTTACCTTGTATATATATATTGAAATATCACACTATATTCCACAAATATGTACAATTATTATGTCAATCAAAAATTTTAAATATATAAAGAAAAAAACTCCCAAGCAACCAGACATTTTAAAAATGGGCAAAGGAACTGAAGAAACATTTTTTCTTCAAAGATATACAGACAACCAATAAGCACATGAAAGGATGCTCAACCAACCATGACTAGGAAGTCAAATCAGAACCATAATATGGTAATACTTCACCACTCATTTGAATAGCTATAATACAAGGAGTAAGATAAAAAGAATAGAAAAGAAAGAAAATAGCAAGTATTGGTGGGCATGTAGAGAAACTGGAACCCTTATGCATTGCTCAGAAGAATGTAAAATGGTAAAGCTGCTGTGGAAAACAGTATGTTAATTCCTCAAAAAAAAAATAAACGTAGAATTCCATATGATCTAGTAATTCCACTTCTGGGTACACATCCAAAAGAACTGGAAGCAGGGACTCAAATAGATATTTGTATATCAATGTTCATAGCAACCCTTGTCACAATAGCCAAGGGGTGGAAATTATACTAATGTCCATTGTCAATGGATGAATACATAGACAAAGTATGGTAAATTCATACATTTACATATTTTAGCCCAAAAGTGGAATGAAATTCTGACACATGCTGTAAACATGCATGAAACAGACATTAACCTTAGTGAGATAAGCAAAACACAAAGTAACAAATATTATAGGATTCCACTTATAGGAAGTACCTAGAATGGTCAAATTCAGAAAGCAGAATGATGGTTTCAAGGGGCTGAGACAGGGAAGAAATGATATTATATTTTAATAGGCCAAGTTTCAAATAACAAAGTCCTGGACATGAAAAGTACTAATAGTTATACAACAGTGTGAATATACTTAATGCTACAGAACTGTATACTTTCCATTTAGGTGATTCTATGATTAAAAATTGAGTTGATATACCATTTTTTTTTTTTTTTTTGGTACTGGGGATTGAACTCAGGGGTACTGGACCGCTGAGCTACATCCCCATCCCTATTTTGTGTTTTATTTAGAGACAGGGTCTCACTGAGTTGCTTAGCTCCTTGCTGTTGCTGAGGCTGGCTTTGAACTCTTGATTCTCCTGTCTCAGCCTTCCAAAGTGCTGGGATTATAGGCATGCGCCACCATGCCCAGCTTGATATACCATTATTTGCTTAAGTATTTCTAAATTGTTGGGTGGTTATGTTATTTCCAATTTCTTATCAGCATAGACAATGCTAAAATAGTATGTTTCTTTCTCTTCTGATGAATTATTTCCCTAAGAACTTTTAGGTAAAAAGCATCTATAATTTAAATGTATTGGCATGTATTCCCACATTGCTTTGTAAAACAATGCTATTTTTTAAAGTTGTTCTAGTTGTAGATGGACACAACATCTTTTATTTATCTTTACGTGGTGCTGAGGATCAAAACCAGTGCCTCAAACGTGCCAGGCAAGAGCTCAACCACTGAGCCACAACCCTAGCCCACAATGATGCTAATTTTACAAGATCACCAGTGATATACATACTGTAATAATTTTTACCATTATTTGATCCATACTGTGTTATGAAAAAAACTGGGGGATGATGAAGGATGATTTCTTAAGCAAGGTATGGATACATAAAACATTCATTCTATATATTTTATATGCTACAAGTATTTTATAGTAAAACATGATATTGTAGTAATTTTATATTAATTTTAATTTCTCTGCTTACTACTTGTAAGACTGAACATTTCCCCATGTGTTTACTGTATTTGTTTCCTTCCATGACAACTGCTTATTCATCTCCTATTCTCAGAGATGTATTGCAGACTTGGCATTTTTCTTATTTTAATAAATTATTTTGACTATTTTAGATATCAATCACCCTTTGCATGTATTTTCTCTATTTCCTTTTATTTTTGTTTAATTCTCAACAATGTTAAGTTTTTCACATGTATTTTTATCTTTAGAGATTTCTTCTTAAGATTTTAAGATTTTATCATTTCTGTTGAACTATTTATTAGTCAGTCATTAATCACATGCACTGTCACAACTTTGGGGCATAAAACATGTGTATTTTTAACTCTGAGAAATTAGGATGTGACAAATTATTAATCTTCTTAAGTATAGTGCCTATGACAGAAACAAGTCATTATATATATGATAGTTCAACAATATTCCTATGAGGTAATGTGGAGTACATACAAATTAGTCATTTTTTTTTCAGTACCCGGCATTGAACCCAGAACCTCACATATGCTAGTCAAGCACTCTATCATTGAGCTAATTAGTCATTTTAATAAAAAGAGAAATTGAGGTAAACAGAGGTTATATGAACTAAAAGTGTACTGAGGAGTTTTCTTGAAATAGCAGGTCTGACACTGGATCAATGCTTTTACCATTCAGTCATGTTTGTTCCAAAAAGAAAATACTATCAGGGTATCAAATACAAAATTTTTATTATCTTTAACACAATGAGGTTCACACTTGAGCTTGAGCCAAAAGTTCAAGTTTGATTACTAATAAGTAAGAGTATGCAGATTATCATTAAGCTTCCCTGTCAATCTTTTTAAAATTTGTTCTTTCTAGTTATACCTCACAATAGAGTCTATTTTGACATATTTGTACAAACATGAAGTTATCTTATTCTACTTAGGATTCCAGTCTTATGGATATATACAATGTTGAGATTCACTGTGGTGTATTCATACAGATACATAGGAAAGTTATGTCAGATTCATTCCACTGTCTTTCTCTCAACATAAGCAACATGACTGCAAAATGATGACTGCTTAAAGGCAAGAAAGGAAAGATATACCCATATAGGTATTTTAGACAAATTACTCTGAGACAATATGAACTGATTCTGCTGTTAAATGTTTTCCTTTCAATCAATTTTGTTTTTACCATTATCAGATGGAATTCCATCCAACACATTTTATAAACATATATTTACCTATCTGGAATGGTAAGGGATAATAATTTATGATTACAAAATATAGGTTTATGAGTATCCCTTATCTAAAACTTTTGACACTAGAAGTGTTTTGGATTTCAGACTTTTTCAGATTCCAGAATATATGAATATACATAATGAATGGGACCCAATTCTAAACATGAAATTAATTTTGTTTTATATTTTTATTGATTGATTGATTGATTGATTTTACTGCTGGGGATTGACCCCAAGGGGTGCTTTGCCACTGAGTTATGTCCCCAGCCCTTTTTATTTTTGAGACAGTCTCACTAGGTTGCCAAAGGCTGGCCCTGAACTTGCAATCTTCCTAGTTCAGACTCCTGAATTGCTAGGATTACAGGTATGCATACTTCCTTCTTGACTGATGAGAAAAGTCTGAAAAATAAAATGGTAGGTAAATGCCACAGTTCTCACTGATAGCAGAACCAGAGCTCCAATTTAGGTCTTATTTTCTCTCCAGTCTACCAGTTATATTCTAAGTTTTACTTCACACTTAAATATCTGCCATGATTTTCTAAAGGCAGTTTTTAAAAGAAACTTCTTGTTTATGATATTATTAGAATAAAGTATAATGAAGCTTATTATTCAAATTACCCATGCATTTAAGTATCAAGATAAACTTATTTAGTTTTCTTATTAAAAATAATCCATACAGGGATGCGGTTGTAGCTCAGTGGTAGAGCATTTGCCTAGCAGGCGTGAGGCACTGGGTTCGATCTTCAGCACCACATATAAATAATAAATGATCCATCATTTATTATTTATCAATGACTAAAAAAAAAATTAAAAAAATAACCCATAGATTTTAGTAGCTGCAACATTTCCTGTGTTTACACTGTAATTATGGTATAGTAGCTCCTTGTTTAAATGAAATTATAAAAAATTAATGCATGTATTGGTATATTAGTCTATAGTGGTATTGAATATAATTTCTGCCATTGAGGAAACTCAAGAATTTTTCCCTTGCTGATGGTATTTTAGGGGCAGTACATGGACTGACAGGAGACGACTTTATAAAAATCTAGCTGGGAAGAAGTTAAATATTAGAGATCTTCCTATGTTCCAATTTTATAAAATAACGTTAACAGTAGAAGGGAATTTGTAAGTTTCTATGGAAAAACTTCCAAACTACATGTTACAATATTATCTATAGATTAGTAAATCTGGAAAATGGTAGAACAGCAGCTACAATCAAATGCCACATGATTGATACCAACTCAAGTTCAGTGTAATAATTAGACTGTTCTGGGAAGTAAATAACATTACTAGGAATTATTAACATTCAATGTAATAATTAGACTGTTCTGGGCAGTAAATAACATTACTAGGAGATTTTGTAGCTCCACTGTTTAAAAGGAAATATTTGATTTTTTAATATCTTCCAAAGTTAAACACACAATGCTCTCTTTCAACTTAAAATTTCCTTAAAAATAAAATAGACTTTCAATCACTCAATACTTTTTCTCTTTGATCTAGACAAAAACTTTAGAAACTAAAACAAAAAAGTACTAATAAATTGGTGACTCATTCAAATAAATGAATTTGAAAGGATTATAGGTTAAGTTGATAAGTTTGAGTATTATGAGAAAAATGGAAGGATACCAAGTTTTTAAAAAATTTTAGAATAATAGGGTGTAAAATTCCTTGTATAATTTTTTGACAATATAAAGCAGAAATAAAACAATAGCTTGTAATTCTTATATAGGGCATGAGGTGGTGCTATATTCTACCAATTCAAGTAAGTTTATATAAACATAAACAACTTTATTTTTCATTCAAACATATAAGGGAATGCTGAAAAGTACAAATTACACATAGTAAAGTAGAAAAACAGCTATCGAAACAAATATATCAGGAAAATCACATTTTTTTGGATTACTGTAGTGAACCTCATTGTTCTGACATATAAACAATGTATAATTATTAAAATTTTAGATGAGAAGAATTAGTAAGAAGTAGATCTGCCACTGATTTTGTCAGAGGAGGAACTTATCATCACTGTTGTTTTTATAAAGATATCCTTTGTTACATCCTTATTAAAAAGCTATTTGCTTTTAGTATATTAACACAAGTAGGTAAAAAGAGTCACTGAACTTTTCGTTAGTAAAGAATACTTAAAATTAAAGGTTAAATAAATTTATGAAGGGAAAACTGATGTGAATTGTTTCCTAATTCACAGGTTAAATTGATAAACATTTTGAAAAAAGAAACCATTGCAACAATACTATTTGGTGCAATTTCTTAAATTTTATACAAAAATTAATAAACTGCCCTATTTTTAGTTTGAAATGATTATATTTGTATTGTCATGTAGAGAGACTTGTGTATAACATACATTTGGTTTACAACACATGAATATGGTATGCACACATAACACATGATATATGTAGGTATAGAGTATATGCTATATAATATATATAGGTATTTGTAACATAGGCTGCATAATATATGTGCTATGTGTGCTTATAAATGTACAGTACACAAATGTGTAAAACAGGTATTTAGGCATATGCTAGTTAAAAGTCTGAATATAGGAAGTACTGCATCTCAGGAGTTTACAATTCATACTTTAGGGCCTACTCTAATTTTAGTCATGACTGCCTTAGCAAGGAAGTTGAAGCTATTCCTCTATCAAAGGAAAATTCCTGACATCCCTTGAACATTGCAGAACCTAAGCAAATGTACAGAATTTAGGATTCAAAAAAATAGTAATTCAGTACCTAAATATGACCAGTAGAAAGTAATCTATGTGTATGATGGTAAAGTTCTTATTTTCCTCCTATAATTCAAGTCCTTCATCAATTGTATGAATTTACATTTAAAATGTGGCTGCTGAGCATGGTGCACACCTATAGTCCCAGCTACTCAGGAAGCAAAGGCAGGACTATTGTTTGAGCCCAGCAGTTCAAGACCAACCTGGGCAAAATAGCAAGACTCTAACTCAAAAAAAAGAAAGAAAAGAAAAATCCAGTTTATGCTTACCCCATTACAACAATTATTACAACAATTTTCAATTTCTAAAGTCTCTTCCATTCTCTATCCCAATTCCATACATTTTTGTTCCAGATGAAATTGAGGTACTCAGGCTTGTTTAAAGTAGATTTAGTCTTTGAAGAAAATTAATCATCCTTTTAGAAATTTATTCTATATTTTCATAACCTAGTACTTGTCAGAGTGTTATAAAACCTCAGAAATGTATGAAATTTATGAAATTAAAACTACTTCAAAGTAAAATGAACACAAAGAACTGAATGTTGCTGAATAACAAAAAAGCCAAAGTTTTTTTTGTTTTGTTTTGTTTTGGTACCAGGGATTGAACTCAGGGATACTCGAACACTGAGCCACGTCCACAGCCCTATTTTTGTGTTTTATTTAGAGACAGGGTCTCACTGAGTTGCTTAGCACCTCACCATTGCTGAGGCTGGCTTTGAATTTGTGATTCTCAAAGCTCTATAAGAAATGCCAGATAGTGTCAGGCAAGGTAGCACACACCTGTAATCCCAGTGGCTTGGGAGGCTGAGGTAGGAGGATTGCAAGTTCAAAGCCAGCCTCAGCTACTTAGTGAGGCCCTAAGTAACTTAGCAAGATCCTGTCTCAAAATAAAAAATAAAAATGGCTGAGGGTGTAGCTCAGTGGTTAAGTGTCCTGGGTCCAATCCCTGATGCCAAAAAAGAAAAAAGAAGGAAGAAAAAGGAAGAAAGAAAAAGAAATGCCAGATAGTACATAACAGGGAAATACTGAAATCAGAAACAGAATATAAAAAGGAGAGAAATACAGAACTAACAAAATTCTTCAAATGACATTAAATTTATAAGTCACACAATTTAAAAGTTGACAGTATGCTAACTTCTTTTAATCATTAAATCCTTTAGTACCTTTCACCTAATTCCCAAATATCAACATCAATTCCCTATTTTTGGTGCCTCAGATGCAAAACTTAAGTAGACTCTTATTATACAAAATCTATGGCCTACAGACTAATTTCAGCATTACCTATTAGATCTGCCCCTTCCTTGCTAGGCCATGCTATCATTACTTTATATCTGAATAACTCTGGAGAGTCTATCTAATTTGAGGTCTCCATATACAAAAATAGAAAAACTTTTCTTAAACTATACTTTCATCATGTCACTCCTATATAAAGACTTACAATTATTTCTTAATTCTGTAATATTAACAAAGCTATTTTTTTATTAAAGTGATTACTGTCTGTACCTGGTACTGAGCTAAATGCTTTATATATGTTAGATGATTTAAATCTTTCCAAAATGCACTAAATATTGTTATTCCCAATTTATAGATAAGGAAACTGAGACTCAGAAGGACTGATGATAAACTTACCCAAGTTTGCCAAGTTATTAAGAAAAAAAGCTAGGATTCAAGTTCAAATCTGTCCCTATCCAAAATTCTTCATCAATACCTAAAACAATGCATGGAACAGAGTAGTCAATCAAAAATGTTAAGTTAATGAATGAATAGGGGAAATACTATGTTATATTACCTTGATATATACTATTAATAATCAAATTTAAAATTTCTATTTTTTAAATTCAAGGTCCATATCTTACACTAAGCAAAATAGCTGGCAAATATTACCTATTTAGTGATTATTTGTTCAGGTGCACTAAATTAAAGAAATTGTATTGCTATGGGCTCAACTAATGGCACTGAGAAAAAAATCTATTATGATTTAATGTAACACTAACGTTTATATATATCTTTTGCTGGACAAAATTACACTTACTTACAAAATATTTTTAAATAGGTAACCATAATTACTTAACTAAGTTAATTAGCACTTAACTTTGCAAAACACAGAAAGTTTCCATTGGTGGAAAATAATATTGTTGGACACTAAATATTGTGTGAACATGTTGGACATGCACACCAAATTGCTTAGGGTGTATAGATTCCTAAACAGTCTGTACAAATTCCTTGGAGATAATGTTTTAAAATTTTAATATAGAACAAATGTCACTGTCTAGCAATTTAAAGATATAAGGGACTTCAGAGTTCAATAACAAATACAGAGTTGTTATTTGAAACAAAAATGTAGCTCTTGAGAACAATCAGTTCAGTTTTCTAACAGCAGTTCTAGTATGTGGTCATAACCATTTTTCCCCCTTTTACAGAGGTCTCTAGGTGCACATTTTTAATGTATCCTAGCAGTTTCCAGTTAATGTTTTATACTTCTGTAGCTATTATTTTCTGTTGAAAGAAAACTAGTAAAGGTTGAGTCTAGAAAGGGAAAACAAAGGAAGAAGATCAATATTAACACTCAACAAATATTGACTTAGCAAAGTGACTTTCTTGTCTTTCTCTCATAGGAATTGATATTGAATGAATGATTTATTTATAAGAAACACTTATGGACAGTATTTGTTAAACAATTACAAAATATTTGCTTGCCAAAGTATATAATTACATAATCTATTCAAGTTAAAAAATTTAACAGTCATTTTCAAACCAAAACCCTTTAAGTAATAATATTCTTATTCATTATTTTATAAGTGGCTGACAGGTAGAAATGCTGCATTCTACAGGAAAAACTTCAAAGAATTATTTCACAAACTATTTGGTCTCTACACACTGAAATTTAACTGAATAGTTACTAATAAATTTAATGTCAACTATTTTCAGAAAAAGTTTATATGTTAATTTCAAATACTATACCTTTAAGTTTGGCTCTGTTAACTTTGAGTTTCGGTTACTATTAGCACTCATGGTAATTGTGAAGGAAACAGATGTTTTGAACTTCCTAGTTGTTGACAGTAAAGAACTCCTTGTGTCACCTGTAACAAGTAATATTATTTGGTCTAACATTATGAAAAGTTGTAAATAGGAGTTTGTTTCTAAACACAGTGCAGTATAAAATGTCTATTGCATAATTTTACTCTTTGTTCTTCCTGTTGAAATAAAGTCAAAAGTTTTATATTTATCAGACTTTAATGGTTCCTAACTTATGGGCTACTAATAAGATTCCTCACTTCAATATGCCACCTTTTAGTCTGAAATTTTAGTTTTAATAAAATATAATAAGCATAGCTAAGTCAAGTTCCACAATAAAATTTTACTTCAATAGATTTTTACAGCTAAGAGTCTAGAAATGGTAGCTAAACAAAAGCTGGATTCTCATTTGTTTTATCACTGATAAGCTGAGATAGAAGGAAAATTTTATTTATGACCCTTCATTGCTGATCAAGAAATTCTTTATGTTGAAAGTACATACCTTTATTTGAGAATGTTTCCTGATCATTTTTTCTTATGATTCTAGGTGACTGTTTTGCTACCAGTGATGGGTCCCTTTCAGGGGGCCCTTCAACATGGCTTCCAAACTGTTGACGCCTCAGTTTACTATCAACCTCCAGTTTTTCTAGTGTAGTCTTGAGACATTGCTCATTGGTTGTCATATATAATTTACAAAACTACAGGAAATAAAAAAAGTAGTCCAGTGGGTAAAACATTCAATCATACATTGGGGAGAAGAAGGTAAATGCACATTAGTAGGCAAGAAATAGACTGATAGATGGAATATATTTCTTATTGGATGTGGTAACTCATTTTATTTTTTGAATCAGATTGACCAGCCTCAAGTGACCTAGTGAAATGCAGCCATGATTCAATGAGGAGGTCATACTCTGAGTGGAAATAAAATGTTACACAAGGAGAAATGATTTTTTTTTTACAAGATGTATAGACTTGCGTTTGTTCTAAATAATTTTTATGATTCTTCATCCAGAAAAGGTACATTTCTGAGAAGAATCTCTATGTTTGTTTATATGTCTGTGTGTACACATATATATATTTTAACTTGGTTATACAGGTTAAGCAGCCCTTATCTGAAATGTTGGAACCAAAACTGTTTTGGATGTTTTCAGATTTTGGAGTATTTGCACATATATAGTGAGAAATCATGGAGATGAAACTCAAATCTAAATATAAAATTCACTTGTTTCATATATACCTAATATATACACCCTGATAGCAGTTGTATAAAATATTTTTACTATGTCTAAATTCTGACTGCTACCCTTTACAAGGTCAGGTGTGGATTTTTCTACTTGTGACATCATTTTGACACTCAAAAGAGTTTCAGATTTTAGACCATTTGGATTTTGGAGTTTTGGACTAGGGATGCATAATCTATATTATTTTTAATATAATCATCATATCACAATCATAGAACTGAAGAGAATGACTTTTGAATACAATAAACACAGTATACAATTGAGTCATTTCTAATATTAAAAAGATGCAGCCCTTTAAAATACTTTTCTGGGGGCTGAGGGTGGTAGCTCAGTGGTAGATGATCAAAAAAAAAAAAAAAAAAACCCAAACAAAAAAAACCTTTTTGATGTTAATTACCTTGATTTAATCATTTCACAGTGTATACACATATCAAAACATTACATGTATTCTGTAAATATATATAATTTTTGTCAACTATACCTTCATAAAGCCTGGGAAAAAATAAAATAAAAATAATTTTCCTACACAGAATGCAAATTTACATCAATATGAGCTTATGTACCTTAATGTAGTCAAATTTTCCATCAGCATTTACATCAGCCAAATTTATTATGGCATTTACTTCCTCTCGAGTCATCTTCTCACCTCTCTGAAATAAAACAAGATTTATTTTAAAACAACATGATTACCACTTTATTATTCATGGGGATTGTGGAAATACATTTTAATCTCTTCTATAAGTAAGTTTGAATATGTTGTCTCATTATAAATCAGAATGAGTATTATGGCAAGCAATGATAAGACTGTTATATAAAATAAAACAGCAATTCTTTATTAAATTTTATGAAGATATGCTAAATTTTAGTTTACTAAATTTTAAGTTATATATCATTGTATCAGTCATAACTTCTACTGAATATTGAATAATAGTATCTTCTGACAATGTACCAAAAAACAGAATGGATTCTTATCCCACTTATACTTTGTGTTACTTATCTCATATGGACCATCACTGATTTCTGAAGAATACTGAGCAGAATAAAGAGACTGCAACATAGGCTCAATTTTACACTTATTTACAAAGAACTTTTCATCCAAAGGATCTCTACTTGTGTAAATAAACATGTGATTCATTTTATCTGACAAATAATTATTTTTATTGGAACTCTGATAGCCAAAGCTAGATTTCCAGTTCCAAATGCAAATATAAACAGTACAAAACAGTTTCACAGATCTTACCTTTGTTAGAAATTTATAAAGATCAGTGTGTAAAATAGAGCCATCATCATTTACATCTAACTGCTTAAATGATCTTAGTAGTTCTGCTTTTGAAGTAGGTTTTTCCTTCTTTAAAATTATACAAAAATCATCAAAATTCAGTTTGGCAGTTTGAGGAGTCCAATACTTATTAATGGTCTTTTGGGATGGATTTCTTCCTGCATACTGAAGAGCTGTCCAATAAAAGAAGTATAATTTGTTATTGTAACATTTGGAATTGATATTTAAAGGTAACTTCTCTTCCAGTCATTATATATTATATTAAACAAATCCCATACATACAAATATATGATATTTGGTGTTGACAATCTAGTTGTTATTGTATGCCTGACTTTTTTTTTTAAATCATAACTTTATTTTTATTTATTAATTTGTATGTGATGCTGAGGATCAAACCCAGTGTCTCACCTGTGCTAGGTGAGCACTCTACCGCTGAGCCACAACTCTAGTCCTGTATGCCTAACTTTTGAAAACAAACATATATTTCACCAGCTAAAGATTCTTGATTTATTAATGCCAGAACTAACTGAATTTTCTCTGTTCTGACAATTTGGTTCTGAACATACCAGTTTTAAATAACTCATAACACCTAATCCAGTGTTAAAGAATTTTTAGAGAAAAAAAATAATTAAAAATACCACCCACTTGTTTTGAGGCTATAAGGTTAATGACAAAAAGCATAAATTATTACTTTTTCTGCTTTAACAAATATTTTAATGAAGTGAAAAAGAGCCATCATCATTTACATCTAACTGCTTAAATTATTTTTGCAATTGTTTTTGAAGTTCTTCCTTCTTTAAAATTATACAAAAATACCAAAATTCACTTTTAATCATTCATTTGAAAACATTAATGTCAACAAGGCATGATATCTAAAATGTTCACCATTGCTAGATAGCAGGTTTTCAAGAACATGCTCCATGTCAACTATATGCACAAAATAGTATATAGGTACAGTTGTAACCCTGCTAAAAATCAAGAATATCAATACTAGTTAAACTACATTTCATTTTTAATCATGTTCTTATATCTATGAAAGAAAAATAATGTGGGAAAAGATGTGTTATTTGCATGTCATATCACACTACAATATAATGGTTTTAAATAATTATAGGTATCTCTTTACAGTTGGATAAAAGGAACTTGGTAATTTGCAAATAAACTTCTGCATATTAAGATAGAACTGTCTAAAATCAATGAATGATGTTTCTTAAACACCACAGAAGAAATTAACAGAATTTTTAAAAAGTTTAACTGTTTTGAATTGTACTATTACAATTAAAACCTTATATTGGATATTTCCACCTAAGGTGGGAATTCACAGATCTGTGCCACATAAATCACACTAAAAAAAAGATAATCTGAATATTTTGCAATTTAATGTAATAAGGGCTAGTAAATATAAAACAATTTAAAGAAATACCCTTAAGGAAATAGAAATTAAATCAGTGTAATAAAATCAGACATTTGTGAGTCAGTTATAGTGGCTATTTATTGTAGACAAGCATACATAAAGTGATATTTTTTCAGATACAAACTTTTTAGTTCCAAAGAAGTTTTATAATGTAAATAGGAGATCTACTCTAAAGTAAAAAATTATTATCTGAGCCAGGCGCAGTGGCGCACACCTGTAATCCCAGCGCTTTGGGAGGCTGAGATAGGAGAATCGCGAGTTCAAAGCCAGCCTCAGCAGAGGCAAGGCGCTAAGCAACTCAGTGAGACCCTGTCTCTAAATAAAACACAAAATAGGGCTGGGGATGTGGCTCAGTGGTTGAGTACCCCGAGTTCAATCCCTGGTACCAAAAATAAAAAATTATCTGTAGTCATAACTTATGGTCAATAATATTTTAAAAGACAAAGAGAAATTTTCCCATTCTCCAGATTATCCCAGTCCATTGTACTTAGATAATGTAAATTTTGGCAAAAAACAAAAAACAAAAATAAAAAACAGAGAGAGAAACAAGAAGATAATCTCAAGGTGACCTCCAGAGCTAACAGAAGTTGTAATGGTAATAACTGCCATTTTTCATTCACCTATAATGCCTTTGTGGAATTTGTAGCATTGAAGACTATATATATTTTTTATTTCCACAGGTTTATTTTAGATGTGGACAAAATCTCTGATTACCATGCTGCCCTAGTACCAAAAGATAAATATTTTGCCTACTGTGTAAACAGACAATTTCATAACTCATCTATTAACAGAATCAGAGAAGTGGCATATGTGTTTTAAGATTCCAATCTCAGCCAACTCCTACCCTTTAAAAGTGAGAAATTCAAATAGGATCTGAAGTTGTGATTTGCAGGTCAAAAATAAATATGATAGAAAATATTTTCTGTCCAGCTTTAGGAAAATTAATGTGTAACTCTTTCCCTCAAGGGGCAGCTCAGTACACTTGTTGCTATCTTCAGTAACAACAATTTTAAAAAATTATATACATATATGTTATATATATACACACACATATATATACATATTGCTTTTTAAAATGTGCTGTTAATTACAAAAGAACAATTTTCTCAAAATGATGTTAATTATGCCAAAATATGTACAAAGTAGACATCCCCACATCCAAGAAAGTGATACATTCTAGTTGTTACTAACTTTAATCTTGAGGTTTAGAACTGGTTGGAATTAACTGTTAATTTTGATGACAGTGAAAATATTATATAATTATAGATGTTTAACGGTTGACAAGATACTGATCTTTTGCCAGGGCTTGATAAGCATTGACATGAGTCTATAATATTTGTAAACTGACAAAAAGGTTTCTAAAGCTCTGATAATAGTACTGCTCTATCTGACTTTGAAATGGCAATGTCAGAGCACATATTATGTGCTAGGTGGCAGAAGGATATAGCTAAAAGGACTAAGAAAGAGACATCACTGGTTCACATTACTCCTTTTTAATAACTATGTTATCTGAAATCAATTATTACAATGTTACAAAGAATATTCCACCATAAAACCAAAAGTGTATATAACACTGAAGAGATAAAAACTGCGATAATTTCTTAAGACAGACAACACCTTAATACATAGTCATTAAATCACAAACAAAATGCCATAGCTGTGGAAATCATGTTAAACTTGTAAACTTAAGCAGATTCATTATCTCAGCCTCCTTTCAAAAGGGAAAAAAACTCAATTATTTAAGAAATAGTGGCATATTGGATTTAAATTAATTCGAAGCTGGGCGCGGTGGCTCACGCTTGTAATCCCAGCACTTTGGGAAGCCGAGACAGGAGAATCACGAGTTCAAAGCCAGACTCAGCAATGGCGAGGCACTAAGCAACTCAGTGAGACCCTGTCTCTACATAAAAAACACAAAATAGGGCTGGGGATGTGGCTCAGTGGTTGAGTACCCCTGAGTTCAATCCTTGGTACTAAAAAAATAAAGAAATTAATTAATTAATTAATTAATTTGATTTCTTCTTATAGCATTAACACATATTAAACACTAACATTTAAAATTCAAAATTAAAATTAAATATAGAATTCAATATGAAACATTTTACTAATTTAAAAATTATGTAAATCAAAGTAAAATTAATTCATAACCTTAAAATTCATGTCAATCATAGGCATTTGCACTTAAACTATTTTACAAATAATGTCTTATTTAAACATCAAACAAATTTTAATCTCTTCAATTCTCATTTTCCTCTAAATGGATTTCCTTAAATAGAGATCTTGTTATATATAAACCCAAGAAATATGCAGAAATATGTCAGAGTTTTGGTTTAAGGTAAATACTTCTAAAGACAGAAAAATAGCTCAGTTTCTCTACTCATAAAGTTATCAGTATTGACAAAACTGATATGAATAGTCAGTATTATCTAGTATTGTTTATCACTCTGTTGAGACCAGGGACCTTTAAGTCATTTGATACCCTGTCCAGGATCAAATTTGGCAATTTTGGGGATATTTGTAACTAGAGTAATTTTAAAATATAATGAAGAGAAGCAATAAGAGACAAAAACAAAAAATAATAGACCCTGAATTATTCTTCTCTTTTCAAATTTCATTTATCTCCCAATAGTTCTCTTTTAAAGTCATTTGACCCCACCTTTATATTTTTCTCAGTATAGGTCAAAATTTACACTAATGATTCAGAAGCCAAAAGTTTTTTTAATTCTATTATGATAAATTCCAAAGCAGCAAAATAAGAATAAAAAATATTTGAAAGCAAGTAGTAGTTGGTAGAAGCTTTCAAGATACCAATCTAGGTTGCATGATTTTATTTTAAAGTTCTTAGTATATGTAACCTAAACAAAATACCATAATAGCTTACTGTAGTTCCATTGCTCGAGCTTCATTATGAAACTGGGATAATTTAACAATGTAATTTTAATTCCAATCTTTCTGACTTCTTAATATTGAACAAATAAGGCAAAACATTTAAGTTAAAAAAATTTACCTAGACAAAGTTGATCTTTAGAAATAATGTTTTCTAAGCTGCTTTTGAAGATAGTTAAGTAGGCAGCTCTACAATTCATGTAAAATATCTCTTCTTCAGTTAGTGGAAATTTCTTTGTTCGAGGATTCTCTGAAAGCGTAGATTTCTGACTGGTAAAAGCCGCATCACTTCCTGGACTGATGGCCATTCTATTAGAAAATAATTTCGAAATTTGTTTTAGTCAGTACTAATCACCTAAAATGCAAATGTCACTATGCCTTTCGAGTGTTTGGGAGGATCACAATATTAAAGTTTTTATATGTAGAAGAAAAAGATAAATGGTATAATATGTATGTAGACTAATTACTATGTTAATCTAAAATAAACCCTTGGCAGTTGATTTCTAATTAAACACACAAACACACACCCACACAAATTGTTCCTCCAACATGTAATAACAGCCTAAAGAACAAATACATAAAATAACAAGAAAAGATGAATCAGGACAAAGTAAAAGCATACATCTATTTCCTCTCAAAATAATCAGTCAGATGAGACTCCAAATAGTTCACTGAGAAAATTATATTAGTTAATATATGTAAAGCATATAGAACACTGTCCAACACTTAGTAAGTGCTAAATAAATTGTACATAATGTGAAACTCCAGCCAGGCATGGTGATGCCTGCTGTAATCCCAGGGGCTGGGGAGCCTAAGGCAGGAGGATCACAAGTTCCAGACCAGACTTAGCAACTTGGTGAGACCCTGTTTCAAAATACAAAAGCGCTGAGGATGTAGCTCAGTGATAAAGTGCCTCTGGGTTCAATCCCCAGTACCTAAACAACAACAAAAATGTGAAACTTCATAATAATGAGATTTTTTACAGAAAGCAGTTGGCACTCATCTTCCATAGCAGGATCAATCAAATGATATTCATTAACATCTCAATAATGCAGTCCATATTTCAAATAACTGAATTTTTAAAAATAACTGAATTTTAAAAGTCCCATTTATAGCATTACCACAGAGCTTTACTGCATTCCTTTATTAGCAATAATATTTTGGGTTTATATAGCACCTCTGCCCTTAAGAGCTTAATGAATTGTCATACATCTTACTTTATCCCTACTCTTGTCCATTTTACAGATGAAAAAATTGAGGGGCAGAGATGTCACCTCACCACTAAGTAGTGAAAGGCAGCAAATTTCAAAAAGAGTTTCTTCTTTGTTAATGTGAATGAAGGTTTATTAACAGTGGCTACTATGAGGCACTAAATTGTGCTGGTGGTCTAACAGCTTCCAACATTACTTTATCCAGGTTTGACTTCTAAAAATACATTTCAACCTAACAAATTGAAATTTCAAGTTCAACAATAAGATGACACAGGTAGGGTCCCCTTCAGGACTCATTGGATTCTTACTCAGGGGGCCTGAATCACTGGCATCTTCTTGAATTATATAGGTCTTTTACACTTGGGAAAGAAAGATAATAATCGCTTATCATGGATGAAGTACCCTATTTATAATACACAGACCGCCTGCCTGACACTTTCATATTACACCAGATTTAGAAGGACCCCATAGGGATGTGGCGTCACAGTCTGGTTACTGCAAATTGGTATCACTATAATTAAGCATCAGAGTTTTAAACACATATGCGAGCACGCACCTTCTCACAAATGTAAAACACAACTGTTCCAACAAGGAAGAATGAATTTCGTTCTCTTTGCAGCAAGCAAGTTTTAAATTAAAAAACATTTTTTTAGGATCTTCTTCAAATACTCTTTCCAAATATGATGAGTCTCTCACATGGAAATCCCACGGCGGAAATGTTCCAGAATTCTATTCTACCCTTTTCTATGAAGAGAGACTAAACTGAAGCTTAAATAAATATATAATTGCACCCCTCAGGCTTGGAAAACTCCTTTATTTAAAACTCCAGCCCGAGACCGAGGCAGGGGCCTAGAGAGTACACTGTAGCGAACGGCTCCATAAATAACCAGGCACACAATAGCAGGAAAAATAAACTGTTAACAGGCGCCTCGGGCTTCTCAAGAGCCAAGTGAAAACACAGCCAGGCAGCGACCGTCTCTCCACAGTGAAGCACATTCTCTGCTAAACTCGGACAATCTCTATTTTCGTATTTCTCCAGGCATAAAACCGCATTTATATGCACATTTTAGGGACCTGCGTAGACCAACTGCTAGTAGGACAGAGAAGTACAAGAAGCGGGAGAAGAGAAAGCCGCACGGAGAGGGGCAGAGGGAGTGAAGAGGCCGAGATAGCGAGCTCTTTGCTACCTAATTCCAGCTCACAAACGAGGAAGCGCAGCCAGTTCGCTTCACCATTCCCCGACCCTCTCACCGCAGTCCGGCAGACATCGCCTTTCTCTAATTACCATGACAACTGCGCCTCTCCGCCACCGGAAATAAGACGCGGAGCACCGCTCAAAACGGTCCGGCTATAAATCTACGATTAATGGATCCAGAAAGAACAGGCCTGGTTTGGTTGCTCCTCTGTTCGGGTGTTCTATGGCCCGAGTAGTAGTTCTGTGTCACACTGGATGTGGTTCTGGGCCTAGAGTCCC
This sequence comes from Xerus rutilus, assembly GCA_028644305.1. Lineage (NCBI taxonomy): Eukaryota > Metazoa > Chordata > Mammalia > Rodentia > Sciuridae > Xerus > Xerus rutilus. The sequence continues at coordinate 47,290,623 of CM053400.1, read as the reverse complement.
TACGCACCCCTTTCCTTGCACCCACTCGGTTTCTTCATTGCGCAGAGGGTGTTTCCGGCGGGCCGCGATAGGTGTGACACCTGCAGTACCCGCTTGCCCGCGCTTTTCAGGCTGCAGCGTTTCCTTCGGCTGATTTCTCTGTTCTTGGAAGAGGTTGCTTAGTTCGGTTTGTCCAGCGGCGGTGGTCCCTCCCTGAGACTCGAAATGCCGTACGTATCTCCTCCCCAGATATTGCCGATTTGTTTTGTTTTGTTTTAGGGGCCTCTGTGAGCAAGAGGAGTAGATATTATGTGGCTCAATAGCTTGTTTTTATTTTACTATTTTAAGTCTATAAACTTGTCTGTTGACAGTACCCTCAACCTACCTCTTCTCTTCCAACAGTACTCATCCAGTAGTCTTTGTTCACTTTACTTCTGTTTGTCCAAGCCTTTTGATTCAACCCTGAAAATAATAAAGGAATATGCTATTCCAGGGGAGCAGTATCTAATCAGCCTGGGGACAAGGAGCACCCAGGGAAGAACATCACTGTCTTGTACTCCTCCCACTCCTCCCACTCCCACTCTCCTAGATTGTATAGGTTGTGGACTGTATGTAGGTAATGCCTAACTTGAAATATTTTATATAGGTTAACAGATCGAGGATGGGACGGTATAGATTAAAACACGTCTATTAAACCTGGTGATGCCTAGATTAGGGTAGTGTATTAATATAAACTCTGGAAAGTTTTTATGAACTGGGTCTCGGAACCTGGTTTCCGCTTAAGACTCTCATTGTCCCTCAAGTCACTTATAAACTCAGTTTTCTTACTTAAAAATATAAATTTGTACTGAGTGATCTCCAAATTCTCATCCAACGCCATAATCTGATTTTTGAGAATGACCTTAGGCATTTTGCTAGATAGTGTTTTTTTTCTTCCAACCCTTCATCCATCCTATATTGACATGAATTGGCTGTCCTACAAAACTTTTTTTTAATCACTAAAGAACTTTTTTTTTTTTTGGAAAAACAAGAACCAAACTTGGGGAGTGGGAGGAGTACATAACAGTGATGTTCTTCCCTGGGTGCTCCTTGTCCCCAGGATGATTAGATACTATCCCCCTGTAGTAGCATATTCCTTTATTATTTTCAGGGTTGAATCAAATGCAAAAGTTAGACAGGAAGGAGAGTATTTCTATCAAATAGGAATTGATGGGAAAGTGAAAAGATGTGCAGAAATAACAATCTTTATTTATTGAATTTTTAATTATGATCTTGGTACTGTATTTAGAAATTTATGTACAGTTTCTCATTGAATCCTAAAAAAGAACCTTAAGAGACAGGGGCAGCTATTATCTTTACTTATGGATCAGGAAATCAGCATCTAATAGGATGTCCTACAGGACATAAATGTGTTGTATTTATGCCTCTAAAGGTTATGTATCATAAAGTAGGTTTTTCATTCCCCAAAATTAACTAAAAAGACTTTCTCCCTGTTGTAACATTGAAAAGATCACTCACTTATATATACAAAGCTACAAAGGTAATGTACAGAAAATCCCTGAGTAGGAATACAATGAAAACAAACTGGTGATATTTCCTGAACTGTGTTCCTGTTCTTTTGTAGAAATGGAGAACCAAAGAACTATTTAAAAGTGGAACTTTTTTGATGTCCTCTTAACGTGGTACATGTTTTTTTAGGAGAGTTTGAGAGTTACTATATATGTAAGATGTCAACTTCAAGATTGTGTATTTAGTGGGTTACGGAGTAAGTTTTTCACTCCCCAAAATTAACTGAGAACACTTTTCTCCCTGTTGTAGTATTAGAAAGATCACTGTTATTGTATATATCAAGCTACAAATACACAATTGTATTTGTGACTAAATACACAATCTTAAGGTTGACATCTTACATATATAGCAACTCTGCTGAGTTAATATGTTTTAGCAAAGTGATTTAAGGCCAGATTAACAATTTATAATGCATGAAGCATAATGGCATTTTAATAGGGGATCTCTATCATTGTTAGTAAACTTTTATTTTTATTTATCTTTTAAGAAACTTTTTAGTTGTAGAGGGACACAATACCTTTATTTATTTATTTTGTATGTGGTGCTGAGGATTGAACCCACTGCTTCACACGTGCTAGGTAAGTGCTTTACCACTGAGCCACAACCCCAGCCCGTAAACTTTTATTTTTAGAAATGCAGTAAATTCTGAGATCTCACATGGGAATGTTACAAATAGTCATTTGGCAAAATACATGTGAAGATGAAATCATTTTTAAATAATGTTGAGATGATAAGTTTTTTTATGCACTTGCAAGGCTAGATGTATAATATAACTTATGGGAAGGTGTGGTCCACATCCTTTCTAATTTCCTTGAATCTTGCCAGGAAAAGAACTACACAGAGATGAGTATTTATGAAAATATGTATGACCTAAATGAATCTAAAATAAATAGGAAAGAGCAAATGTTCAATGACAGTAGAATGGATGGATGAATCTTAAAAACATAACAGTGAAGTAACCAATTTTAAAAGACTACATACTGTATTGATAAAGTTTAAGGAGAAATTTGGGGGTTATATGTGTATGTGGTAAAAGATGATTGTGGAAAAAATCATGGAATGATAAATACAAAATACAGTTTAATGTTTGCATTTTGGGGGAAGCAGATGAGATGAAGAAGAGGCATGTTTGTGTTCCCAACCAAATTGGTGTTAATGATCTAATTCTTAAATTATGTGGTGAGTTTTGGGGCATTCATTATCTTATGTTTTATAATTTTCATATTTTACATTTATTCTTTAGTATGTATCACATACTAAAAATGCTTTTGAGAGGATTTAGAGATTACCTGAGTTTTCAATAAATATTTCTCTACCTTCTCTTTGGTCCTTTGAATACTGTCCTAGAACAGAAGAAACAGAAGAATTAAATAATTGTTGCTCCTAGTTTCTTTAGGCTAATCTTGCATTCAAAATTTACTCCTCTTTCTGTGTACCTTGTAAAACGAGAGTCATCATAATTTCTCTATCTCAGATGAAATCTTCACTTTTTTCTTTTTTTAAGATTTGTAGTAGAAAATCATGGACTTTGGAGTAAGAAAAGCTAAAATTGGAATCTTGTTTCTGTAAATTAGCTGTGTGTTCCTTAGATTGTTACTAAATGTTCCCATCAATAAAATAGTTGCTCAGTAAATATGTATTAATTGAATGATAAAGTTGCTATTTTGAAAAGATTATATCCTGTATAGACATAATACATACCATGTTTATATTTGCATAATATTGAAGTCAAATATAATGGCTTTTGCTCTAACTATGCCATTCTAGTACTTTTTTCTTCATCTTTTCCTTTTTAAAGCTTTCTAATAACATTTGCTAAGTATAATTAGTGTACATCATCATGCTAATTCAGCCAAGGACATTTGATCAGTTTCTATGAGAGTTAACTTTATTCTATTTCAAGCTATGAAATAACATTAGTTTTAGAAAGCTATTTAAAACTATTTCTCAGTGTGAGGACCATTCTGCAGATGTATTTATACAAGTCTGAAAATTTTCCAAAAGAACTTTAAAACGTACTATTTTTCCATGATAAGAGAAAATGAATATAGGCAAATTCTGGATCTGCTGAGCTTTTTTATTGCACCTGTTTGGGTTTGTAGTCATGCAGGCGCTAATGCCAAGTGTAATTATTTTTATTTTGTGGGTCTATTGTAAAGATAGATAAATGATGTGTGGGGCCAAGTAAAAGTTAACTATTTAATAAACTTTTTTTGAATTGTCGTGGATATTCAGAGTTATGTAATTTCTTTTTTTAAAAAAATAATCACCTCACTTTTTTATTAATTGTAGATGGACCTTTATTTTATGTATTATTATGTGGTGCCGAGAATCGAACCCAGTGCCTCACACATGCTAGGCAAGCGCCCTACCACTGAGCCACAACCCCAGCCCATATGTAATTTCTTTTACTTAAAGTATTCTGTATTTTTTAAGAAGGTTGGTAAAACTGTTAGTACTTGCTACAAGTATGAAAAATATGAAATTTAGAAATAACTTTTCTTGCTTGTAAAAGGAAAGTCTAATAAACTATAGCACTACCTTTTTATAATGATATTAGGAACTACTCTAATATACAGACTAGAATTTTTTAAAGTCCTTGTTGTTCCAAAATAACTAGATTCTGCACAAATCACATTTCATTGCATTAGTGGACTTACAGGGAATTAAATCCCAAGGTATAAACTAAAAATAGTTGAAACTGTTTAGTAAGGAGTAAGTATAGATGAAAGATGGGATTTTTGGAGGGGAGTAATATGTACATGTGTATATATACATCTATATGTATATGTGTATTTTTTTCATGTTGCACTTGATAGACTTAGGGCTAGAGGCAAGATAAGGAATGTGGACTTGAGATTTAGCAAGTAAGCTATGCCAGGAGCTAAATGATACCTGGTTGATATGGATCCTTTGGCTAGTGATGAAGTCGAATATACATTTTTGGAGGACAGCATCCTCATTTTAGGCCCCCAGTTTTTTCACAGGTTAAGATCAACCAAAAAATATCACAGAATCAAACAAATAATCAAACATAAAACCTGACAACCGTAAGTGAAAGTTAGAACACATAATAACCAGATTTATATTCCAAGGACTTTATAAAATGAAATTATTACAAGTACAATATGAGATAATTATAATAATGTTTACCCAAAAGTGGAATCACAAAACTTGTCAGTTAATGAGAGAATATTTAAAAAAAAATGGATCTTAAACTAGGATGAGTAAATAGTTTAAAAGATACACACAAACACACAATAGTTAAAATAAAAACCCAATGCATAGAGTTCTGTGTCAGAGTAGTTTGTATTCGACTAAATCTTCCATAGATAACAACTTTTAACTCTGAACAAAATATTAAAAACAATTGGAGCAACCATCACCAAGGAGAAATTAGAGAGGGGCTAACCCTTGAAAGAAGGAAACTACAATGGACTGGGCTTATGTTGATAGTGCTTAGCCTAAAGTCAGTCCACGTTATGTAGCGCAGGTAGAACTCAGCAGAAAGCTCTTGTTTTTGCCGGCTTGAAGAGTCATAGGATAAGTGAGATTACTAGACTTGCTGGAAAATAAAGAGAAAATCCTGTAAAGAGACTAGCTCCAAATGTGGGCATAAATTACCTAAATCCTTGGTGGATCTCTGCGCCATGCATGCATGGATTAGGGAAACTCCATGAACCCTGGCAGGAAGCAACAGCTGGAATCCTGAAAGAACTGAGCAGAGATTTCAGCTGCTCCCCATTATAGGAAAAAACGGAGTTTAGTGTTTGAATTTAGTCAAGTTAAATGCCCAAACAGCACTTTCAAGGGTAAGATAACAGAGTTCAGTGTTTCTGTTTCATAGCATCTATAGGATACTGCATATCCATACTGAGAGCTATGCAAACAACAACAGCCACTGTTGAGAGATAAAAATCTCAAATTGACCCTAAGATGACACAGATTTTACAATTAGATGAAGACTTTAAAGGACTTAATATAATTATGTTCAAAGATTTAAAGAAAAACTGGTCACATGAAAGCATGCCTGGGGAATCTAAAAGAAATAGAAGCAAAAATTTTTTTTTTTAAAAAAGAAGCAAATGGAAATTTTAAATCTGAGAAGTATAATGTATCTGGAATGAAAATATTCATTTTATGGTAGAAGAAAAGGTTAGTGAACTTGAAGCTAGAAGAACAAGAAATAATCTAATTGAAGGAATAAAGGGGAAAAACAGATTTTCCATGATTTATGTGGCAATATCAAGTGGTCTAACATGTAATTAGAGCCCTGGAATCAGAAAAATGGGAATGGATCAGAAAAGATATTTTTAAAAATGATGGACCCTAATTTCTCAATTTTGCTAAAAACAATATTACTAATCCAAAGAAGCTCAGTAAATTCTAATTAAGGTTCAAAGTAAGTGTGCATATACCTATATGTATAAGCATACACTTAATTTTTTTACACATACATACAGATACACCTAGACATACTAGAATCAAACTGATATAAATTAAAAAGACAAAATCCTGAAAGTGGCCATAAAAAATTCATTCTTTACATATAAGGGATACTATTCAAATGAAAGCTAATGCCATCAAAAACAAGAAGGCAATAGAATAAGATTTTTATAGTGCTAAAAGAAGAAAGGAGGGGCTGGGGATATAGCTCAGTTGGTAGAGTGCTTGCCTCGCATGTACAAGGCCCTGGGTTCAATCCCCAGCACCACAAAAAAAAAAAAAAAAAAGAGGAAGGAAAAAAAGGGCTTGTTAGCCAGAATTCTAAATATAAAGAACTGTTCTTCAAACATGAAAAATTTACTGTCATATCAAAATAAACAGAATATGTCACAAGCAGACCTGCCAAGAAAAAATATTAAAGGAAGTTGTGAAAATAACTGATGTAAATTTGAGTCTATAAGAAAGAATATTGAAGGCTTTGTTTGTGGCTCAGTGGTAGAGCACTTGCCTAGCGCATGTGAGGCACTGGGTTCAATCCTCAGTACCACATACAAAATAATAAATAAAATAAAGGTATTGTGTTCATCTACAACTAAAAATATTTTTTAAAAAGAATATTGAGAATGAGGTTAACTATCAGAGATTGCATTTGTTTTACTTATATCGTCTCACTGTATATAAACTGTACATTTAAAATACTAGGCAAAGCAAATATCGATGTTTGCTTTCTATAGTACTATATGCTAACACTTCCGTTTTTTTTAAATTTATTTTTATCTTTTAGAACAAAAGAATGTGTTTCAAGTCATAGTACACATATGGAGCACAATTTCCCATTTCTCTGGTTGTAAACAAGATAGGGTCACACCATTTGTGTCTTCATGCATACACGTAGGGTAGTGATGTCCATCTCATTTCACCATCTTTGCTACCCCCATACCCACCCCTTGCCCTACTTTCCCTTTTCCCCATCCAAAGTTCCTCCATTTCTTCCATGCTCCCCATTCCCACCCCCATTATGTATCAGCATCCACTAATCAGAGAAAACATTTGGCCTTTGGTTTTTGGGGATTGGCTTAATTCACTTAGCATGATGTTCTCCAGCTCCATCCATTTATCTGCAAATGTTATCATTTTATTCTCTTTTAATGCTGAGTAATATTCCATTGTGTATATATACCACAGTTTCTTTATCCATTCATCTATTGAAGGGCATCTAGGTTGCTTCTATAGTTTAGCAATTGTGAATTGTGCTGCTATAAACATTGAAATGGCTGCGTTACTGTAGTATGCTGTAAGTCTTTAGGGTATAGATTGAGGAGTGGGATAGCTGGATCAAATGGTGATTCCATTCCAGGTTTTCTAAGGAATCTCCATACTGCTTTCCAGATTGGTTGCACCAATTTGCAGTCCCACCAGCAATGTTTGAGTGTGCCTTTTCCCCCACATCCTCGTCAGCACTTATTGTTGCTTGTATACTTGCTAACTGCCATTCTGAATGACTTGAGATGAAATCTTAGAGTAGTTTTGATTTGCGTTTCTCCAATTGCTAGAGATGTTGAACATTTCTTCATATGTTTATTGATGGTTTGTATATCTTCTGAGAAGTTTCTGTTCAGCTCCTCAGCCCACTTATTGATTGGGTTGTTTAGTTTTTTTGGTGTTAAGTTTTTTGAGTTCTTTATATATCCTGGAGATTAGTGCTCTATCTGATGTGCATATGGCAAAAATTTGCTCACAAAAAGTAGGTTCTGGGCTGGGATTGCGGCTCAGTGGTAGAGCGCTTGCCTCGCATGCGTGAGGCACTGGGTTGGATCCTCAGCACCACATAAAAATAAATCAATAGCCGGGCACGGTGGCGCGAGCCTGTAATCCCAGCACTTAGGGAGGCTGAGACAGGAGAATTGCGAGTTCAAAGCCAGCCTCAGCAACAGCGAGGCGCTAAGCAACTCAGTGAGACCCTGTCTCTACATAAAACACAAAATAGGGCTGGGGATGTGGCTCAGTGGTTGAGTACCCCTAAGTTCAATCTTCAGTAGAAAGAAAGAAAGAGAGAGAGAGAAAGAAAGAAAGGAAGGAAAAGAAAAGAAAGAAATTGTGTCCACCTACAACTAAAAATAAAAAACAAAAATTAAAAAAAAATTAAAAAGTAGATTCTCTGTTCACTTCATTGATTGTTTCTTCTAAGAAGAAGTTTTTTAGTTTGAATCCATCCCATTTATTGATTTTTTTTAAAAATTTATTTCTTTTAGAAGTCTTGTTAAGGAAGTTGAGGCCTAATCCAACGTGATGAAGGTTTGGGCCTACTTTTTCCTCTGTTAGGCACAATGTCTCTGGTCTAATTCCTGGGTCCTTGATCCACTTTGAGGTGAGTTTTGTGCATGGTGAAAGAAAGGGATTTAGTTTTATTTTGCTGCATATGGATTTCCAGTTTTCCTAGCACCATTTCTTGAAGAGGCTATCTTTTCTCCAGTGTATGTTTTTGGCACCTTTGTCTAATATGAGATAACTGTATTTATGTGGGTTTGTCTCTGTATCTTCTGTTCTATACCATTTGTCTGTGTGTCTATTTTGGTGCCAATACCATGCCATTTTTGTTACTGTAGCTTTGTAGTATAGTTTAAGGTCTGATATTGTAATGCTTCCTGCTTCTTACTAAGGATTGCTTTGGCTATTCTGGGTCTCTTATTTTTTCAAATTAATTTCATGATTGCTTTTTATATTTCTATAAGGAATGATGTTGGGATTTTAATTGGAATCACATTGAATCTATATAGCACTTTGGGTAGTATGGCCATTTTGGCAATATTGATTCTGCCTATCCAAGAGCATGGGAAATTTTTCCATCTTCTAAGGTCTTGTTCAATTTCTTTCTTTAGTGTTCTGTAGTTTTCATTGTAGAGGTCTTTCACTTCTTTTGTTAAACTGATTCCCAAGTATTTTTTTTTTTGAGGCTATTGTGAATGGAGTAGTTTTCCTAATTTGTCTTTCAGAGGATTCATCGCTGAGGTACAGAAATGCAATTGATTTATGGGTGTTGATTTTATATCCTGCCACTTTGCTGAATTCATTTATTCTAGAAGTTTTCTGGTGGAATTTTTTGGATCTTCTAAGTATAGAATCATATCCTCAGCAAATAATGATAGTTTGAGTTCTTTTCCTATTCGTATCCCTTTAATTTCTTTTGTCTGTCTAATTGCTCTGGCTAGTATTTCAAGGACTACATTGAATAGCAGTGGTGAAATAGGGCATTCCTGTCTTATTTCCATTTTTAGAGGAAATGCTTCCAGTTTTTCTCCATTTAGGATAATGTTGGCCTTGGGTTTAGCATAGATAGCTTTTACAAAGTTGAGGTATGTTCCTATTATCCCTAGTTTTTCTAGTGTTTTGAAAATAATAGGCTGCTGTATTTTGTCAAATGCTTTCTCTACATCCATTGATAAAATCATGATTCTTATATTTAAGTCTGTTGATGTGATGGATTATGTTTATTGATTTCCGTATGTCGAACCAACCTTGCATCCCTGGAATGAACCCCCACTTAATCATGGTGCACTATTTTTTAATGTGTTTTTTAATGTGATTTGCCAAAATTTTATTGAGAATTTCTGCATCTATATTCATCAGGGATATTGGTCTGAAATTTTCCTTCTTTGATGTGTCTCTGTCTGGTTTTAGTATCAGGACGATACTAGCCTCATAGAATGAGTTTGAAAGAGTTCTCTCTTTTTTATTTCATGGAATAATTTGAGGAGTATTGACATTAGTTCTTCTTCATAGGTCTTGTAGAACTTGGCTGAGAATCCATCTGGTCCTGGGCTTTTCTTGGTTCACAGGCTTTTGATGGCATCTTCTATTTCCTTGCTTGTAATTGATCTGTTTAAGTCGTGCATGTCCAGCTGGTTCAGTTTGGACAGGTCATATGCCTCTAGAAATTTGTTGTTGTCTTTGGGGTTTTCTAATTTACTGGAGTATAAATTTTCAAAATAGTTTCTAATTACCCTCTGTATTTCAGTAGGGTCTGTCATGACATTTCCTTTTTTATCATGAATTTTAGTAATTTGGGTTTTCTCCTTCTTTTCATTAGGGTAGCAAAGGGTTTTTCAATTTTATTTATTTTTTCAAAGAATCAGCTTTTTGTTTTGTCAATTTTTTGGATTGTTTCCTTTGTTTCAATTTCATTGATTTCAGCCCTGATTTTAATTATTTCTTGTCTTCTACTTCTTTTAGTGTTAGTTTGTTCCTCTTTTTCTAGGGCTTTGAGATGTAGTGTCAAGTCATTAATTTTTTGACTTTTTCTTCTTTTAATGAATGAGCTTAATGCAATGAACTTCCCTCTTAGCACTGCCTTCATAGTGTCCCAGAAATTTTCATATGTTCTATGAGTTCTCATTTACCTCTAAGAATTTTTTTATTTCCTCCCTGATGTCTTCTGTTATCCATGCATCATTCAATAGCATATTAATCTGTCATTAATTTCTAATTTCATTCCATTATGGTCAGATAGAATGCAGGGTAGTATCTCTAATTTTTGTATTTGCCAAGACTAGGTTTGTGGCATAGCATATGATCTATTTTGGAGAAGGATCATATGCTGAGAAAAAAATGTATTCACTTGTTGAAGGATGGAATATTCTATACATGTCTGTTAAGTCTAGATTATTATTGATTGTTTTATTGAGTTCTGTAGTTTCTTTGTTTATTTTTTGTTTGGAAGATCTATCCAGTGGTGAGAAGGATGTGTTAAAGTCACTCAGTACTATTGTGTTGTGGTCTGTTTGATTCTTGAAGTTGAGAAGGTTTTGTTTGCCTACATAGATGCCCTGTTGTTTGGGGCATAGATATTTAAGATTGTTTTATCTTGTTGATATATGATTCCCGTAAGCAGTATGAAATGACCTTCTTTATCCCTTTTTACTAACTTTGGTTTGAAGTCCTCTTTATCAGATATGAGGATGGAAACCCCTGCTTGTTTACGTAGTCCATGTGAGTGATACATTTTTTTCCATCCTTTCACCTTCGGTCTGTGGATGTCTTTTCCTATGAGATGAGTTTCTTGGAGGCAGCATATTGTTGGGTCTTTTTCTTAAATCCTATCTGCCAGTCTGTGTCTTTTAATTGATGAGTTTAAGCCTTCACATTCTGGGTTATTGGGACATGGTTTGTATTCCCAGACATTTTGGTTTATTTTTAGTTTTTAACTCAACTAGGTTTCTCCTTTGATTGGCCTTCCCTTTAGTGTAGTTTCTCCCTTTGCAGGTTTTCGTTATTTTTCATTTCCTCCTCATGGAATATTTTGCCAAGAATGTTCTGTAGTGCAGGCTTTCTTGCTGTAAATTCTTTTAACTTTTGTTTATCTTGGAAGGTTTTAATTTCGTCATCAAATCTAAAACTTAATTTTGCTGGATATAAGATTCTTGGTTGGCATCCATTGTCTTTCAGAGCTTGGTATATGTTGTTCCAAGATCTTATAGCTTTAAGAGTCTGGATTGAGTAGTCTGCAGAGATCCTAAATGTTTTCCCCCTATATATAATCTGATTCCTTTCTCTTATGGCTTTTAAGAGTCTCTCCTTATTCCGTATACTAGGCATTTTTATTATGATGTGCCTTGGTGTCGATCTGTTGTGATTTTGTACATTTGGTGATCTGTGAGCCTCTTGTATTTGATTATCCAATTTGTTCTTCATGTTTGGAAAATTTTCTGATATTTCATTGGATAGATTGTTCATTCCTTTGGTTTGAAATTCTATGTCTTCCTCTATCCCAATAATTCTTAAGTTTGGTCTTTTCATGTTATCCCATAATTCTTGGCTGTTTTGCTCATGGTTTCTTACCATCTTCACTATGTGGTCAACTCTATTTTCAAGATTAAATATTTTGTCTTTATTGTCTGAAGTTCTGTCTTCTGAGTGGTATAATCTGTTAGTGTTGCTTTCTATTTAGTTTTTAATTTAGTTTATTGTTTCTTTCATTTTGAGGATTTCTGTTTGATTTTTTTTCAGAATCTCTATCTCCTTATTGAAGTAATCTTTTGCTTCCTGTATTTGCTTATATAGCTTTTTATCAAAATGATATTCTGATATTTCTTCTGCTGTGCTGAGTATGGATTCTAATAATGTAGTATCTTGGTTTGTTTGGGGCACTGTCTTCCCTTGTTTTTTCATGTTGTTCATGTGTCTTCCCTTCTAGCACTGCAGATCCAGGGTGTTACAGTCTTTATCCTATAGGCTTATGGATTCCCTGCAGGGTTCCAATACCTCTACTTTAAGGGGGAGACCAATAATAACAGTTATCAATACACACAATATGTAGCTTTAACCAAGTAGCTCCTAATAGGACACTTATGGCTTTGTCACAATATACAGAAATTATGAGTTCAATTAGTATCTACTATATAAACAATAGGTTTGCAGAAGGGTCTACAGTTTCTGCTGGTGGACTAGGGAGAACCCCAGGGTGGGGTGTAAGACTAGATGCTAGGGAGGTAGGAAGTGAGGATATAGATCTTAGAAAGTGTGAAAAGGGGGCACTGGGGTTGTGGCTCAGTGGTAGAGCACTTTCCTAGCATGTGTGAGGCACTGAGTTCGATCCTCAGCACCACATATAAATAAATGAATACAATAAAGGTCCATTAACATCTAATAAAAACATTTTTTTAATTAAAAAAAAAAAGAAAGTGTGAAAAGGAATCCAAAAGAAGTTGACCAGTAGTAGAAAAGAGAGAAAGAAATTTGGGGAAGACAAAGAAATAGGAAGGAAATAGAGTACAACAAACAAGGAAACATAAAAATCAAGAAAAATAAAAAATGTAAAAATAGAAGATACGAGACTATATAATACAACTCTAATATTCTAATCATACACCCCAGTCCTTAGTAGCCTGATGCATGAAAAATATTTGGTTTCACAAATGTTGTGAATGTGAGGGCAGGAAAAGAGAGAGAAAAGAGGAAAAAAGAGTAATAGATAAAAAAAAATCTCAAGGTAAATAAAAAGGATTACTTCACTTCTCATCCAGTAGGTGGGGTTGTGTGTTGTTTACTCGTATCTCCCCCTCAGGTCCAAGATGGCCACAAAGGTGACCCATAATGGAGGCATCTGCTTTCGGAGATAGGGTGCAGGGCCGGGCTGGATGGTGGTGTTGGGCGACATGTTTAGAGATGTAGCTCTGTGGCTTGCTGTGTTGAAGTATGGAGACTGTCTCCAGATCCTTTCCAGTGCCCCCAGGTGTAGGCGAATGGGGAAGCTCCACATGGGTAGATGGAGGTCCACATGGGAGCAGCAGCCAGAGGTCCTGCGCTGGAACTCGGGGTCCTGCTCGGCTGCACATGCGAGCAGCTGGGGTCCTACACAAAACCTGGGGCCTGGAGACGCCCGCAGGCACGCGGCTGCAATTCCTGCATGGAGGAAACTCTCAGGGGATCTTCTAATAAATCTCAGAGAAACAATATTTCCACTGCAAGCTCAGTCGGTAGAGCATGAGACTCACAATCTCAGGGTCGTGGGTTTGAGCCCCATGTTCAGCACCACAATGTAAAAGCCAGAGGACCAGAAGCAAGTAAAGCAGAATCACTGGACAAGCTTTATTTTGGAAAGTATGCTCCCGGCCATATCGCAGCCAATGGATCTTAGACTTGGAGAGAAATTAATTATAGAGGATGTTATTCAGACAAATGATGAAATTGAAATATAGACTGTTGATGATAATGGCGTGGATACATTTAAAAATTTTATATTTATGTAAAAGAATGTTTTCATGTTTAGAAAAACACAGAAATGATAATAGGTAAGGGTGCACTGTCTCTTTAACTTATCCTAAGTGGTTCAGAAAAAAATCTGCACCTATAACATTTACATGTATATGTGTTGAAATAATGTTAAGTGGAACAAAATGTAAATAATAGTGAATCTGTATAAAGGATAAGAAGAATTCTTATTACAACTTTTTTGAAAGTATAAGATTATTTAAAAATTTACCCAAAACTTATTGAAGTTTCAAAAAATTAATAGAAGAATTAAATAGTAGGTTAGACACAACTGAAGAAGGAATTAGAGAACTGGAAGATAAATCTGAAGAAATTGCCCAAAATGCATAGAGAACAATGGTATGAAAAAGGAGTTTAGAGATACGAAAGATAAAGTCTGAAAATAATTTTCTTTTCAGAAAGTTTTTCTACTTTTCTACTTTTAGAAAAGTAGAATGGAAGAGAGGGAATGTTTGAGGAAATTATGGATTAGATTTTTTTTCCCAGAACTGGCAAAATATACATCAACAAAAGGAACTATCTTAGAGTTAAGACTCTGTTAATGTGACATCCTTTCAGGACTTAATATGTAAACTACCTTAAACACGACTGATGTAAATACTCTTAAGAAAAAAACTTAGCTGAGAATTTCAAACCAAAGTCATTTATGTTAAGCACATAAAAATTGCAAGAGTTAAATATTTGTTTCTCTAATTTGAGACTAATTTTTTAGCTAAAAATAAATGCAATTACTTAAATGATTAATTTGTATAATAGCTTTGTACTGTTGTGCTTTGGGGTTCCAAATATTAACAAATACTGTACTATCTAGTATTAATTTTAATGAAAGTGATAGTTCAATAAGCATTTTTAGAACTTATAGCCCATCAGTAAACTGGCAAGGTGTTAATGATATAAATATCTTAGTCTAAGGAGGAAAAACACAGATTATTAGATTATTTTAACCTAAGTTTAGTAAGAGGGTCATGTACAGCTGTTATCGACTAGAATGGAAGGATTAGTGGTGCAAACTGGATAGCGCCAGGTAAAACTTCATAAGAGATGATTGTGTTAAAGTCTCAGAAATAGAGTAGACATTAGTAGTAGTTTTTTTATGATTATTTGTAATGGAATATAATTCATACAGAAAAGTACATAAAATATCACCCATCTACCATGTTTTAATTTTGTTAGACCTATTTGAGCCCTTTCAATGGAAACTATTTTAAAGGGCATACTTATATCCTTCCTTCATGTATAGGTATATACAATCTATATGCACAAAATATCTACATTATATATAAACTTCTGGCAGAAGGAATATTAATGAATATTTTATTACATATTTGGGAGTACCCATTCAGGAGTAAAGTGGTCTTAACTGTGTTTCTTTTTTTAAATATATGTATATATTTTTTTAGTTGTTGATGGACTTTTATTTTGTTCATTTATTTATACGTGGTGCTGAGAATCGAACCCAGTGCCTCACATATGAGGCAAGCACTCTACCATTGAGCCACAACCCCTCTTAACTGTATTTCTCATTTTATTCAACCAAAAAAAAAACCACCTCATCTTTTATTCTCTGGTGCTGATATTCCCAAATATATCCATTTGACTTCTGTAAAAAATTCTTTGACTGATCATTAATCTTTTGACATCATAAACACATGTTGCCCAGTAATTGGTGGGTTTGGGGCCACTTTTGCCATGAAGAATAACAGGATTAATCATGTATTTAGATACTTTCACAGGTGACTATACTTCTGCATGTAATAGGTTGGTGTTGCATTCACCTATGCCATGGTAGAGATTTTTTGCGTGACCATTAGAAACACTGAATACAAAGAAGCATAAACCTGAATGCCATAGAAAGATTATAGAAGATTCTTCCCCCTTCTTTGCCTGTACTTGGAATGGAAAATAAATCATTTTATATATCTCAATTTACACTTAAGAGTCACATGGGATGTGAATTTAGCCATTGCCTTTCATCAAAGGATTTCTAAGCATCTCATGAGCATACTCAATAATCCTCTAAACACTCTTGTGAAGTTAGTAGTTGGCAACATTATCGTGTCCATTATAGTGAGGAGTAAATGGAAGCACTGAAATACTAAGTGATATTTTTATCTTCCAGTCAGAAATTTCTAACTACTTTACAGGCCAGTATTATTATCAACTTTATGAAGCTTAGTGAGATTATGTGATTTGCCCAACCTTAGGGAAGAATTTGGCATAGCATCAAAGCTCCCTGAGTCTTATGTGCTTTACTAAGTTTATTCTTCAGGTCTGCCACTCAAAATGATGTTTAATCTAATGTTTTAAAACTCCTATAAAAAAAAGAACCTCAAATCATATAATTTTGTGAGCTTCTAAGGTGTCATTTCTGGTTCTTGGTTAGGAATCAAATGATAGCTTTTTTTTCCCCTAGAATAACTCTTTTAAATATTGAAACTGGTGTTAGTGACATAGACCTTACCTACTCAATTTGTTCTGATGAATCAGAGAATCTTATTCAGGGTACTACCATATAGTAAGCTAAATAAAAAAGGGGAAGATCTTAGAGAATAAGTTATGGTAACTAATTCTACAAAGAGGGTTACTCTCTCTCCTGTTGATATAAAATTGCATGCAAAATGTTTTTATCCTTTTAGAAACAGCAATAATTCTAGTAGCTGAATTATTGACTGATCCCTATTCAATAATTTAATTTATTATTAAAATAATAGGGCTGGGGATGTGGCTCAGTGGTCAAGTGCCCCTGAGTTCAATTGCCGATATCCGCCCCCCAAGAAATTACTTAGTTTGTCTATAGGGAAAAGAGTTTGTGAAACTTGCCTATTGTCACACATTTGGAGGAAAGGAAACTCAAATTATTATTTATTATTTTAAAATAATTTTTTAGTCTAAACCTAGTGTGCCTAAAAATGGAATATAATATTTAAATTATGGCCATAGGGAAATGGGGGTAGGTTGGAGTGAAAAGTGACCTATAGATGATGTAACATTACTCCTAAAAGGGAGGCATATTCACACTTTTGTGCAGCCATCACCAGCAGCCATCTCCAAAATTTTTTCATCTTGCAAAATTGAAACTGTATCCATTAACAGTAATTTCCCATTTCTCCCTCCTTCTGGCTCCTAGCAGCCACCATTCTGTTTTCTGTTATCTATGAATTTGACTACTTATATGAGTAAAATCATACAGTATGTATCCTTTTATGACTTGCTTGTTTTACTTAGTGTTATGTCTTCAAAGTTTATCTATGTTATAGCATGGGCCAAATTTCCTTTCTTTTTTTAAGGCCTAATATTCTATTGTATATATATGACACATTTTGTTTATCCATTCACCTATCACCGGACACTTAGATTGCTTCTGCCATTTGGCTATTGTGAACAATTCTTCTGTGAATATTGTTATATAAATATCTACTCACGTTCTGGCTTTTAATTCTTTTGGAATATGGAAATACTGGGTCATATGGTAATTCTAATTTTAATTATTTCAGGAACTGCCATACTGTTTTCTATAGCTGCTGCACCATTTTACATTCTAGTCAACAGTGCACAAAGGTTCTGATTTCTCCACATCCCTACCAACTCTTGTTATTTTTCTTTGTTTTTATATTAGCTATGCTAATGGATATGAAGTGGTATCTCCTTGTGAACATGGGTTGTATTTCCCTCAGGGTTAAGGATGTCGAACATTTTTTCATGTTGATTTTTGGTCACTAGTGTGTATGTGGTTTGTGTGCATGTATATTGTGTGCATATATATTTTCTTTGGAGAAAGGTATATTCAAATCCTTTCCCCATTTTTTGTGTCCATTTTTTTAAACCAAGGTAGTAGCCACAGGAATCAGATATAACTTTACAGAACTACCAGAAATATATCATTTGTAATTGTTAAGTAATAATGGTAGCAAAGAAATAATTTGAAAAAATATTTATCTCATATTTGATCAATTTTTGCTTATTCTTTGTATTTTTTCTGTCTCATGTATTTTTTTAACATCATCCCAATCCATGTAACATCATCTCATTCTTGTATTACAGTTGTTCATGGGTAAAAGAGTGCCTTGTGTATAATAGGTACTTACTTTAATGATTGATATCTCAGTAGGGTTCATTTCTAATAGAATAGTAAGAATAAGGTCATCAATTCCTCTAGTAGATTTGTCCTTCTTTACCTGTTTTTCCCTTCCCTCCCCTCAATTCACCAAAGATTTAATATGCACAGGACTGAGATTGAGTTTCCCTTCCTCCAAATGTGTGACAATAGGCAAGTTTCACAAATTCTTTTCCCTGTAGACAAACTAAGTAATTTCTTTTGATGCGGGGGATACCGGCAACTGAACTCAGGGGCACTTGACCACTGAGCCACATCCCCAGCCCTATTTTGTATTTTATTTAGAGACAGTGTCTCACTGAGTTGCTTAGCACCTCGCTTTTGCTGAGGCCGGCTTTGAACTCATTATCCTCCTGCCTTAGCCTCCCATGCCGTTGGGATTACAGGTGTGCAACACCGTGCCCTGCTAAACTAAGTCATTTCTTAGATTTCTTCTAATCTTTCCTATTAAATCTTTTTAGGATACTTATAAATATTACCAGCTTTGGGTTATTAAATGCCCAAGTTATATGAATTGTACATTACCCTCAATGAATCATGTTTTTAGATTCTCACCAAACATAAAGAGGGAAATGACAGCCTATTTTAACTCAGCTCACTTTCTTGTTTCTTTTTATATATTTCCATGGACTTTCTAGATTCACTAAGACCTAATCTGGAAATCTTTTTAAATTCAAGCATAGTGTTGCTTTCTCTAAAAATTAACCATTGATTATAAAGCAGTTATATTTTGAACACTTAGTATCAGGGTGGGCTTTGTATTCTTCTAAAAGGACATATTTTAGATGCTGCATCTTAGCATTACTTAAAAACAAAGAATAAGAAAATTCTGCATTGTGTAACTTTAGTTTTTGATTTCTACTTTTGAAATTTATGAAAACCAGAACACCTCATGTACTAAATAGGGCTATATATATGCCAAAGTTAAACATAAATACTTTTTTAAATGATTTGTCATTTTTATTTACTAATACCTCTGTTCTCACTTCATTGAGAATTCATGTTAAATTGACTTGTTTACTTCAGTGCTAGGAATTGAACCCAGGGTCTTGCACATCCTAGGCAAGTTTCTTACAACTGAACTACATCCCCAGCCCCTAAACCAAATTTAAATTGACTTCTGAAAGATACAAACAATTATTTAAACCAATGTAATCTCAAGAAATAATGTGGTTGGATAATGTAGATATAATAGCAAAATTAAGTAAACCACCTTTAGATATTAATTTTTGTATTTATTATTTACTACTCAGTATTTTTCATAGATTGATCCATCTCTTTCATTTTTTTCTTACTCCTATATGTTGTTTATGAGTCAGTAGTTATTTTTGAATAGTCATCTTCTACAATCTATACATATTTGGGCGAGTTCTGTGATGCAACCTTTATAATACAATCTTGCATAATATCCCAATCCTCTAATATTTTAAATAATTTAATTTCTGTTTCTCAAGGATCAAGAAAATACTTTTAATGCTGCATTTGTCACTAGGAAAGCTAGTTTTAATTTATATTGACCTTTTTCTCCTTTGAGCATTTAGTCTGCATTCAATAAAATGTTGATGACTGCTCTTTAGAAGACAGCTGTACGAAATAAAGTATTATAAATATTCAGCTTTCCTTTCTAAGCATTGTCACCAACAGCTGGGCATCCAGTTTAGCAGAACAGATTTTGCACACAGAGAGCCTGGCATGTTCCTGAATCAGTTTAGTGAAGGAAACAAAAAATAGTTTCTTATGGATTGGGGACTTATAAAGACATAGAGCATCTGTTCCTCAGTTAAGTCATAGTCTGGTTGCACTGAATCATGTTTAATGCTAGAATAATGTGCAAAACTTTTTTCACCTTGCTCATACCTTTAACACATAGTGCACTATTTCTGTTTCATAGTACAAATAATATACTTTGAACATCTCTATTGAAGGCATGTAAATTGTTTTGCTCTTATGTACAATTTTTTATCAGTGGTATTTCAAAGCAGATAAATATACTAATTTTTCTAAGACTTTATACTATGACTTTAAATTGGTAGTGCATATATATAATTATACATATTAAAAGTGATTCATTTGAATATTTCATTATGATCCCATATTGAAATATGGTATTAAAAACAAACCAATCATAAATAATTGCTATCTTTATATGGTATTGTGCTTTAACAAGCAATATAAAAATTAGTTGGTAAAAGTAACTATAATCTTTTCTTATATGTCTTACTTTAAATATTTGCTTATTTGGACTGGGGATATGGATCAGTTGGTAGAGTGCTTGCCTCGCATGCACAAGGCCCTGGGTTCAATCCCTAGCACCGCTAATAAATAAATAAATAAATAAATAAATATTTGCCAACTTAATGTATGCCAAATCTAAGATTTCTTTAAATATTTCCTTTGCAGTGTTAAAAGATCACTGAAACTGGATGATCAGTTAGAAGAAAATGTAAGTATTTAAGAATTTGCAGTTGCATAAGAGTATATTTTTAATTTTTAACTACTGATTTACCTTGCTAGATATAAAAATTACCAAGAAACTATGTGACATAGTTGTGATTGGTAACTGTTTTCTGCATATAAAATATTTTTTATAAATCTAATGTTTTTTATAAATTTTTAGGATTCTTTTTATAAATCTAAATTTCTGGCAAGCTTGAGATGTTCACTTAAGAAGCAAATTATTTAGAAACCTTAATACAATAAATTACTAGAAATTAGTTCATAGGAAAAAATGATCTGCCACTTAAGTGTACAAGAAACAATATGGAATGATGACAGTACTTTAATCTGTATACTTTAATCTAAAGTGAAATCAAAACATTAGAAACATTTTCACATCAAAAATGTAATTATCTCCCTCAACTATGATGATATGGCCTAAACAACAACGTACTAACATTGTAACAAATTTCACCTTAGTTATCACAATAAAAATAAAATTGTACTATTGCTGTTACTTTTTGTAAATCTATTCAGTTCACATTCCCAATGCCAGCACATTATGACATATGTTAGTTTATTATCTTTTCATATCAACTATGGATCTAGATACAAACACTAATACTGAGATACTTATGACCTCAGTAATCATCAATGCAAGTAAACTGGTGAGAAAGTAAATTAAGACAAATGGCTAGTCAATAAATGGGCCCATACAAAATCTCATACAAGAATGTCATTTCGAGTAATGGGTTTTATGTGGAATTTCCTTTTGAGAGACTCACTGGTATTTAACAAAACAGAAATTCACCATTTTAAAAACTTCCTAGATGCTTTTTTAAAAATTTTGTACAAAGGTGGCAGAATACTGCAATGACACTAAAAAAATCATTAACAGTATAATTAGCAATTTAGAGTACCATTATCCAACTTGTTCTGTGCAGAATGCAGCTGTGACTGTAATTCTGCATCTGTTTCTTTGGTCAGAATGGTATTTTGGTAGATGAGTAGTCCAGCTTGAAATGAAATACATTTCTTTCCTGCCCCAAAGCTGTTCTTTGGGAAATGGTAACAATTATTTAAATAGAAAAGAATGACCACTACAGAATCCATTCCCTTCATGAAGCACAACTGTTGTCATGGCAGGCTTTCTACCTATTTTTTTCTTCTGATGAGAATGTGTCCAGATAAACAGTGCCACAACTAATACCCTATATTAGAAAAGTACATTGTTATATTTGATCCAGTTCTGTACTTTTAAAAAATGAACTTTTAATGTTAACTCAGTTTCTTCACTTGCTATTGACCTATTCACATTTTCTCGTTCTTTGATGATTCAATCTGAGCATGTTGTATATTTCTGGGAATTTGTCCATTTCATCTAGATTCTTTATTAACAGAATCATCCATAGTATCTCTTTATGATACCTTTTATTTCTACAAAGTCAGTACAGGTTGAACATCACTAATCTAAAAATTCAAAATCTAAAATGCTCTTAAATGCTCAAGTAGACTTGGAGCTGCTGCCAAATTATCCCTGGGATTGCTCATGTACCTGAAAACACAGTACAGAAATGAGTACCTTAGATTACAATGGGCAAAAATACAAGACTGAAATATTTATATTAAGAAAAAAAATTGAAGTGCGCAAGATGCATGATTTGTATACATCTAGTACATATGGCCTTCTGTAAAAGGTGGGAACCAAGAAACAGTTATCCAAAGGAGCAAAAAGAGTCATAGCAGCCTGGAATGGAGTTGGAGTAAACAGGAGTTGCAGGTCTGCAGCTGTTCCAGCCACGCCTTTTTGCCTGCTATCACACCCATTGCTTGGGTCAATTCCCAGCTCCCTGTCCCAAGGATGGGTTATAAGAAGACACATGGAAAAGCCCTCTCTAATCTACGTGAGAGATCCCCTCCCACAGAATGTAGTGACTTGAAGATTGGAGCCATTAGTTTGGTGTCATGCTTGCTTTTTTCATTCTGGCATAGAAAACATTATTAATGCCTTCTTTAAAAAGAAAACACTTTACTACCCAGGACACTTTCTAAAGCTGAAGGTTATGGGAATGGAGCCTCAAATAAATTATACAAGTTTAGGGAGATTTTTCCACAGAAACCCTCTTTCATGTTTGAAATAGCATGGTTGAAATTCCCATGCCTTATTTCTTTCCCCACAAAAAGAGAGAGAGAGGGTGATGTTACGGATCCTGGCCAAGGTACATGACTGTGCCAGCTGCCCACTACCTGTCCCATCCTACTTTTACTACTCTTTGCTAGTTAAGTGAGGGAATATATTCATTAAGTGAGGAAATTAAAGTTCAGATGAATGGCATGTCCACAATAGTATAGCTAGTAGGCGGTAAGACCAATATATGAGTCTAAGCTTTCTGACTTCATGTCTGGTGTTCTTTCCATAATTCCACAGCTATTATCCTTTAGTATAAATGTTTAAGTACTTCATGAATCATCTTTCACCTTAGAAATTCTTAATTCCAGTACTGTTTCTGGTTTAAATTATTTTAACAGTTGTCTGAATTTATTAAACATTTTCAAATAATGGGTCAATTCATTGGGGGGAAAAAAGACCTTCTTTAATAAGTGACATCTATATGGAAAAAAATTAACCTCACTTTATATACAGAATTCAAATACAAAAATTCTCATTTTACATAAAATACATTTATATTTCATGTCTCACTTCATAAACAAAAATTCATCCAAAACCGATCATAGATGTAAAGCCAAAAGGATAAAGCTTCTATAAAGCTTCTGGAAGAAAACATAAGAAACTATGTATTTGTAACCTTAGAGTAGGCAAAAATTTCTTAAGACCCCAAAAATTCTAACTATAAAAGTTGAGGGGCTAGGGCTGTAGCTCAGCAGCAGAGCACTTGTGTGAATCTAGCATGTGTGAAGCACTGGGTTTGACACTCAGCACCACATAAAGTAAATAAAATAAAGATGTTGTGTCGATCTACAAATAAAAACAAAATTTAAAAAAAAGTTGATAAATTAGACTTCATCAAAATTAGAACTTTCTGCTAGTCAAAAGACAACATTAAGAAAATGACAAGCGGGGCTGGGATTGTAGCTCAGCGGTAGAGCGCTTGCCTCGCATGCGTGAGGCCCTGGGTTCGATCCTCAGCACCACATACAAAGCAATAAAATAAAGACATTGTGTCCATCTACAACTAAAAAAATATATTTAAAAAAAAAAAAAAAAAAAAAAAAAAAAAAGAAAATGACAAGCCATGGATGGAGAAGAAAATATCTTTTATGTATGTATGTGTGCATGTGTGTGTGTGTACATATGTATATGTATATATGTATATACATACATACATATGACACAACTTGTGTCCAGAATATATCAATTAAAATGAATAAATAAAATCCAATAAAAGTGCAAAAAATGTTCAATGACATTAATCAGAAATATGATTTAAAACCACGCATGATGGCATGCACCTGTAATCCCAGTGACTCAGGCAGCTGAGGTAGGAGGATCAAAAGTTCAAAGTCAGCTTCAGCAACTTAGCCAGGCTCTGAGCAACTAGTGAGAGCCTGTCTCAAAATGAAAAACAAAAAGGGTTGGGGATGTGGCTAAGTAAGTAAGCACACCTGGGTTCAATCCTTAGTACCAAAAACAAAAAAAAAAGAAATATGAATTAAAGTCACAAAGTGAGACTACTGTTCTCACCAATTAGATTAGCTAATGAACCATATCGAAACAAAATGTTTTATCTTTTTAGTTAACAAACTTGCATAGGTAAAGGAAACAGAAGCCACTAAAGTTTGGTGAGAATGTAACACAATTAAAACTCTCATATATTGATGGAGGTTTTAACTGAAACAAACTGTTTTTTAACTTTTTTATATACATAAAATTAGACCCATATCCATTCTATAACCTCATAATTTCACTCCTTAGTATCCCCAAAGAAATAAAATCATATATATACCAGAGGGTGTGTATAAGAATGTTCTTAGCAATTTAATTTATAATAGGTCCAAACTGAACATGTCCATAAACATGAAAATGGAAAAGCAAATCTAGTATATTTAAAAAATAGGAATGCTACTTAACAATAAAAACAGCACATTACCAACACATACAACAAAATAAATGACCTCAAAAACATGTTAAGCAATAGAAACCAAACACAGAAGTTATATACTTCATTTATTATGAAGTTCAAAACTAAGCAAAATTATGTGTGGTTATTGGAATTAAAAAATTATTACCTCTAGGCTGACAAGTGAGAATTGGAAGAGGATACAAAGGAACCTTCTGTGATGATCAAAATGTGTATCTTAGGTGGTGATTGCATTAGGGTATATACAGTTGTCAGAACTCATCAAGCTAAGATCTGTGCATTTTATTGTATGTAAATCATACTTTAGTAAGCAAAAAATATATCTGGTTGGAATTTACTTCATATTCTGAAAAATAAAAGAATGTACAAATACACAATAGGAAATAGCCATGAAAAATTTCATAAAAGTCTTGAGGCTAGGCACAGTCTCCAGCATCTCAGGAAACTGAGGCAGAAGGATCTCAAATTCAAGGCCAGCCTGGGCAACTTGGCAAGACCCTGACTCAAAATTTTAAAAATTTAAAATGGGCTATAACTCAATGGTAAAGCACCCCTGAGTTCTAACCCTAGAACTGGGCAGGGTGGGGGGAGCTTGAGAATAAAGTGTAGAGTACAATATCATCTTTAATATTAAAATTAATATTTAATATCTTAACATTGTAGAAGAATAATGAGCAGAAATAGAAAATCCAGTCTATAAACTTTTTAGCCACAGTTTTATTTTTCCTTTTTTTCCTCCAGTTAAAATTTTAAGGTGAAATTTACATATCATTAAGTTCACAGATAGTATACAATTCAGTGAGTTTTACAGATGTGTAAATTTAAGTATCAAACACCCAATCAAGAAATAGAACATTTCCATTACTACAGATTTAATATATTGGTCATGTTTTTTTCCTGCTATCCTAGTAAGATCTGTAAGTGCAAAATGCTTCTGTTCTCTGTAGCCATCACAAAAATAGCAACAAAACTCTAATGTCTTGTACAACCATTAAGAATGGTAATTTCAGCTGGGCGCTGTGGCTCAAACCTGTAACCTCAGCACTTAGGGAGGCTGAGACAGGAGAATCGCGAGTTCAAAGCCAGCCTCAGCAATTGCGAGGTGCTAAGCAACTCAGTGAGACCCTGTCTCTACATAAAACACAAAATAGGGCTGGGGATGTGGCTCAGTGGTCAAGTACCCCTGAGTTCAATCCCCAGTGCCAAAAACAAAAAAAAAGAATGGTAATTTCACAGCTGATAACTTAGTTGATATCTCTTACTCTTCAAGGAACCTGTGACCCAGAATATGAAAAGTACCTAACAAATATTTCATAATTAGTAGTATTAGTGCATAATAATTATATCTTAGTTGAGACATCCCAATAACCTGATTAACCGGTATAAGGTTATCTTTTAAAATTTTTATTTGTTCTTTTTAGTTATACAAGATAGTAGAATTTATTTTGATATATTTATACCAACATGGAATATATCTTACTCTAATTAGGATCCCTGTCTTGCAGATGTACACAACGTTGAGATTCACTGTGGTACATTTATATAGAAGTTCAGTATAAGGTTATTAAGAATTATCTCCGTTTAGCTTCCCTTTTGTTTCAGGTTATCCACATACCTACAGTACTTCAGTTTTAAATATTTCAGTGACAGCATAGACTGATAATTCATAATAATAGCAAATCATTTATATCCCATTTTTCATCTGTGAAAGAACCCTTAGTTAGTACTTTCTAGACTGTTTATAATAGGTAAAAAATCAATAAAGTGCAGGCACCTTTTTGGTAGAATATGCTTTAAACAAGGTGATGAAGCAAGCTACAATTCGTAAAGGATATTGAAGGAGAATGTCATATCTATTTGAAATTATAAAGAGAACATTGATTTTTTTTTTTAAGGCAGGAAAATCAATGCCCAAATTTTAGTTTTGCTAATGTATAAGTTTGACCTCTTTACAAAATGTACCATGCTGTTTGGACTGATTATAGACTGACTCTTAGAACATGGCATTTTGTTGTTGTTGTTGTTGTTGAGTAGTTTGTGTGTATATTTGCCTCACTTTAAAAATACTTGAGTCAGTAAATATTAGAAGCAGTTGTAAATTATTATAGAATTGGTCGTGACATCTCTTTCCTTGAATTTTGTTTGCATCCTGAATTGTTTCCCTTTTTTAGCCCAAACCATTCCTCTCTCCATTTCTTTCTGTTTTTCCAAAGGGTCTGGTAGCACTCATCCTTGCTTAGTGGAAAGAGTGCTGGCTTCTCAGTACCTCAGTCTTCCTCCACCCTAGGCTTCTTAATTCTCCCTGTCATGAGAGACTAAGAAGTAGGCCAAGTCCTTTGAAGTTTGGAGGATGGCAAAATGAAATTCTTAGATGCTAGGATCACTTTAAACATCTTCAGAGAAATAAAGTTAGAAGATTTCGGTAAAACCTTGAGGGAAAGAAAACTTTGGGCTCTAAGGTTGTACCTTTGTGTATACCAGTAGGGACCAAACATAAAAATACATTTTTGCTGAAGAATATTTAGTAGGAGAGTAGAGAAAGGTAGATTTTTGATTTTACCTCTATTGTATAGTAATCATAGACAGTGTTCCTTTTAACCAACAGAAATGAGCAAAAAATAAAACCAAGAAAAAAAGTGAAGAATCAATATTTGTAAAGTTGAGGCAAACACTCACACATACACATGTACATGCAGTTGTTTTCTGAAAGCTAGAAAACCGTTTTCAAGAAGAAATGTATTATATACCATTGTAGTGTTTAGACATTTGGCAATTGAATAAAATAATTTGTGGTGAAAATAGGAAAACAGATGGATATAAATGTACATTAGGGGAGTGACTTTCATTTCTTGTACATACACAGAGAAATAGTTCTGGGCAATAAATTCTTGGAAAAGTAGAGTAAGGTTTGGATAAATGTCATAGTTTATGACTGAATACATATAAACAGGTGAAAACTCAAGATAGAGAGGTAATAGTAACCACCTGATAAAGAGACTTAAAACCTTTTCACCTTATGAAAAAGATTGCCTTAGAGTTATAACTTCATATTATAGTTTGATATTTTAAAAAGGATATTGGTTACATTTGTGGCTACTGTGGATACATAAACTAAAGCGAGAAATGCCTTTTTGTTCCCCAAAACACAGAAATATTTATCATTTAAAATCTCAACTATAAAATGTTTTTGATACTATAAATTCTGAAACTAATATAAAGATTATTGGAAAAGTTGAGATAGCCACCATTTTGCCATGTGTCCTAAAAATAGAGGATATTTGACCACAAAGAATTACATACCTATGTCAAACTAAAGTTTAGTTATACAATGTTGGCAACCTCTGTTAATATATTTTTAGTTGTCAGTGGATCTTTATTTTATTTATTTATATGTGGTACTGAGAATCACACATAGTGCCTCACACATGCTAGGCAAGTGCTCTACCACTGAGGCACAACCCCAGCCCCTAGTTGTTATATGTCTTTATATTCATTAGTTAGCAACATAGAAAGCAAGTTTTTAGAGACATTCAGGAGAGAAAAACAATTAGTATTATGATGGTATAGTTTGGAGAAAGTGGATCATGAGTAGAGACCTAAACTAAAGAAAGACTGGGTCTTGGAGAAGATAAGAAAGAGAACATTCAAAACTGAGATTATAAAAGCCGGGCGCAGTGGCTCACGCTTGTAATCCCAGCACTTTGGGAGGCTGAGACAGGAGAATCGTGAGTTCAAAGCCAGCCTCAGCAATGACAAGGTGCTAAGCAACTCAGTGTCTCTACATAAAACACAAAATAGGGCTGGGGGTGTGGTTCAGTGGTCGAGTACCCCTGAGTTCAATCCCTGGTACCAAAAAAAAAAAAAAGCTGAGATTATAGAATGATCTGAGACATGAAAGTGTTTAACGTATTTAAACTGAAAGCAAAGGTACTAGTGAATATTGGATTAATAAATCAATGAACAAGTGAGTATATTTTAAGTGGAGGGGTACAGCCAAGTCTACTGGACAATTCCTTTTAAGTCATTCATTCCTTACATGTTTTTAAGTTCTCTAGGGTACAAAGATGAAGAAATGTTTATTTTTAGGAGTAAATTCTGATGAAGTAGACAAAAATTAAAAAGTTATCAAAATACTTTACCTGCATCTAGACACCTGGAGGAACACAAAGGAGGAACTTTTGGAGAGCAATTTTATAGTTCAGGCCAAATTCTCAAAAGTCTTAAATGTTGGGTGCAGTTATTTAGACATTATCTTCTTTATCATAAAGGCAAGACACTGTGTCAGAGAACTGTGTAAAGGTACAGGATTGCACCAATCTTTCCTAGGATTTCCTTGTAGATCTAGTAATAAGTACCTCTGAAAGTTTTCTTGGCCTGGCCCCATAGTTATATTTCAGGTTCAACTGAAATTAAAAGTGAGGATGTGATTACATGAGTCGGTCATTTCTAAACCTTAGGAAATATCATCTCAGAAAACAGTAACCCTTTAATATTAAAATTTCCTAAATATCAAATTTAGATGCCCTAATTATTATAGAAACCTGGAACGTCTACCTAATTTGAAAGAACAGTGTTCACTTTGAAAATGATGATTGAGTACATTTGAATTCTGAAAAAACAGAGGAAGGAAACCAGTATTGATTTGATTTGCTGAGTTCTTAAAGGTATTTGAAAGTCCTATAACTAAATGTAAATATTTCTGTTCCAAATTATTATTTATTTCTAGTTATTTGATCCTTCAAAAATCACAAAGAAGAAAAGTATTACAACTTATTCTCCAACAACTGGAACTTGTCAAATGAGTCCATTTCCTTCTCCCACAAGCTCTAAAGAACAAGAGCCCAGAAATGGGCCATCAAATGGTTAGTTGAACATTCTTTTCTATTTATGATAAGATTTTTCTAGTTATTGGTTAAATCAGGATTTTGATTTAATAATATATGGGTCTTGCTGAAACTTATTTTTCTCTTAAAGAATTTAACATAGGAAAGGTTAGAATATAGGTATTATTCTGGGCATAAATGTAAACTTTCTAGGCACTTTTTTAAAAATGTTACTGCAGATATTGTTCCTTTACTATTCCATCCATTAAATAGAAATTATGGCCTGACCGCCTTCAGCTACTATCAATTGTAATGGTTACAGATACATCCCTTAACAAGCTATCCATCATGTGCATAAATTAAAGGGCACATAATTCAGGTATTGTACTACAGTTTAAGAGTGATACTTCTAAATGTTATTTTATCATAGTAGGAGATTTTAAACGGTGTCTTTCAGACACTGATGAAGCAAAAAAGAAAGATATAAACAAAACATAATTAGCAAGTTTGATTCTAATGAGAAGTTCTCAGTTATAATACCCAGGAAAGGTTGAAAAAACAACAGAATGAATCCAAAATGGTAGAAGAAATAGTGAAAATATGAATGGAAATAACTGAATCAAAAACAAAGCAATAATAAAGAAAAACAACAGACTCAAAAGCTGGTTCTTTGAAAAGACTAATAAAATGGTAGGTATCTGGCAAGACTCATTTTTTCCCAAGTGAGAGAAGAAACAGTGTGTATTACAAAAGAGGTGGAAAACA
Organism: Xerus rutilus; assembly: GCA_028644305.1. NCBI lineage: Eukaryota > Metazoa > Chordata > Mammalia > Rodentia > Sciuridae > Xerus > Xerus rutilus. The sequence goes on along the minus strand of CM053400.1, from coordinate 47,260,624 downwards.
ATTGTCTATAAAATCTGTAGTGAGTAATTTGATATATGTGAGCCAATGCTTCTTAATGTGACCTACAATCTAACTTGAGTGAAAGATTTAAAAACCTATAATTTTGTTGTTGCTTCCCCAATATTGACATTTTATTATATTAAAAGCAATTCTACTTTTCTTGTTGATAGCTTTCTATTCAATTATATAGGTAATATTTTCAGATTATTACATTTCTTCCTATGAAACTTAATAGTATTTTAATTTTGAATAAAAATTGAATATTAACATTCTTATTTTTCCTGAGTTTTTCCTCCAAAGAATTTCTTCACTCTTCACTCTACTTAATGATATTAATTTGGTTAATTAAAAAAATAGAAGATAGATGCAGTGATGTACAAATGTAATCCAAGCAGCTGGGGAGACTGAGGCAAGAGGATCTCATGTTCAAGACCAACCTGAGCAACTTAGTGAGACCTTGTCTCAGGAAGGGCTGGGGAAGCCGGGCACAGTGGTGCATGCCTGTAATTCCAGCACCTTGGGAGGCTGAGACAGGAGAATCTCAAGTTCAAAGCCAGCCTCAGCAATGGCAAGGTGCTAAGCAACTCAGTGAGACCCTGTCTCTAAATAAAACATAAATAGGGCTGGGGATGTGGCTCAGTGGTCGAGTACCCCTAAGTTCAATCCCTGGTACCAAAAAAAAAAAGTTGGGGAAGTGCTAAGTGATGCAGCACCCCTGGGTTCAATCCCAGTACCACATGCATGCGCACACAAATACACACATACACACACAAAAAAGAGAGAGAGAGAGAGAAAGCAAAAAAGGAAAGCAGAATCATATCAAGATGCCCATTCACCTTTTAGCCTATAGGTCTTCAACTTGGCCTACAAGTAACTCTTTCAGAAAAATATTGCAAACTGGTATGTGAACACCTTGGGCAAATGAAACCTCTATAGGTAAAGGTTTTCCTCAACTTTTAACTTTTGTTGTTGTTGTTATTGAGACTTGAACACCAGACTCACTGTTCTTGGATAAGTTATACAACCAGTCTCTGCCTGTTTTCTCATCTATAAAATATGAACTACCTCACCTGTAAAAGAGTGACTGCCTCAGAGTTACTTACTGTACAGATTAATTATTTATTATATATATTAAAAACAATGTTTGACCCTAATAAATACTATGTGTTAGCCATTATTTTCATCATTGGTTGTGCTTCAAACCTTATGATCTGCTGAAAGATATTTTCACTAGTTAGAGAATATACTACCTGGAACCTTGCCAGAAACTTAAGATACAATTCTGAATGTAGTCCTGATTGAGTGATGGTGGATTGATCAGCAATGTTTTGTGAAACTACACTTAAAGAAACTTAAGTACACAACTTTTGTTAACTTATATGTGTACCTAGCAAGACAAATGTCATATAGACTCCATATACCTTTTGACTATGTTAATTCTTTTTTAAAAATAGAATAAAATGAAATAAGTAATTATTACGTAACTTTTAGAAAACCCTTTTACTGATATACTGCTTTTTCAATTTTACTACTAAAAGATTTAAAATTATATTTTTCTATTGAAGAGTGTGAAAAGTTTTTCAAGTTACATTCTATTAAATGATTCTTAGTAAAATAATAGAAACATTGAGTTAATAATAGTTCCAGTGCCAGCTGTTGAACAAATGGAACTACATAAAAATATGTAGAATGAGGAGGGGGGGTCTCCATTTATATATTTTGAAAAACAGTTTCTGTTAACTCTTTCATTAGTAGTAAAGTTTGTTATTCATTCCATTGTGTACTTATTTGTTCAATAAGTATTTATTAAAAACAAATAATATTGAAGTCACTGAAAATCTTTAACTCTTCTAATATGTGCCCTCATTACTTGCTATTACTCATCAAACACGTTTACAAAGCGTCTGGTGTTTGTGGCAATATAAAGTAAAAATTCAGTACATAATTTGTTTGCATGGCCATTGGTAAGTGTAAACATCATGTTCTATTAGAGCTATAAAATCAAACTTACATGTCAACCCAGAGGGGATTTAGGGAATTTTGAGTTAGTTTCATTCCATATCTTCACTTTTGCCTCTGCCAATTTATGACCTTGTGAAAGTTTAGGTAAACCATGGCCTTAGATATACATATATATATATATATATATTTTTTTTTTTTTTTTTTTTTTTTTGTACCAGGGATTGAACTCAGGGGCACTCGACTACTGAGCCACATCCCCAGCCCTATTTTGTGTTTTACTTAGAGACAGGGTCTCACTGAGTTGCTTAGTACCTCGCCATTGCTGAGGCTGGCTTTGAACTCACGATTCTCCAGTCTCAGCCTCCCAGAGCGCTGGGATTACAGGCATGCACCATCGCACCTGGCTGTATAATATTTTTAATGAGATGTAACCATTTATTTCTTGTATTATTATATAAAATAAATACTCTTAACAAATGACATGTATTAGTAGGTACTGCGGGTTGAGTTGTCCCTTATCTGAAATGCTTAGGACCAGAAATGTAGAGTTTTTCAGATTTTGGAATATTTACATAAATATGCAGCTGAGCCTACCTAATGTAAAAATTCTATACTCAAAAAGTTTTAGGTTTTTGAAACATTTTAGATTTCATATTTTCAGATTAGAGATGCTCAAACTATATAAAGATCTTTCCAAGTATTTATAAATGAATATGCATTTAAAGATTTGAGTCCTCAAAAAATTAAGTATAGAACTACCATATGATATTGCAATCTTACTACTAGGTATATATTCAAAAGATATGAAATCAGTATGCCAAAGAGATATCTGCACTCCTGTATTATAACATTATTCAATAACCAAGATATGAAATTAACTTAAATGTCCATCAGTAGATGAATGAATAAAGAAAATGTGATACACACACATATGCACACACACACCAGTGCAGTACTACTTAGCCTTTAAAAGAGGGAAATCCTGCCATTTGCCACAACGTGGATTAACCTGGGGGACATGTTAAGTGAAATAATCCAGGCACAAAAAAACAAATAGTGCATGGTCTTCGTATGTAGAATCTAAAAAGATCAAACTCATAGAGCAGAGAGTAGAATGGAGGTGACCAATGACTGATTGTGGGGAGGGAAGAAATGGAAAGATGTTGGTCAAAGTTAGATTGGAGGAATAAGTTCAAGAGATCTGTTGTGTATAATATGGTGACTATAGTTAATAACAATGAATTGTAAACTTGAAATTTGCTGAGGATTTTTTAAATGTTCTGGCCGCAAAACCATGATAAGTATGTGAGGTAATGGATATATTAATGAGCTTGAGTTAGCCATTCCATAATGTATACATTAATAAAACATCCCATTGTACATTAGTCACATGTTAAATAGGTTCTTTTATCCCTACAGTCATATTTATTTTCCTGTTATGTCATTACGAACTGAACTGTTTTCTAGATATCAACAATCTCTTATTAACTTTGAGAAAACAATAGGAATGAAATAATGCACCTCTGGAAAATTTAATGTGTATCTTTGGCTTGGTACAATGGCACACACCTGTAATCCCAGTGGCTCAGGAGGCTGAGGCAGGAGGATCGCAAGTTCAAGCCAGCCCCAGCAATTTATTGAGGCCCTAAGCAATTCAGTGAGACGCTGTTTCTAAATAAGATACAAAAAAGGGCTAGGGATGTGGCTCAGTGGTTAAGCCCCTCTGAGTTCAATCCCCAGTATCCTCCTCCCCCAAAAAGTATCTTCGATTTAAAATACTTAATGAAATTATCCATTTTCTAGTAATGTGTACTATTTTAACCTAATTATATTATCAAATTGGATTTCCATAGTTTTCTGATTAATATACCAAACCTCAATGGAAATTCTATTCAAAAGATTATTTTTCCACCAGGCATGGTGGTGCTCACCTACATCCCAGCAACTCTGGAAACTGACACAGGACGATCATGAGTTCAAAGCCAGCCTCAGCAAAAGCAAGGCACTAAGCAACTCAGTGAAACCCTGTCTCTAAATAAAACACAAAATAGGGCTGGGCATGTGGCTCAGTGGTTGAGTGCCCCAAATCCAATCTGCGGTACCAACCCGCCTCCAAAAAAAGATTATTTTTTCCTATATAATGTTATCATGTACAAAAAATTATGAGAATAGGAAATGGAAAAACCCAAATAGGACACTTTTTCCTCTCCTATTTCCCTTTCATCTGCCCACACTTTTATTCTCTATGTAAAATTTGGCAATGTAAATTCTATTTAAAAATTGACAGTTTCCCTCTTAACTTTCTTCTTTTATTTATTTCATATATATAGGAAAGAGAAAAAAATTGAATCACCTCAGTTTAACTGAAAGAAAGGAATCTACAATAAAAGATGATACGTAAGTTTGTTGTTTCTGAGGTTTCATAGGAAAAGGATAATATTTTTAAAGTGACAATTTAAGAGAAATCATTTATTTGTGGAAATTAATAGTTTATACCTGAACTGAAGGATTCTTTTTTTATGGTAATAAATGTCTTGAAAATTTTTATTGATGCATTATAATTATATACAGTAGTGGGATTCATTATGCCGTATTCATACACACAACTTAATTTGATCACTCTCATTCCCCAGTACTTTCACTTTTCCTGCTCTCCTCCCTGCCCTGATCCACTTGCTGTGTACTACTGATCTCCCTTCTATCATTAATATGTTGGTTTGTGCATTATAATTATATATATATGAGATTCATTGTATATTTGTACATGGACATAGCATAATTTGATATATTTCGTTTCTCCAAATGGGGGAGAAATTAAAAAAAGGGAATATCACAAAAATAGAAGGAAACCAATGGAGTAAAGGAATGAATGAGTTCAAGCGGGAAGGAGGAAAAGGCATGAAGAATGAAATCTACCAGTTTACACTATGTCCATGAAGTATTCTTTTTTAAAGAAATAAAATACTGTGCTCTGTTTTGAAGTACTCATATAATGGTGATATATGATGCCTTAATTTTAATACTTAGTGACCTCTGTTCTGGCAGCCGATGTATAATAGACCAGTTGAGGTTAAAACTAAAGAAAATATCCATTTCAAATTTACATGTAAAGAGAAGTAATAAATTGTTTGGGAACAGAATGCTAAACACATAGCTGGTTCAAGGTAGAGCCAGAAATAGAGTGAAGCCAGTAGAGTAAGGATCTAGAGAAACTCGGAACATTTACACGCCAGCAACCACTATTTTTACATTGGCCTGCCAGTCATGCCTTTGAATGAAGGCACTATCTGCAGAAGGCTACTGCCTGTGTATCCTGGAAATAATATTTATATTTTCCTGAAAAGATTGAGGTAAGCAGAACAGGAGATTAATATGTCATTCACATGTTCAGCTCATTTACCATTTCAGTGCCATACCTTATGATGGAGACTGAAGGGTAAAGATGGGGAAAATTAAGTTTCTTCTCACTAGGAGCTCCTGGTCTTATAATGTAAGTTAATAAACTTTCCTCAACTTAGAAATTCATTATGTTTAAAAATGTTTTCTAAGTCATTTGTTTGGGTTCAGATGCATTTTCCATGCAAAGTGTTATCATTTGTAGTCATAACCCCAGGTAAGATCACAAGTCTATTTATTTTATAATATAACTGAACTATAGTTTAAATCAGTAGTAGTCTAGATTAAAAGATATGAAAACTGAATGCCAATTATATGGATGAAGGAAAGAGTCTCTTCAAAGGAGTCTCATTATTTGGACTTTACTACATTTATCTCAATAGCTCATTATTTGCTTTTAAAAATTATTTTTCCTAGCCATGCTCCCACTGACTCCAAATATTTTCATCTTCCCATCTTCCCTACCCCACGGATATTTTTGTTGTAATTTGCCACTCTTTGTCCCCTACTCAAAGTTCTCATTTGCTCAGTGAAACTGATCTCCACCAGATATTAAGAGGAAAGCTTTGTTTTTTATTTAAATTATTTATTTTTGAAAAATAGGCAACATATGTACGTAACAAAATTTAAATTGTACAAAAGGATATACAGTGAAAAAAGAACTTGGAGTAAAAGAAGATAGTGAAAGAGAACATGTCTCTGGACAAAAGTGATATACCATGTAAGCAAGCCAAACCTGCCTGTTGAATTCCTCCCTGAATTACTCTACTTAAACTGTTTCAGCTTTGTATAGTTTGCTTCCATTTCTTTCTTCTTCTGAACCCATAAATTTGCATAGAACTTGAATTTTTTAATAGTTTCAATGGTAGTTTGCTTTCAGGTATCAAGGGAAGAACAAGAACCTTGGTTATGGATCACTTAGGAACTTCTGTTTCTTTAATTTATTAATTTATTTCAATATTTGTTTCTGAAGATCCCCATCACTTATGTATATTGATAATTCCATGATTTGGTATTAGAACTAATGAATTTAAATATAAGCAGAGATTTTTAAATATATAAAATACATTTTAATTTTTTCCAATTTTTTAAAGAATATTATTGAGTCCTTGTCAAGGAGTCATTTTTAGTTTTAGTAATGGGTTCTCTTCCTACCGTTTAGAATTTATTATTTTAGAAAAAACTCTCTAAAGGCTTGATTTTTTTTTTCTTTTTTCTTTTCTTTCTTTTTTTTTTTTTACAGGAATTACTGGGATTGAACTCAGGAACACTCAACTACTGAGCCACATCTCAGCCCTTTTTTTGTATTTTATTTAGAGACAGGATCTCACTGAATTGCTTAGCTCCTCAGGCTTTGAACTCCTCCTGCCTCAGCCTCTAGAGCTGCTGGAATTACAAGCATGAGCCACCACACCCAGCCAAGGCTTGAATTTTTTTTAAAAATCTGAAATTAGGGGCTGGAATTGTGGTTCAGTGGCAGAGCACTTGCCTTGCATGTATGAGGCCCTGGGTTCGATTCTCAGCACCACATATAAGTAAATGAATAAAATAAAGGTCCATCAACAACTAAAAGAATATTTTTTTAAAAAATCTGAAATTAAACTAAAGACTTTACATTTGTGCTTTAGTTTTAAATGATCATAGCATTTTGTGTTTTGTTTTGTCAGTATTCCCATTCATTTATTCCCATGCAAAATATCATGTAAGCAAGAGAGATGGAAATAAAAGAAGCAAAGTACCTATTTCTAGATGTTCATGAGGCTTTCAGCACCTTTGAGTCATTGTTGATATGGTATTTGGTCCTCACTGTACACATTTAGAAACTGAGGCATAAAGAATTAACCAGTGCTAATCAATCTTAGGAAAAACTCATGTATAATAGGAATGCCATTTTATTATGAGAACTTCTTTGACAAAACACTTAATGTCATTATCCTCCTCTCAAAGTCATTCCACTCTGATAAAAAGAGGTTCTTTTTTTTTTTTTTTTTTTTTTTGCTACCAAGGATTGAACTCAGGACTCAGGGGTACTTGACCACTGAACCACATTCCCAGCCCTATTTTGTGTTTTATGTGCTACCGCACCCAGCTTAAAAAGAGGTTCTTTAAGGATGTTTGATAATATTAGAATGAAAATTAAGGTAGTAAATGTTTTAAAGAGTACTTTCATTTAGATGGGTTACTCTATATATGTCTCTTTCTCTACAATAGAGTTTTTTGGCCTAAATATCTGATATCTCCCATAAAAGATACCACTGTCAATTGACTAATAATATGGGGAAAATTGGATCTGGACCTTCACCTCCAACAACACATAAAAATAAATTCTGGATGGATTGTAGACATGAATATGAAAGGTAAAAAGAGTAAAAATTTTAAAGGAAAATATAAGACAGCTTTTCATGAGAAAATTGATAAATCACACTATTTTAAAACTTCTTTTCATAAAAAGAAACTCACGGGTAATTTTAAAATCACTCCTCACCTCATTGTAGTAATGTGGCTCTTTATTGCTGGACTACAAAATTTCAACATAACTTTACTCCCTGGACAGTTGATTTTATCCAGTGGTGGGCACCTGGCCCAAGCTCACTCACAAAAATCCAATTAGTTATTCTACAGGGTTTGTAGAGTTGGAAAAAGGAAGAGTGTGACTATTTCTCAGAAAATGATCTTCAAGCAAAGCTATTAGTGGAAGCCATGTTCTTCACCACATAGAGGAAACAGGTTTGCAGTGTTGTGTCCGAAAGAAGCCATAACCAGAGAGAAGTGAGAGAGTCCATTTGTCTTCTCATTTCTTCTAGTTTTATCCTGAAGCCTGGATGAATCTTATTATTCCTTCAATTATAGGAGATACACTAGTATTCCTCTCATAAATCCCTGTTTGCCTTAACGTTAAATAGGTCTACATTGAGCCTTTTACTGCCAAAAGAAGTTTAATACATTAGATTACATCAGGGTTTCTCAACCTAAAACTATTGACATTTGGGTTGGGTGATTCTTTGTGGTAGAGGCCGTCCTATGCATTATGGGCTGTGCAGCAATATCCCTCTCATCAATAATTGTCATAATTAAAATGTCTCTAGACATTGCCAGATGTTCCCTGGAGAACCACATAACCCCCTGTTAAAGATCACTGGGTTACTTAAATTCTTGAGTCCTGAAGAAAATAAATCTATTCAACTTGTGATTTAACTCAGTATTTTCCCAAACTTTTGTGCAAATCCCATCTCCCCACCCCCTTTCCCAGAATTTTGAGTAGTCCATGGAATTCAAAGTGTCGGGAAAAGTGGATTATGTAACCTGATACTTGATCTTATCAACAAAACATGTATAAATGTCTCTTAGGGTTGGTTACTTCTGATGCTTGGTTTCTTCCCAGGTCTTTGATACATGCAACACAGGAAAGATAGGTGTCAGTTTATTAACCCCAGATTAGTAATGATCAAATTTTGAGAAAACAAATTAAATGATGATTTATACTTTTATTCAACAAACATATATATATATATAATTAATGCCAAATATACATATATATATATATATATTTAATGCCAAATATTGTGCCAGGTGCTTGGGCTACACAGATTAATAAAATTTGTTTTGTTCCTTGAGAAACTTACTATCTAGAATGGGAAATATACACATAAATTATTAGAATAACATGGTGTTATGATGGCCAGCATGACCTTTAGATATATCTAGCTACTTCTTCAACAAAACCAGACTTTTAACCTATAATTTAAAAAGTAGGGTGCTTTTAAAATACATTCTTAGTCAATCAGAATAGGATCGTCTATTTTCTGATAGAACTCAGTAAATGTATATGATGAAAGTAAAGAAAAATTATGACAAAACAAGTTCCTAAATGAATTTATTTTTGAAGGCTAATAATAGTACTTTTGTGTAAGAGTACTGTCTGGCAATAAAATTTAAATTATTTTAAGAATTCCAGGGCTGGGAGTGTAGCAAGAGCGCTTGCCTGGCATGTGTGAGGTACTGAGTAAGGTCCGTGGCACCACATAAAAATGAAACAAATAAAATAAAGACATACTGTCCATCTACAACTACAAAAAAGTTTTAAAAAAAATTTCAGCAAGGGATGTGTCTTAGTCAACTCTTTCACTGCTGCAACTAAAAGATCTGATCAGAACAATTTTAGGAAGGAAAAGTTCATTTAGGGGCTCATGGTTTCAAAGGTCTCAGTCCAGAGACAGCTGGCTCCATTCCTCAGGACTCAAGGTGAGGGAGGACATCATGGCAGAAGAGGGTAGCAGAGGGAGGCAGCTCACATGATGATCAAAAAGCAGAAAGAGACTCTGCTCACCAGACACAAATACATACCCCAAAGCCACGCTCCCAATGCCCACCTACTCCAGTCACATCCTGCCTGCCTTCAGTTACCTCTCAGTTAATCTCTTTAGGTGATTAATCCACTGATTGAGTTAAGGCTCTTAAAACCCAATCATTTCTTCTCTTAACCTTCTTGCAGTGTCTCACACATGAACTTTTGGGCAACACTTCACATAGAAAACCTAACAGGATATAAGAAAATACTGAGCTAATTTCTAACAAATTATTAGCTGATTTCTAATAAATTATTAATCTAGCTTCTTATAAAATTGTGAACGTATGTCACAGAAAAGGAGGAAATCAAACCCTAACTTCCAGCCAGTAGCCTGGTCAAAGAGGGAAATTACCCTGCTTGGGAATACATTTTGTTTGCAGTACATCCTTTATTGTCCAAATGAGAGAATTATTTTTTTTAAATATTTCAGCAAAATGTTTTTCTGTGAAAATATTTGACTGTGCAAACTGCCTACCATGCCCTTTTTCACAGAATTATTAGTGTTCCATAGAACTCAACTATGGATAAAATTATATTATCAGTAGCTAGTATATGTATCATTTTATTTATATCTTTTACTTTCTTAATTTTGTTTTTAATTTCTGTTTTAAGTCATTAAAAAGTTGAATCTCCTAGTATTTAAAAAATTCTGATTTTAATTATAAAATAAGGTTAAATGAAATACACATTAAATAAAAACATTCCTCCAATTATTTTTATACATTCTTTTATTTAATCCAAATCTGCTGACTCAAAAATATACACATTTATGAAGCAGACTCCATAAAGAAAAGATGCATTACTGCATACCGAATTTCCCCCCACTAAACTGTCTCCAGATGTGTTCTCTAAGCTGGTAACACCTTAGAGAATTTTTTAAAACTTTAGGTTTTGAAAATAATTCCAAATTTAAAGAAAATTTCCAAAAATATTACAATGAACTCCTGAACCCTTCCCTTAGATTCACAGATTGTCATTTTGTCAAGTATACTTTTGTTCTGTGTCAGGCATGCACACATATAACAGGTACTCAATTTTTTTTCTGAATATTTGAGAAGTTGCAGAAATTCTCTTTTATCACTAAATCCTTCAGTATATATTTCCTAAGGATAAGAAGAATACTCTTTTATTTAACTGTAGCATAGATACTAAAATCAGGAAATATAACACCAATACAATTAGTGTTATTTAATATAGTCCATAGTCACATTTTCTCTGTAATATTCTTTACTTCAGTTTTCCCCCTGATTCAGGATTCAGTCCAATATCACACACTGCATAATAGTTTTTTAAGTTTCCTCTAATCTGGAACAGTTTTTTAGCCTTCCATTGCCTTCTCTGACAATATTCTTAAAAAGAGTTCAAACTGAGCCAGGCGCGGTGGCACAAGCCTGTAATCCCAGCACTTAGGGAGGCTGAGACTGGAGAATCGCAAGTTCAAAGCCAGCCTCAGCAACGGCGAGGTGCTAAGCAACTCAGTGAGACCCTGTCTCTACATAAAACACAAAATAGGGCTGGGGATGTGGTTCAGTGGTCGAGTGCCCCTGAGTTCAATCTCCAGTACCAAAAAAAAAAAAAAAAAAAGAGCTCAGACTGTTTTCTATACATTGCACTTCAGTTTGTTATGTTTAATGTTTCTTCATTATTATAGTCAGATTGTGTACTTTTTGGTAATATTATAGATTAGGTTTTGAAAATAATTCCAAATTATTTGGAATTATTCCAAATAATTCCGATTATTATGCACTGTATCCTCAGTGCATACTCAGGTAATGTTTATTAGGCTTACCTAGTATAAAATTAAGCATTTTCCCTTTATAAGTAATAAGTACTTTATAGGGAAGTACTTTGAGACATGTTTCACCCAGTAGCTTTAGCACACATTGATAATTCTTCCCTAAGTCAATTATTACCATGATGGTTACACGATAGTGATTTGCAAACTCCATCATTCCTACATTTATTAGTTGGTCTTTTTCTAATTGGCCTTAGATTCTTGGGTTCATAGCAATACAGGTTTGTTTGTTTGTTTGTTTTTAAATTTTTTTTAGTTGTAGATGGACACGATATCTTTATTTTATTTATTTATTTATTTATTTATTTATTTATTTATTTATTTATATGGTGCTGAGGGTCGAACCCAGTGCCTCATGCATGCAAGGCAAGCGCTCTACCGCTGAGCCACAACCCCAGCCCTGTTTGGTTTTTTTAAAATATTTTTTTAGTTGTACATGGACACAACATCTTTATTTATTTATTTTTATGTGGTGCTGAGGATCAAACCCAGTGCCTCACATATGCAAGGCAAGTGCTCTACCACTGAGCTACAGTCCCAGCCCATGATACAGGTTTTTTTTGTTGCTGTTTTCCTCCTTTTCATATTTCTATCTCTTTTCAAACAAATCTGTCTTCTAAGAACAGCAATATATTTGCACATTTGCTTAACCCTACAACACACAAATTAGTTCCAAAACTCCTACATTTGTGACACTGCCAAAACCAGACTATCTAAGCATTCAACATTGGTTTGTGGGCTTTTTTGACTTTGGATTGGAGGTATATCATCAAATTATTTTGTTCAAAAATTGCTTGCAAGACTAGGGATGTGACTCAGTATTAACCTGGAGAATTTTAAATGTAAGAATTCTCCCTAAAGGTAAACACAGTTATATGTTCTAGATTTTTTATTTTTATTTTTTTAGAAACAAGCAGTTAGTGGCATGTCAATACAGCCCATTTGTAAACAAACACCTACACATTAATATTTTATGTGAACTTCTATACCATTTATGTTCTGCAAGGAAAATATATAATTCACTGCCATTGGCTTTTCTTCTCCTTGCCAGTGTGCTGCTATTGCTGGGACTGCTATGAAAACATCATAATGATGACTATCCTGTAATGTTTATTTTCATTAAACTTTTTATTTTCAGATAATTATAGATTCACAAGCCATTGTGAGAAGTAAAACAGAGATCATGTGTACCCTTTTCCCAATTTCCTGATATAACATCTTACAAAACTCCAATGCAATATCACAACCAAGAAATTGGCATTGACGTGATACACCAATCTTACTCAGATTTCCTCAGTTTTACATAAACTCATTCGTGTGTGTATTTAGTTCTATACAGTTTTATAACATGTAGGTTTTTGTATCCACCACCACAATCAAGATACAGAACAGCTCTAGCACCACAAGAATCCCTCCTGTTTTTCAGGACTTACTTTTAATTGCTCATTTATTCACTTGTAAGCAGAAGAGTAACTTTTTTAGATGTATGTTTTTTGTATTTGTACTAATCCAAATAAAATCTTGAAAATAGTAAGGAGTTATGCCAGTACTGTTTTGGTTATTGTTGCTATTTTTTATGTATTCAACTTCTTTGTGACAAATAATCACTGGTCAGTATGCTGAGTTTCTCTTTAATGAATTTTAAGTATTTAATCATGCAACAAGAATATTGACTTATAGATCACTTTCTGTGTAAGTGAGTGTCTTAAGGAGTAAGTTAGTTGAACATGTTATCAAAACTTAAGATGAAAACATAGTTATGCCTGTATTCTATTAGGTGAGCAGAGGCTAAGAGGAAAATCAATGTTTAAAAGAGACTTTTTTTCAACTATTTAAAATTTTTGACCTGGAGAACTTAAAGGCCTTCTCCTAAAGATCAGAAACAAGACATGGACACCCACTTTGGACACTGGTATTCAACATCATACTGGAAATTCTAGCCAGAGCAATTACATAGGTAGGTAGGAAATGAGGAAGAAATTAAGGGAAAATGTAAAAGAAGGAGGGAGGAAGGGCATTTAAATTGGGAAGGAATAATTTAAATGATTTCTCTTTGCAAATGACATGATCTGATATGTTGGAAATTCCCAAGAATGCACAGGAAGGTACTAACTAGCTAACAAACTATATCAGCAAAATTTCAGGGTACAAGAACCACACACAAAAATCAATTGTATCTCTATACACTATAATGGACAATTTGAAAAGGAAATTAGGAAGCAATTCCATTTACAGTAGCACCTGAAAGGATAAAATACCTAGGTGAAAAACTCATACACTGAAAACTACAAAGCATTGCCAGAAAAAATTAAAGATGTAAATAAGTACATCCTTTGTTCATGGGCAGAAACAATTAATATTGGTAAGATGTTAATTCTACTCTCAAAGCAATCTACAGATTCACTGCAAACTCTATCATTTTTTGCAGAATGATTAAGTAGTATTTTTTACAGAAATGGAATATCCTATTCTCAACTTTGTATAAAACTCAAGAGACTCCCAGACAAAGACTCCCAGACTGACTCCCAAACAAAGTCAGAGGACTCACACTTCTGGTTTCAGAACTTACTGCAGGTCAAAATAGTATGGTATTGGCATAACAATACACACATAGAGTAATGGAATAGAATTGAGAATCCAACAATAAACCCATACATCTATGACCAATGGATTTTTTTTTGACAAGGATGACATGTCCATTTAATGGGGAAAGAATAATCCCTACCTCACATCTTATCTAAAAATTAACTGAAAATGGATCAGTGACTTAAATATAAGTGCTAAAATCATTTATAAAACTCTGAGAAGAAGAGGAGCAGATCATCATGACCTTGAGTTTGGCAATAAATTCTTAGATAATGACACCAAAAGCATAACCAATAAAAGAAAAAAATAAGTAAATTGAACTTTATCAAAATTAAAAACTTTTGTGCTTCAAAGTATACCACCAAGAAAGTGAAATTGCAAACTACAGAATGGGGAAATGTTTGTAAATCATGTATCTGGTGAGAGTTGAATATCCAGAATAGGTAAAGAACCCCTAAAGCTCAATACACAGCCCAGTTTTAGAAATGGACAAACACTTGGATAGGTATTTCTCTTTTTCGAATTTTTTATTCTAATTAGTTATACATGACAGCAGAATGCATTTCAACTCATTGTACACAAATAGAGCACAACTTCTCATTTCTCTGGCTGTACACTATGCAGGGTCACACCGTTCATGCAGTCATACACGTACATAGGGTAATAATGTCCATCTCATTCCACCATCCTTCACACCCCCACAACTCCTCCCCTCCCCTCATTCCCCTCTGCCGAATTCAAAGTTCTCCTCCATTCTTCCCTAGCACACCCCCATTATGGATCAGCATCCACATATCAGAGAAAACATTTGACCTTTGGTTTTTGGGGATTGGCTTATTTCACTTAGCATGATATTCTCTATCTCCATCTATTTACCTGCAAATGGCATAATTTCATTCTTCTTTAAGGCTGAGTAATATTCCATTGTGTATATATACCATTTCTTTATATAAAGTGGCCAATAAGCACATGAAAAGATGTATATCATTAACCATTAAAAGAATGCAAATCAAAATCATAGTTAGATGCCACCTTACACCTACTGTGATAGCTGTTTACACAAACAATGGAAAATAATAAGTGTGGCAAGGATGTGCAAAAATTGTAAAATAGTCTCATAGTTCCTCAAAAAATTAAACAGATTGGGTGTGGTGGCACATGCTATACCAGCAGCTCAGGAGACTGAGGCAAGAGGATCACAAGTTCAATGCCAGCCCCAGCAACTTAGGCCATAAGCAACTTAGACCCTGTCTCAAAATAAAAAATGTAAAAATAAAAAGGCTGGGGATGTAGCTCAGTGGTTAAGCATCCCTGGGTTCAATCCCCAGTACCAAAGGAAAAAATATAGTTAAATATACAATTATTAACTATCAGTTTCACTCCTTGGTATATGCTTCCCCCTCCCAATAGAAAACTATGATTCAGGCAGATATTTGTTCGTATAGGCATTTTTCATAGTACCAAATAGAAACAACCCAAATGTTTATCACTAGATAAATGGATAGATAAAATGTGATATATACATGCAATGTAATGTTATTCATCATGAAAAGGATTGAACTCCTGATACATGCTTCAACAGGTGAATTTTGCAAATGTACAGACACATAAGGACAAATTTTTAAGGTTCCAATTATATGTAATATTTAGACTAGACAAATTCAGAGACAAGAATTATACTATAACTTAAGAGAGGCTTGTTGGGATGGGCAAGGGAGTTACTGCTTAATGGTTACAGAGTTTTTAAAATTGGGTGCCTTAAACTCAGAAAGCACTAAAATAATGTTAGCTCAAAATACATCTGAGGAATTTTTTTTTTTTTTTTTTTTTTTTTGGTGTGTGTGTGTGTGAACGCGCGCGCCAGGGATTGAACTCAGGGGCACTTGGCCACTGAGCCACATCCCCAGCTCTGTTTCGTATTTTATTTAGAGACAGGGTCTAACTAAGTTGCTTAGTGCCTCACCATTGCTGAGGTTGGCTTTGAACTCATGATCCTCCTGCCTCAGCCTCCCAAGACACTGAGATTACAGGCATGCCCCACCATGCCCAGCACATCTAAGGAATTTTAAAAAGGAGAGTAACTGTTTTGCTTTGGACCTGGAATGTCCCCAAAAGCTCATGTGTTACCAATATAGTCTCCAGTACAGCAAGGTTCAGAGGAGGGCTTTTAGGAAATGATTAGATCATGAGGGCTTTCATACTGATTAATCCATTGATAGCTCAATGGATTGCTGGGGATGTGGGACATAGCTGGAGGAAGTAGGTCACTGGAGGCCTAAGGCAGGAGGATCCTCAGCAACGGTGGGGCACTAAGCAACTCAGTGAGACCCTGTCTCTAAATAAAATACAAAAAAATAGGGCTAGGGATGTGGCTCAGTGATTGCCCCTGAGTTCAATCCTCAGCACCAATAAAGAAAGAAAAAAAGAAAGGGGAGGAGGGGGAGGGAGGGAGGGGAGGGAAGAGAAGGGAAAAGGAAGGGAGAAAGTTTGAAGATCATTGTGATGATACTGAAGAGGGACTCTTAAGCAAACTAATGCTGTCATAGTCGTGAAGTAGAATTGAACCGTGGTTTGAAAGTATAAAAAAAAAACCATCAACGAGCAATGAATATCTAGTTTACAGCATAAGTGGTATTAAACATGCTTATAAGAATCACCATTTTGTCTAGGGTAAAGAAGTAGTCACCATTACTTCCCCTGAAAGTTGCTCAGCAAGCAGTTTATTTCCAAAGTTTATGAAGACTTCTCTACTTAGAAGACATGGAAAAAAACATATATACTGCATTTCTCAGATTGAACAGTTGAATGACAGTTATAAAACCATTCCAGGAATTTGGTTGCCATTGATATAGAAGGAGTTGATTTCCTCTAGGAAGAAGCAAAGAGAGTAGGAGGAGAGGAGAGGAAATTAAAATAAGCGATCTATGAAGTATCTACTAGTCCACTTAATCCTCAGTGGAGAAACTTGTCCCTGAAAAAGCAGTTTAGACACATCAAGCATGGCTTGAAAAGAACTTCCCTAGATCACTGACACTCAGTCCATGCAGTTCAAGATATCAAAACAATTTGCTTAGCCTGGCTCCTCAATGATTATCCTAATTTGGATAGTTCCTAGGAGCTCCTTTTGGGGATGCTACATTGCACAACTCTGGCAGGACCCAACCCTTCCCACATAGTTCCCTAAAGGTCAACAAGGAGTACCACCTGTTTATTAAGATACGGTAATACAGTGGAAAAGCTTTGCTGCTCCACTTTTCCCTGGAAAGCAATATGAGATACATGGATTCCTTCTCATAGCAAAGTAGCTTACCTCTGCTTTGCACTCCTGGACATGTACTAAGCTTTGACATCCTGTAGGAGAACCTGGAGGTATACAGTCTGAATGGGAGTCACATAATTCCACTTGCTCCTTTGGGCTTTTGGAAAGGGCAGGAATCCCATTGTGATACCATCTCTCAAACTAAGCTTCCAGTATGAAGCAATTGGATCCTCAGACTAATTATTTTTAATTGAAATCCATAGATTTTTTAAAGAAAAAAGATCACCCATGATTCTACTATCCTCTCATAATTTTCTGCTTTTGCAATGTTATCATGTCTCCATTCCTTATTTGAATATTTAAATATATGAACATACCCAATGTATATGAAAATTTTAACCTACACAAAAATCTTAATGGAAAATGCCAATGTAATCTCAGAAAGTCTTTAAATAAAGTGTTTGGTTTCTCGTAAAAGCAGTAGTATAAATTTGTGATCTGTGAAACAGTAGTCATTAGCCAAATGGCTAATAAGTTCCTCAAATATGACAAGTCTGAAATGAGATGTACTATAAATATGAAATGTACACCAGACAAAAAATTAAAAATGTCTAATTTTTATATTGAACACATATTGAAGTGATAATAGGATGTATTGGGTTAAAGAAAATATTAAATTTAAGTTCACCTATTTTTATTCCTTTTAATATGGCTACTAAAATTCTAAATTACATATATGGCTTGTGTTATATTTCTGTGCTACTGTGTTGATATAGATTATCACAGACAGGTTTGGGATTTTAAAATTGGAAAAGATTCCAGAATTGCAACAATAAGGGAATGTTAAATCATCTTTAGTATGTTTATAGATAGAATATTATACAGCCTTTAAAATTATAGACATTTGGACTATGTGGAAGAAAAAATATTTGTGATGTTCTATTAAGAAAGCACAATTTAAACTTACAAAAAAAATTTTTTTAATCTAGGAGAATTTTTCCAAAACACTAAGTATGTTCAGAAGGTAGGATTGCAAGATGTTTTCTTTTTTCCTTTATTTCCAAATTTAAAAATTGCCTTCATGTTTTTCACATTGAAATATATAAACCCGAAAACCTAATTTTTTATTTAAAATGAGTCACTGGATAACACTCCTTCACAAACTCTGATCAAGGTAAATAAGTGAATCCAATATGTTAATGTTCACAAGGTGTTATGGGAAAAGGAACAAGCCTAGGTCTTCTACCACTCAATGAGAAGAGAGTGAAACTCCAAAGGGATATTTGATAGTGTATATTGTATTTGTAAAAGAATGAAGAACGAAGAAGAACAAGTACTTCTTTTATCACTTTTAAAGCTATAAAGTACTAGAAAACTGAATCTAAGTTTCTTTAAATAGAATTAAAGCTCTGAAAGTAACTTACTATGTTTAAATACTCTTGCTAAGTAATTTTTTTTCATTCGTAGATTCATGATGTTGCTATCTAAAGTTGAAATGTCATCAGAAGAAATTATGGAAATAATGAAAAATTTAAGTAATATAAAGGTTTGCCTTTTTTTGTCATAGAATTTTTCATACTTCTACTACCCCATTTGCAAAGGATAACAGGAAAGAATCCTCAGACTAGGGAATCCATTCAGTAAAGAATTTGCAAAGGATATGTTTAATTTGCTTTTCAAGGGAATTTTTTTGCTTATTTAATATGACTTAACTATAATATTTTAGCAATTGCTCACTTTCTCACATTTAAGAATAAATTTATGGATTGTTTCATCTTAGTTTTTGTTCAGATATTATAAGGCTTGCAATAGTTGACTTACCAGAAAATGTTAAAGTTCCTCACATAGAGTTTAAATTTTTTAAATGAAGGAAACTTCATTTTATGTTTCTAAATTTCTAAACTATACTGTATTTCCCATGTCACTTATCATAGAAAAGTTCACTTGTAGAGAATTTTCTTAACTCATTTAGAATAACTTGCTTTTAGGCTTTAGAGGGCAATAGAGAGCTTGAAAATCTGATTAGCATCTCCCGTGGACCATGTTTCTTAAAAAGAGAAGTGGAGAAAACCAAAGAACTAGGTAAGAAAAATTTATGAGTTTTCAGTAGTAATATTTTAAAGATAAATCTCTTTATTTTTCTCAAATTTAAATTTGATAGACTTCTTTGTATTTATACCACTATTGGCCATATGAAAGAAATACTATTTCTTCGTTTATATTAGACTCCATTCTTCTTTTGTCAGGATGATGTTTTAGGGGACTACTCTTTAATGTGAAGGAAAAGATTGTTACCTTAGAAACTGCAAGTAGACTTCTTTTATGTAGAGCTCATTTTTAAAATAAGATATTTAATAAGACATTGCATTTTGTACTTGATACCTGTAGATAGGTATTACTTTGAATTCTTTTTACTCATGAAATTCTTTCTTCCAAGTAATGAGAAATTATTCATGTCCCATTTTAATTCTTTTTTTTTTT
This sequence comes from Xerus rutilus, assembly GCA_028644305.1. Classification (NCBI taxonomy): domain Eukaryota; kingdom Metazoa; phylum Chordata; class Mammalia; order Rodentia; family Sciuridae; genus Xerus; species Xerus rutilus. Next base: position 47,240,797 of record CM053400.1, on the reverse strand, counting down.
TGGTGGAGGGAGTACTGGGGATTGAACTCAGGGACACTCAAACACTGAGCCACATCCTCAGCCCTATTTTGTATTTTATTTAGAGACAAGGTCTCACTGAGTTGCTTAGCACCTCGCTTTTGCTGAGGCTGGCTTTGAACTCACAATCCTCCTGCCTCAACCTCTCAAGCTATTGGGATTGCATCCATTTTAATTCTTTTTTTTAATTAGTTTATTTAGTTGCATTTCAAGTCATAGTACATATATAGAGCTCAGTTTTTCCATTTCTCTGGTTGCAAACCAGATACCTTTCCTTCCCCCCACCTCCCCTTGCCGCGTCCAGAGTCCCTCCATTTCTCTTATGTTTCCCGTTCCCACCTCCCTTATGTATCAGCATCCACTAATCAGAGAGACCATTTGGCATTTGGTTTTTTGGGATTGGCTTACTTCACTTAGCATAATGCTTTCCCATTCCATCCATTTGCCTGCAATTGCCATAATTTTATTCTCTTTTATTGCTGAATAATATTCCATTGTGTATATGTGGCACAGTTTCTTTATCCATTCATCTATTGAAGGGCATCTGGGTTGCTTCCACAGTTTAGCAATTGTGAATTGTGCTGCTAGGTTCCATTCCAAGTTTTTTAAGAAA
>CM053400.1:47170527-47239666 GCA_028644305.1 Xerus rutilus | reverse complement strand
CTTCATATATATCTTTATTGATTGTATATCTTCTTCTGAGAGGTTTCTATTCAGCTCCTTAGCCCATTTATTGATGAGTTGTTTGTTTTTTTGGTGTTAAGTTTTTTTAGTTCTTTTTATATCCTGGAGATCAGTGCTCTGTCTGATGTGCATGTGGCAAAAATTTGCTCCCAGGATATAGGCTCTCTGTTCACCTCATTGATAGTTTCTTTTGCTGAGAAGAAGCTAATTCTTAACATGATTTTTTTTTTATTTTAGTGACCAAAATAACAAAACAAAAGTTGTTTGAAAAGAAGATTTCAGTACTTCCTCACAAAGGTAAAGGGCTGTGTTTTATTTTATTTCATAAAGAGATGCTTTTATTTCATTTTACCAAATAAAACCATCATCAAGAGTCCTTTTTAGTGTATTCTTAAGACCATGAATCTCATTTGAAAAACCTTATATTTCATTTAGCAGAAGACCAAGTTTGATAAGATCATCTTCCCTGATGATTGAATTTTTAAATGTCTTTTGAAATACAGTTTTAAATTTTATCCTTTTATTAAAATTTCTTTTTCAGAACACAGACAATAGGAGCAACAATGCATTAGTTAGCCCATTTTGTCCCACCATCTCAGATGTGAAGCACCTTTAAAAACTAAATGAGTAACAAATGTACCACTTCTGGTAACTTTGAAATAATTTTTAAATATCTATTATGTTTGCAGAATTGAAAACTTAGGACTTCATGAATTAATATACCATTGTTTTTAGTGGTTGATTAGAAAGATATATAAAGCATTAAAAGTTACTTTGTAACCAAGGTCCTGGAAACTTTTAAATCATTAATGAGCCGGGCGCGGTGGCACATGCCTGTAATCCCAGCACTTTGGGAGGCTGAGACAGGAGATTCGTGAGTTCAAAGCCAGCCTCAGCAATGGCGAGGCGCTAAGCAACTCAGTGAGACCCTGTCTCTACATAAAACACAAAATAGGGCTGGGGATGTGGCTCAGTGGTCAAGTGCCCCTGAGTTCAATCCCCAGTACCAAAAAACAAACAAACAATTACATATCTATACCTCAGGAAGGAAAATAATCATGGACTATAAAATATTAAAACTTTTAGACCAACTCTTTAAGAGTGATCATTTTAATTATTACTGACATGGATGCTATTCAGTAATCTCTGCAAGTGGAGTTAGGCCTTGACTTGCCATGTTGTAGTCACCATTTTTAATTATCAGTGACTATCATTGATTGAGTACCAGTAACTACTATGTTCCCAATACTAGGATCAACATTTCTTTACAGCAACACTGCAAGATAGCTATTTTCATTTTATCATTATAGACAAGAAACAGACACCAAAAATATTAACTTGCCCAAAGACACCATTACTTATGTTACAGAGCAGGAATTCCAACTAAGGACTGGTATGACCTCAGAAAATATGGTCTTTTCATTATTTCATGTTTCTTCCTGAAACAAATGAAGTCACCCAGTCATCCTAGCTTCCAGATTTAAACTTTAAAACTGGTTCAGCCAAACCAATATGCATTAGAAAGTGCAAAGGCCATGCAAGACCCTCCAAAGCTCTCTTGTGGGAAGTGAATGAAGCAGGCTTTGTGAGCTTTCACTAGGGCATCTAATTTATACTGTGGTCCCAAGAATTTAAGAATATGAAGGGTACCTTTCTAGGAAGGGGCTTGGGACCTATCTCCTGGATTAGAATGTATAACTGTTTCAGTCTCTCCTAACGTCACAAGTTTTAGAGAATCATAATGTAAAATTTACATTGTTATTTCCGAACTGAAAGAAATCTTTCCTCTGTAAATACTATCCCAATAGTATGGTTTTTAAAATCTGTAATTCCTTAGAACTCACTAGAATTAGACTCCATATAGTTGACGTTTACCACCAGTTTTGAGAAATGAGGAAGGGAAAAATTTTAGAACAAATAAGTAAATGTAAAGAAAGTTTTTCAAAAGTATTAATCTGTCATTAAAACATTTTTGCTCCAGGGGATACTTTTGTAATCTTTTTATCCATTATACCTCTTGATGTATTTATGCAAGATCAGCCTGTTTTGTATTATTTAGACATTAAGGCTAACTTGTCCATTTTTAGGTTTTCCCCAGAGGGATGAGTTTTGTTCATTCATAAAGGAAATTGTATTACTAATTTATGTTTTTCAATTTCTAATAAGTGTTAATTACTTACAGCTTAAATAAAATCTGAATTTTTAAAATTATATAATACATATTAATAGGTATTATATTACATACATATTTATCATCTTCTATTTGTGTTTCTTAGCAAGAGCTACTACATTAGCTCTGTTATTTCCTGAGGTATTCAAAACTTCACTAGCTTTTCAACTAACTTTGAAAAATTATTGCTGCCTGAAAAATAGATTAAGCTTATTTTATTTGTAATTTGAATTTGAGCCATATAGTTTTACTGAGTGCTTTTCCCACCTCTTTTCTCTGATTCCTAACATGTATATTTTTAGTTTGGGGGGTTTTGTTGTTGCTGTTGTTGTTAAAGATGATGCACACTCATAAACACAAGAATAGGCACCCATACACATAATTTTTTTACTAAGCTAACAACTTTCACCCCTTCCTGTTCATACGTTCATTTTAAGAGAAATTTACTGATTATTTTCTTTTTTGACATCTTAAACTTGCTTGCTTTATTTGTTCCTTATTTTGAGATTTGTCTTTCAGCTTTTTATAGAAATTTCTACTTTATTCTTTTCTTTTACTATATGATTACCAAGAATTGTTTAAATTTTTAAATGATCTGATAATCCCCATAACATTATAAATTATATAAAGTAGAAGTCAGCCCTCTAGTAAGTACAAGATTTGTTTCATTTAGATAATCATGAAAATCAGAACAAGCTAATTACATGTTTCACTATCAAAAGCAGGTTGCTCAGATTATTCTTCTTCCTTTTTTTTTTTTTTTTTGCAGTGGTGTTTTTCAGATTCTTATAAAAGTCTCCTGGAATAATTAAAACAGACAATACCAGAGGAATTACAACAATTATGCTATCATTCCCTCTCCAAATTGGTCTTTTAGTTCTACTTATTTTTTCATTTCAGTGCTAGATCCCTTAACTTAGTATTATTTGCAGTCACTATTACAGGAAGAACAGTATAATTACAACACTCCAGTGTTTTAAATAAATAGACATATTCCTAAGGCTTTATGTAACTTATTCAAGAAAAATTTAAAACACACACCATAATGTGAAAATGTACAATGAAATTTTTGTGGTTTTCAGAAGAACTGGATCCTGTAAATCAGGGAATACTTTCCTAAAGTATATGAATAAAAAAGAGGATCTCTGCTGAAGACAAGTTTCTTTCAAACAAAGAAAGGCTTCTTTTTTTGTAGTTACTTAGAAGTAAGCCTGACTTCACTTTCCTTAATAATATTGGCTTTATGACTATTAGGAAAATAATGAAATGAAAGGTCCTTTTTCTTTTAGATTTGGATGTGAATTTTCATAATTATTTTAAATTTGTTATGCTGAAGATTTAAAACATATGACCATTCAATGGGTTGATACAGATAGAATGTCACATTATCATCACATGGTAAGGCATGAAATTTATTTGCTTTACATAATCAACCTCTACTTAAAACAACTTGATAGAAATATTTCTTAGTGAATAGATGGCATTCTGTAGTACTTACTATTCTAGTTTTTTTCTGGAGATAGTAGAAAATGCCATCATTGTTTGTCTGTGTTTAGTACTTCCAGTAAACAAAATGTTTTTGAAAAAAATGTAAGCAAATTATAGAGCAGTTGCCAAGATATGAAATCCAAACACTTAGCTTCAGTCCAAAACACATTTTATCTGTTTTGAGAATAATTGTGTAGGTTGCAGTATGCATATTTTAAATGAAACATAATCATCTGAACTTTGCATTGTTCAAAAAGTTGATTGTTTCAGCTGTTTGTAATAGAAAATATTTCAGAATTTTTAACTTTGGTGTTTTATAAAACAGCATAAACTCTAATGTTCCTGTTTTCTTTAGTTAAGCTACTGTGTTCTTGCATTGTAAAATTCAATCTTGGTTATAGGATTTAAGTTTATTAGATTCTTAATCTACAGGACAAATTTTAAATTTCAGTTCCAAGACTATACAATTGTTTGATATTGCCTTTTCATTCTTACCACCCACTGAAGTATTTTTTAAACATAAAAATATGTTGTCCTTTTCCCACTCAGTCTTGAAAAAGTATTCATCATATCAGCCAAACATTTTACTCCCAGAAGACTTCTACTGGGAAGAAGTCTTTTGATTTTTTTCTATTATATCTTGACATTAAACAATATCTTTTTTCAAACAGATAATTCCATTTTTAAAGCAGTGAGGTTTGAAGTTTAGACATGATTAGTTTTAGGAGAAACAACAAAAATGTCCCCTATGCTTTAACACTCTGGATTTATCTGGAGATAAAAACAATGAAGCTGTTAATTTTGGTAGCACAAATATACATTAATGAACACCATAGTCCTTAGCTACTTATAAGGATTCAGCTGTCATGTATAATGTTAATGCTCTTGTTTTACACTATTCATCACTATTTGGGAGGTACATTTCAACTGCTGAAAATGCTTACTTGAGATTTGTCTAGGATTTCAGGAAAAGCAAACTGGTTTATTACTTCACAAAGTCTTTTTAATTATTTCTCCCATGAATTAATTTTTTATACTTTTACCAGAAGTATGATAATTTTTCTTTTGAATATAATCAGTAAAAAATGTTAAAACTATAGATTTGGATTCACTTAATAGCAATTATGTGTTTAAGAGGTGTAAATAACTTGCTAGCAGACACTACAAATATCCAGGTGCTCTGTATGTGCTGATGACAACAAAATTGAAAAGAAAGACTGTAATAATTCTGACTGGTTTTCTCTGCAGAAGATATTGATTATTTGTGTGTGGTGAGAGATTTGGAAAATTCAATTAAAGGAGTTGTGCAAAGGTTTCATAAATTTTCCTTCTACAGCGTGTACACAGACATTGTTGCGTATTAAATCAATGCAGCACTTCACAATATATTTTCTTTGAAACATAAAAATAAATAACATTTAAACAGTTCTGCTTACTACAGAAACAAATTTTATTTTCTGTGAAGCATTTAGTCATGTGCTATCACTGACTCATACACATTTGCCAGCTGTAACAAATTTTATAGACATTTTCCCTGGAGACAGATCTCACATACTATGAATTTTTAAATGAGCAAATGGTGAAGAAGGGATGTCAGCAATATAAAAATTGATCAGTTAAAAGATAAAAGCATAAGTAAAGAGATTTGTATGGTAGTCTTAATAGGTTTTATTAAATAAAAATACTATAAAAAGACAGTAATGAATAGACTGAAGACTAACTGTTCTTGAGGTGGAGAAAAATTATTCTGGCACATTTATAGAAATTGGTTTTCTGTCACCTGACAGGTGAACATTTTTTTTTCCAATCTTAACTCTAGCTTAAAAAGCATCCCCTTTAAGAGTTAGATAAATCATCTAAGTGGTTTACATATTTTAAACACATATATAATAAAGCAGATATTTATAGTATTTTATAACTAATTATATAGCTAAAAGCAGGACTTGTATAATAAGTAAATATTAGGTAATTTTTCCCTGCACCTCAGACCTCAGGAAGGAGGATAATGGTCATTTTTATTCATACTTCATACCATATGCTTCAGCCCACTGCAGTCTTTCTTTCAGTATTCCAGGCCTCTCTGCTGCTTCTCCTTCTCCTAGATTGCTTTTTCTTCTTGTCTAGCAAACTCATGTTTATCCTTTAAGGTCAGCCTCAGACGTCCCATTCTCTGTGAAGCTCTCCCCAGTTCTCCTAGTTAAAGCCAAATCGCTTCATCTTCTAGGTTCCCACAATATTTGTGTGAATATTTCTAAATGTGTCTTGTTGGAATGCATTGTAATTCTCTGGTTACAGGGCCTTTGCTGGGCTCCTCTTTAGCAAACAGTCTTAATCTCTATTGTAGCCCCAGACTCTAGTATGGAATCTGGAGAGAAGATCAGATCGCAGTGCAAGTATGAATGAATGGCCATTCTTAGAATTTTTTAAAGAATTATCTAATTATTTTCAAATACTTGAATATTACTCTCTTTACATACCTCATTAATTTAATTATGAACTAGCATAATTACCTATTATGAACTAGGCATAACTTTAGGGATACACTGACAAACAAGACAGACAGTGTCCTGCCCTCAGGACTATAGAATCCTGCACATACAACAAGTAATCGTAATACAGCATAAAGAGCATACTAACAGTGGTGGTAAGCATGTATTATAATAACTTCTGGCTCTTCTTATAATAAATTTTTAAATGTACATTCCAAAGAAGAATCAGGCTAACCAAGATGTTGACATGAAAATTCATAGCCCCACAGCTACTTATCATGTAAAATAAAACTTTAGATTATTTTCATTTTGACTCAATATTTATTCTGCATCATATAGTATGACAAGTTACTTTGAACTGTTTTCTGAAAAAGATCTTTCTTCTTTCATATAGAATTACGTCATCTTGACAGCTACGAATTCCTTAAAGCCATTTTAAACAGAGGTACTACTTTACTTTTCTAATTCAGCTTAACTTTGTTGAATTTTACTGTGTTGTTCAGGTGGAAACACTTTATTTGCATTATCAGATTTGGTACTGTCTTTCTATATGAAAAGATACATGAGCTTTCGAGCTTTAGTTGAAATTTAGTCTTGTAAACAACAAAAGAGCAGTCTGGCAAGATTTGTGAGTTAAAGGCTGATTGAAAAAGCACATTGTAAAAGTCAGAGGGCACATTTGTAACTATAAGGAGGGTCTTTAATTGAGCACCTTTTGTATAAATAGCTAAATAGATACGGACAAATAGATTATAGTTTTCATAGGACACATCTGACTGAAAAAGATATAACAAGACTGTTAAATTTGGAAATTTGCTAACAATTTCCAATTGAGTAAATAATTTTATATTAATTGCATCTTTCCTTCAAAACAATTCCTATTGATTCAGCAATACAAGATGATAGTTTATCATATCTTATTGTAAGTAACAAGCTAGAAGCAATATAAGTCATAATGTGACATTAGCATTTAGTGTACCTATAACTCAAGGTTCACTTTAGGAATTGGTATTATCCCACTGGCATCAACATTAAAAGATTTTTAGAAGCTAACTGGATGTTGCCTGTTATTTCTTAGGAAAAAAAAATAATAAAGAAAAATGAAAGAATTATATTCTATCTAGAAAATTTATTTCTTTGGAAATATCTCAAGTGATTAATTTAACATTAATTAGCCTAACAAGTTGTTTTTAAAATAATTGCAATGCCTCTTATATGGAAAATTATGTCACTTTGATTCATTAAAATGTTGTTACATATAATAAATAATTGTTTATAATAATGGCTAACATTTATTGATTATATTTTATGTGCCAAGCACTATTGAAAGCACTGTATACATATCTTTTTTTTTTTGGTACCAGGATGGAACTCAGGGGTACTCAACCACTGAGCCACATCCCCAGCCCTATTTTCTGTTTTATGTAGAGACAGGGTCTCACTGAGTTGCTTAGCGCCTCGCCGTTGCTGAGGCTGGCTTTGAACTTGCAACTCTCCTGTCTCAGCCTCCCTAAGTGCAGAGATTATAGGCGTGCGCCACTGCACCCAGCTCGTATACATATCTTTTTAATCTTCACAATAACTTGTGAGGTAGATACTGTTATTATTTTTATTTTATAGGTGAAGAAACTGAGGCACAAAGAAGTTAAATATCTTGTCCCAGAATCACTGAAGACAGAAAGCCAGACCAGTAAGCTGAGTTGTATGGTTCCACTTGACCACTACTTAGTTGTAATCTACAAATGTCAGGTTTCACTATCAGTCAAGGATTTTGTATCTTGTTAAAAAAGGATAATACACACGTACACACATGTAATTCGTTCATCATAAAGTTAGACATTTTATAAAATTTCCAATCCATGAAAATTCCAATAGAGAACTATTGTTAGATGGTATTCCTTAACACATATTCACAGCCATATATTTAGCAAATGAACATACTCATTAAGTATATGATAGTCTCATTAATAAACTATGAGAAACCTGAGTGCTGAGAATAGCTTTGTGTCCGTGGATTCTAATAGAGGTCATCATATTTTAGGGGTAGGTTTTTTATTTTTATTACTTTTATTTAATCTTTGATTTGAGTAGTACTTTAAAAAAATTAGAAAGAATTAAGGTTGAACTACCAGGCAACTCCCCTTTTAGTGAAAAGTAAAAGAGTGAAATGACAGTTAAATGCAAAGGCTTCATCTTCAAGGCATTTCCCTGGTTTCTGCTTTTGACACTTTGTTCATGATCTCAGTCATTTCCTTGACTTAATTTTCTTCTTACTGAAAAAAAGTTTCCAAACCTATTGGACCTCCCTTCCTGAGCTATAACCCTATAAGCTTAGCTGCAGTACTGATTTCATCACTTACCCTTCGAAAGTGTTCTTCCTTCTACCTTTCTAGCAATTATGCATCGTTCCATTGACCAAGCTTAAGAGCTTAAACTATGTTCAGACGTGATAGGATCTGGTAGCAGTTCGGATGTCATGGGGACGATAAGAGAATTTTAAGTTCAGACTGTTCTTTCTAGGGTTCTGGTCAATAGCAAGTACAGATAAAGATTGTGAGTCCCATGAGGATCAAAGTATCAACCCAGTTAGTGGAGGAATTGATAAATCTCCAACATGGAAAGACCTCTGGCAAAAGCTTGGGGTAGCTCAAATAGATTGTGCCTTAAAGCAAAAGCGGAATCTCTTTTCTCTCATACTAAATCTAGAAATGTTGAATTCTGTGTGTGTCCTCTATGAACCTGAGAGGAAAGCTCAGTCTTGAAGTAGGCCACAAGTCCACATGCCTCTAAGGCCATGAAGACCACAGACCTGTCTTAAATGCATGATTGTTGGTCAGTGTGATAGAATGAGGTGGTGTCCTTACTATGTGATAATAGGAAGTACAAAAGCCCATTGGACTTGAGAAGGCGGTGAGAGGGAATAACAACGTGAACAAAAAGGGCAGAGAAGCTGGATGATGGAAAGGTAGATTCAGGCCACATCATTGACAGTTACAGCCACCAGGCTAATATGTTTGGACTTTATTTATTAGACAGAGGTGGGCCAGTAAAGATTATGGAAGTAATGATCACAAATGTTTCAGAAAGAATAATATAGTTGCTCTGAAGAATGAATGCTGCCACTCCCTAATGTGCTATGACATATATCACATTGATCAAAGTACTTCATTTCGCTGGATCCTAGATTTGACCCAGCAGCCATGATAAGTTGATGAAATTTCTTTGCAGGGTCTGGCATTGTTTTGTTTTAAAGAAAGAAAACCAAGAGTGGTTAGATATCTAACACCAGTTCTACTAGCTACTTAGCTGTGTGACCTGAACGATACAGTTGGTTCCCCTAAGTGTTGATTATAAAATGGGACTAATATTTGCCTTGTGAAAGTGTACAAAATAATTAGCTTAATTAATACCTCCGCCATAGTAACGAATAAGTGGTGGTCTTCCTTTGCCATATAGTATTATCAGTAGCTCTAACAACTGTATGAGTATCTTATAAGGATATTAATTGAACCCTAGAATGCTTAAAATCTTCTATTGAAATGCAATCCAGACTATGAAACAAAGATTTGGCAAAAATAGGTTGTCAAGTTGGTATCCCGTAAGACAGGGAGTAGAATACATGTGGACTTTTATGAAAAGGTAAATGTAAGGGCCCACTGTGTAGTACTTCTTCATAGATGCTGATGTAGGTAAAGAAGAGAAAGATCCACATGCCCAATGGGAATATATGCCATCATTTGCCAATGGCTGCTTTCTTGTAAGTCTTCAAAGACCAAATAAGACAAGAACCTCTGCCACCACTAGGAGTCCCCAGAGGGACACACTTTGAATAGGAATGTTACAGTAAACACTTTCCCCTGCTTTGGCAGCTGTTGGAGGAAACACCTGCTGATAGTCTCTTAAGGTTTATAGTCAAAGGCATGTAAATTTGGTGTTTTCAGTAAGTCATGTGGAGTTTTAAAATTCTCATGAAAGTATCTCATGTAAGTATCTTCACATAAACTGAAAAGGCCTGTGTCAGAGTAGTCATATAATTATTTATGAAGGTGAATCTTGCTTAGATGACTCAAAAATAAACATATGAGAAGTTACCAGTATCTAAGTACTGAATTACATAGGAGTGTTTCAATCATTTCTTAAGTGATGGATGAGATTGTATTCATTTGGAAACTCATGATGATGTAATAATCATCTTTTATATCCTGCAGGCACCTAGAAGAAATGCTCTCACTGTGAGCACAACTACTGCATCTGCCTGATCATATTTAAAGGAACAGAAGAAATATTTGTAATTAATCTGCCCAGTAAATACCAGCTCATAGCACTAGGCAGGTGCAAGTCTAGATAAAATTTCTTGCAGCTAATTTAAACTTTCTACACACACCAGTAGATAATCTTAATGTAAATATTACATTTCTTCTTGACCCTTTAATGTAAGCCAGCATGTAGAAGAGGATCTTGACTTATATCCTGTATCATGCATGTTTCTATATACTTTTAGCATTTGTGGATAGACTTACTAAAGTATGTATGAAAATGGTTCTACCTCTGGTAAAGCTATGTATTTTCCTGGAACTCAGATTAAATCTAATGGTAAATTGAACTGGGTACCACTTTTCCCACTTCAAGCCTCAGCTGGTTATTCATTTATACATTTTGTTAAATGTTTAAAAATTTATTTAGAAGCTTATTGTGTAATCACTATCTCAGGGATGAGTTTTAATTATTACTATATGCTATTTTTTTCTATGCTTGTATTTTCAAAGTTTTAAATTCCACACCTTTTATAAAATATTGTAATGCATTTTTTCAGTATATACATTTAAATATGAAGTTGTTTTTTAACTCAATTAGTCTCCAATAAATTTCAAAAAGACCTTTATGAGGCAGTATGTAATTCTTTCCAAATTATTTAAATTTAATTCTATTATTCTGTGTTGTGTTTATCACCATCTATTTGTATTGTTGCTCATGAAATGAGTCAGTATCTAAACTAGGTACTAAATTACATGGCAAATGAATGTTTAAATCATTCAAGTGAGGATGAGAAATGTTCATTTGGAAATTAATTCATGATGATGTAATCATCTTGTATATCCTGTAGGCACTTAGAAAAATCACAAAATATTTCTTTGCGTGTGTGTGTGTGTATGTGTGTGTGCGTGTGTGCGTTACTGGGGATGGCTCCTTGGGCCTTACATACACTAGGCAAGCACTCTACCACTGAGCTACACCCACCAGCCCTGAATATGTCATTGCTTGATAACATAGGCTTTTTTAAAAGTCTATACTTTTCTTGACCATTTCTATAGGGGTAAAAATGTTACTCTCAAAATTTGTGTGTCATTTGATGTTATGAAAATAAAAATACTATATGAAAATATGAAACCATTTAACAACTAAAGGTTGAAAATAACCCATTTTCCACTTAAATTTCAGATTCATGTCTTAAAGTGGTTTTTTAAAGTATTAATATAAATTACATAGATACTAAACAGTAATCCAATTAACTATTAAATCTAATTGTCTTCATTAGTGATTTTCTTGGTACCATTTATACAAGATATCTTAAGATAATCTGAAAAATATTAAGAATACTTTAATAAAATATACTAAAAAGGATTGTTCTAGCATTGAAAACTAACCTCAGGATATAAGCCAAGACATTTTATAAAGTAACCTACATTAGTTAGGAAACAAAGGGTTAAAAAGTAGATTGGTTTCATATGTAATCCAAGTTATGTAGGTATGTGCTTAATGCTCTTAAACCAGTTACTGTATGTTTGACCTCTTGATATACTAAGCTTTTGCCTTTCAGAACAGCTGGGCCGCTAAGAATCATTTCCCAGTTCTCTTCATTGTAGATCAGATGACTCTCGCTTTATCACCCTTGGAGGCTGCATGAAGGACAAAGCAGAAAGATCCACACACAAAACTAATGTTTATATGGGGGGAGGGGCGTGGAGGATATACTTGGCCCTGATCTTCCAATGAACTTAACAGAAGAGAGACCAATTGAGACTTGAAACCATTGTGTTACTCCAACCATTATTTAGTTATAACCTATCCATCTCTTAGTCTCTCTCTATTGAACAGAGAGGCTCTTTTGGCTGCCTTGACTTTTGTAAATGTTTCACTCACTTATTTGTGGTTTATCATTTGGACAGAATGCTACATCGGGGATTTTCTCCCCTCCCTAAAGCCTCAAGGGAAAAATGACTTCTGTTTGCTTCATATATGATACATGAACATTCCCCTGATTCTCTTCCTTGCTTTAAGAAGCAAACCTACATTTATTGGCAATGGGAAAAACTGCACTTCTCAGAAATGCCTCTTCTCTCTAAAATGTACTTAGAAATAACATAGAAGTGCTCATTTTTTTTGATACATTAGTGGAAAAAAATGAGAAGTCTTTCTATAATTTTAACTAAACTAACTATATTAAAACATCCCTATAATCCTTAATCTAGCTGAAATGCTTTGGAATAGCCCACTTCTGTGATGTTAATAATTTATCACTGGATATACTTGGTATTTTAGAACTTAATTTTTCTAAGTTCAAAATAAATGTATCAGCTTCTAATAAGAGAGATACTGGACTTATAATTGCTATAAATGTCCTTAGAAGTTATAACATAATTCATTGATGATTTAGATATTTAGATTAAATCATCTAAAAAACATACTATTATTTATAGAATTTACCACTATAAGACACCCTGAATACAGGTGTTACAGGTATATTATCTATATAACTTTTATTTTCAACTAAGTTTCTCTAGTTGTTATAACTCAGAATTTTCTTATCATTAAGGTAAATCAACATCCTATGTTAAACACAAATGTACTATTATAAAATTTAAAAGAAAAAAAAGGCAATGCCAGCTAGCCAAGATGCTGACATTTAGGCACAGTGATTACAGATGGTGACCATGGACAGCGATGTTCCTGCTGAATCGGCAGCCACTCAAGGCTGCTTTTCTGTGCTGACCTGCCCTCTGTGTCTTTATGCACATTTGCTCTGAGAAAGAAATACTTCTTGATTTTTGCTTTGTCTAAACCCACTTCCTTTATCAGACTTAGAAACACATACCTTCTTGCATCAGCCTATGGCTAGTTCGTGTCTAGAACCAAATTCTCTTTGTATATGGTATGACTTAACACTGTTTAAAAACACCTCTGAATAGGCTTTAATATGCCTTGTGAAAGAAATACTCATTTAAAAAAAGGTTAATGGTAAACCTGTTTTATTTTTATCACAGAGACTAAAGAAAACATCTTTATGGATATATTTTTACCAATTGAATACTATAGTAAATATGGGATTCTGCTAATATGGAGTGATACCATATTAACAGGACAAAGTTAACATGAAGTATGATTTGAATCAATGCTTATGCCAGTGGTAGGTAACCTTGAACCAGGTCAGTTCATTACAAAAAAAGAATTAAATCCTATATAAAACAGTTTAAACAGAATGATGCTAGAAGATTAGAACATAACTAAAGAAACTTCAGATACTCAGGTTTAAATTCAGGAAAAATCATTTTTTAAATGGATTCAAGTAAATCTGCATTCTTGGAAATTAAGTATACCATTTATCTATTTACCTTGTCAAAAACAACTTCAAAATTTGTAATAAGACATTCAGACATCAAGCAATTTAATTGGCCTAGCAATTAAAAAGATGATCTAAAAATTTAATTCCCTGAGATAACTTCTAAACAATGAAAAATACATATTACTTGCATGCTAAAATGCAAAGAAAACTAAATCTGAATACCAAAATTAGTGGTTTCCTTTAAAGAAGGAGTTTGATTCTCCTATTAAGCTCACTATATTTGTAGATTCTTTTCAAGACATCATTTATAGAGTACATTTTCTAAGTAAATCTTGGGACTAAGGACTTTTTTTAACCACTTGAATAGCTGTGAATATTAATAAAACTCCGTTATGCTTTGGCCCAACAATATTTAGAAAATAAAAGCGTGCATTGATCTTTGGTCCCAATATACATTTATTTTGTGTAGAAGCAATGACTTTTCACCATTTCTTTTCCTATTCCATGATTCTCAAAGTGATGATTTTATTTATACATTACGAAAAGTTCACATTTGTTCAGGAATACAGTTAATTGATTTTCTTCCGATTTCTTCCGTTTTTGGAATCCCACATGATTATAATGTTGAAGTATACCAAGAAGAACAGGAAGTTCAAGCAGGATACAAAACACACCAATACAGAAAATAGGTCCGGTAATTTCTGAGGAGGATCCAGTGTGACAGTCATCAGCGTCAAAAGGACCATAAAGACTACTGAGGTCTGAAACTATAAGGGAAAGAAAATAATACTGAGCAACATAGAGGATAAAATTAAAATGTACTGCTCACACTGATTTGCAGCTATTAAAGGAGCAGAACTGAAGGTGAGGGTTGAGGGTCTGATCTCTTCTCATGGATCTCAATTTTGGCTTTATGTTAGAATCATCTGATTTAAAAAATCTTGATGTACAGGCCACACCCCAGACCAATTAAATCAGAATTTAAGGGCAGGCCTTAGTACTTTGTTAAAGCTAAGTTGTTGCCATGTATAGCCACGTGAGAGAACCCATCTTATACTTCATACCACCTAGGCACTGAAGAAAGGTATCTGGAATACGTGATTGCTAGTTAGGGTTAAATTGGCATCCCCTACAGTCCTAGGTCCCAATGTGATATAAAGTTCTAAGTGAGTCAGGAGAACCCATCTATGAGTTTTTTTCATGGCAAATGAAAAATTACATTTTATATTCACTGAATCTTCTCAGTGAGTTAATGCTGTAGTAAAGCATAGTGGGACATATGAAAGAAAATGTCCTCTAGCTTTGAAGAGTCTGCCTTTTAATTAAAGAAATATTAAATAAAATCACAAGCTCATTCAATAAAATACCAAAATGAGTAAAATAATTATCACATTTATTTTAATTGTGTAGTTTTCTTCCCTAGACCTGCATGCTGTACAGTAGAACCTTCTGCAACAATGAAAATGTCCTATATCTACACCAATACACAGTAACCACATGTGGCTATTGAACATGTGAAATATGCCTACTATGACTGAGTGAATTTTTAAACTTATTTAATTTTAATCAGTTTAAATATAGTGGCTACTGTATTAGACAGCTTAGCTGTAGGCCATGAACTCCTTTAAGACACAGACAAGCCAGATGTTGCTTATTTTATCCCTAGATACACAGATACCTGGAAGCTGCATAAGTGAATGTAGAAAGCAAACGGAGAAATAGTAGTGCCTTTTCTAAAGGAACTGCCACAAACAACCCTAAAAGCTGCCATTATGGAAGTATTGGTAAGATCTGAATAATGCAGTGGTCATTCTAGATGGAAGAGCGGGGAGGGTGGACACTAAAAAAGGTTTACAGACAGGTATAACAGGTGTAGGTATCCTCCAAAGAGAATCCCTGAGGTGACCTTAGTAGGGAATGAAAACTTACGAAGTGACATTATCAAAATAAGTTTCAAATTTAAGAATTATGGGACTGCTTGAAATGCCATAATACCATGATCTTGAATTAGTGTTCAACAAGCATGCTGAAATTTCTCTCATTTTAAACAAAAACCCTCTTCCTCCAGCTATTACCAATTTGCCTGCTGCTGTTGGCAGCAAAGCTTCCCACAAGAGTTCCCTATGACATACTGTATCCAGTTCTCCTATTCACTAGTGAGCCTACACCAGTTAGGCTTTCACTTCAGACATTCAATTCTTAACTGCCTTCCTTGATTCCCTCAATAGCATTTGATTATTTTATTTTTGTAGACTGTGAACTGAACCCAGGGGTGCTCTACCCCTGAACCACATGTACCCCAGCCCTTTTTATTTAATTCTGAGACTCAATCTCTTAAACTGGGATTATAGGCATGTGCCACCTCAGCCAGTTATCAGCATTTGAAATAGCCCAATATTCTTATCACCTTGAAACACAGTCTTCACTTTATGAAGTATGGTTGCTGTGATAACACACTCTCTCGATGCCTACTCACCTCACCTAAGTTAATCCTCAAACAGTTCTGCTGGTTCCTCCTCATGTCCCCTGCCTCCATGTGTTATAGAGTTCAGTACTTGGTCCTCTTAAGCCTGTATTCACACCCATGGTGAGTTCATCAAGCGACTGACTTTAATTACCAACTATAATTGGTGAAGATTCAAATTAGCTTCCAGCCTGGACCTTTCCCCTAATCTCTAGCCTCATATGTCTAAGTCCTCCCTAATGTCTTCACTTTGGATATCTAAATCTAACAGGTATCTAAAACTAAACATAAAAATAAACTGCTCTAGCATGCATGAGGCCAAGGGTTCTAAAAAAAAAAGTCCTATAAAAACAAACTCCTAGCCAGGCGCGGTGACACATACCTGTAATCCCAGCTTTGGGAGACTGAGACAGGAGAATCACGAGTTAAAAGCCAGCCTCAGCAACAGCGAGCGCTACGCAACTCAGTGAGACACTGTCTCTACATAAAACACAAAATAGGGCTGGGGATGTGGCTCAGTGGTCCAGTACCCCTGAGTTCAATCCCCAGTACCAAAAAAAAAACCTGATCTCCCCTCAATCTCTCCACCCACCAAAGTGCCTTCCATAGTGTTCCTCCAACTCAGCAATTCAGTTGTTCATGCCATAACAACTTGGATTCAGCCTTAGCCTCATATCTCCAGCAATTCCTGTTGGCTTTACCTTCAAAATACACCCAAGCAAAAAAGAAAAAAAAAAATCTGATTGCTTATAGCCACTTCCACTACTACCCTGCTCCACAGCCCCATCAGATCATGGATTCCAGCATCTGTTCTCCACAGTCACCATAGCAACCTTTTAAAGATGAAAAGCCCTGTGTGATATTAGCTATTACCATTTCTTTCCCTCAACCTGAGTCAATCACCATGGCCTCCATGATATCCACTGTGTTTACAGTTCTCTCTCCTGGGACATTCTATCCTCAATTATCTGCACAGCTCATTCCCTTGCCTCCTTTGGTTTTTTTTTTAAATAAAAATAAAAAGCCTTGCTACTTTAAAACTATAATCACTCCCTCTCCTATATATCATAGCCCTTCCTCCTTTGCTTTATTTATTACACTCTGACATGCTAACATCTGAGGTCCTCGCTAGGATGTGACCTCTATGACAGCAGTGATTTTTGTTAATTTTGTTCACTGCTGTATCCTCAGCCTCCAGAAAAGTGCTTGGCACATAGTATCATTCATAAGTAAACCTAGGAGTACATGGTGGTTCTCACCTCGACTACTGGACCAGATTAAATCACAGTAGGATTAGAGTTTGACATACATCCAAAGATTTGGGCCTATGCTAATAAAAAGTGAACTTTGAGATCTTGCTTTCCATTTGAACCCCCAAGTAAGGTTAGTTAATCCTATCATCTTTCTGGTTCACCTCTTAACTTCCTACCTCCCCATTCCTATCCTCCATGAGCATGTCCTAAAGTATAAAACCCTCAGGACATCCAGCTCTGCTGGGAGAATGCCTGCCTACTGTTCCTTCAAGATCTACATAAAAAAAAAAAAAAACACTACCTCCTTTAGAACCTTCTACTCTCTCTCAGTAAAGTTAGCCCTTCTTTTTTGTTATTTGGGTATTTTGTGCAATCTTCTGCACTGTGTAGTCCTTTAAAATTAAAAAAATAAAAAACCTGTTATTTTCCCCACTAAACTGTCACCTGCAACAGGGGAGGAATAGTAAGGAAAGAGCTCACACTTTCTATATCTACCATGTCAGCCATTCTATGCATGTTTTAGTAAGAATGCTTACTGATTTATTTTAGTTATGTTTTATTTAAAAAATTAAACATTTAAAAGCAAAAGGAAAAATCACATGAAGTGTTTCCATTCTAAAAAAATAAATGTTTTATATGCAGTTTTCGTTTATATTCAATTTTTATTTGCTTATTTTGAAAAAAATATACTTTTATGTGTTACATATATACATATGTACTTGTGTCATGTACATATTTTATATATACACACACTCTTATCTCTCTAATAAACACTTTACACTTATTACATATTCTTCATAAACATTTGAATAGCTTTAAAATATTCCATGGAACTTAGATACTTAACTCATGCACTATTTTCTAGCTACTGGACATTTGAGCTACCTCTAATAATCAGATGATGAATATCCATTCAACAAACAAGTACGCACTCCCTACTATGTACTGAAGAAGCTACATATATAATAGTATGTATAAAGTTAAGAATTCTAGGCCGGGGATGTATCTCAGTGGTAAAGTGCATGCCTAGCATATGTGAGGCCCTGGATTCGATCCTCTGTGCCACAAAAAAAAAGAAAATAAAATCTATGCCCTCAGGTAGATTATAATCTAGCATTTTCTACATATAAAATTACTGTAATAGTCTCCATATGACACAAATTTGAATATAATGCCCTTTAAATATAGTAACTGAATTGACAAAGACATCAAAACTATAGACCTTAATTTAGGATCAGATGGTTTTCAAAAAGCACACTAAAGCAATTTTGCAGAAACTGATATAGCTGAATAAGCACAAAATGAATCAAAGTTGTAGATATAAAAACAAACTATAAAACTTAGAAGAAAAGAGAACTAAATATTCATGACCACGGGTTACATAAGGTTTTCTTATAGAGGACACCACAAGCACAAGCAACAAAAGAAAAAAACAGACATTAAAATTTGATCAAAATCAAAACTTTTATGCTTCATATAATACCATCAACTCAGAATGGGAGAAAATATGTGTAAGTCACATATCTCATAAGAACTCATCAAGAATTTATAAAGAAAAAAATAATGTATAAAAAAGTCTCACTACTCAAAAACAAAAAGACACCCCAACTAAAAATGAGAAGAGGGTGCTAGACTATAACTCAGTGGTAGAGTGCTTGCCTAACATGTGTGAAGCCCTGAGTTCAGTTCCCAGCCCTAGGAGAAAAAAAAAAAAAATAAAGGATTTGAGTAGTCATTTTCTCCAAACACAGATGGCCAATGAACAAATGCCCAACATCTTTCTTTAGAAAAACACAAATTAACCAGGCATGGTGGCACATGCCTGTAATCCCAGCAGCTCCAGAGGCTGAGGCAAAAGGATTACAAATTCAAAGCCAGCCTTAGCAACTTAGCAAGGCCCTGAGCAACTTAGCAAGACACTGTCTTAAAATAAAATATAAAAAGGGGCTGGGGATGTGGCTCAGTGTAAGTGCAACTGGGTTCAATTTCTACCAAAAGAAAGAGAGGGAAAGAAAGAAAAAGAAGGAAGGGGGGAGGGAGGAAGGGAGGGAGGAAGGAAGGAAAGAAGGAAGGAAGACAGGAAGGAAGGAAGGAAAAGAAAAGAGAATAGAAAAGAAAAAACACAAATCACAACTATAATGAGATACCACTTCATAATCACTAGGTCAGCTATAGTTCAAAAGACAATGACAAATGCTGTCAAGGAAGTACAGAAACTGGAAACCCCACATATTGTTGGTGGGAATGTGGAATCATGGTACACTTTGTGAACAGTTTGGCAATTTCTGAAAATGCTAAACACAAAACTACCATAAGACCCAGCTATTCTACTCAAGGAAAATGAAAAAACTTTGTACACAAATGTTCATATCAGTATTATTCATAATAGCCAAAAAGTAGAAGAAGCCTAATGTCCTTTAGTTGATGGATAACAAAATGTGGTATATCAATATAAGGGAATATAATTTGGCAACAAAAAGGAATGAAGTACTAATAGATGATATAGCACAAATGAATCTCCAAAATATTATGCTAAGTAAAATAAACCAGTCACAAAAGTTCACATTTTGTATGATTCCATGTTATGGACTGAACTATGTCCCACCCCAAAATCCATATTCTGAAGTCCTAACCCCCAATGCAACTATATTTGGAGATAGGGCTTTTAGAGAGGTAATTAAGGTTAAATGAGACCATCCATAGGAGTGAGGACCTATTCCAGTAGCACTAGTATCCTTATAAGAAAAAGGAACAAGCCAGGCATGGTGGTGCAAGCCTGTAATCCCAGCACTTTGGGAGGCTGAGACAGGAGAATCGTGAGTTCAAAGCCAGCCTCAGCAACCATGAGGTACTAAGAAACTCAGTGAGACCCTGTCTCTACATAAAACACAAAATAGGGTTGGGGATGTGGCTCAGTGGTTGAGAGCCCCTGGGTTCAATCCCCAGTACCAACAAAAAAGAAAAAGAAAAAGGAACAGAAACCAAAGATCTCTCCCTATGTGCGTACAAAGTAGTGGCTATGTGACAACACAGCAAAAAGGCAGCTCTGTACAAATCGGAAAAAATGGCCCTACCAGGAACCCACCCTGATGGCACTTTGATCTTGGACTTCTAGCCTCTAGAACTGTGAGGACACAAATTTCTGTTGTTTAAACTACCCAGTCTATGGTATTTTGGTATGGCAGTCTAAACTATGATATTCCATTTGTATGAAATGTCCAGAACAGGTAAATCTATAGAAACAAAAAGCATATTAGTGGCTGTCCAAGGTTGAGGCTTAAACGTGAGGGTGTAATGGAGAATGACTGCTAATGAGTAGAGGGTTCTTTTGGGGATAATGAAAAAATCTAAAATTAGATTATTGTGATAATTGTACATATCTGTGTACATACTTAAAACCACTAGAGTGTACAAATTAAATGAGTGGAGTATGTGACTAATATAAAGTTAGAAAAGAAAAAAGATATTTCAATAATCTGAAAGAATAGTGGCATGCTAGAAAATGTAACATTCCTTAAAAGCAACTTACCAAATATTGTATAATTCTGGGAAGAAATGTAAAACATGGAAGATATTTCCTTATAGAAATGGAAAAGGATTTTAACTGCAGTTCTTCTTCAGAAGTCTTTTCAAATATTGGAAAGAAAGTTGCACAAGCTATAAAAAATGCCATCATTGTCACAAATGAGGGCATTAGGAGCTCATCCTTTAATAGAAGGGGTAGCATGCTGTAAAGGAAAACAAAAAACACTGAAGCACAATCATCAACTCAAATCATCATTTTGTAAAAGTGTTTTAAATGAATTTATAGGAATCCTACTGAAAATACGTAGAAATTGGCTTGACCCACCTAAATGTTGACACAAGTAAAAACCAAGTAGACATCAAAGGAATTTCATTTAAAACTAAGCAGACTGGTCTAAAATGACAAAGAAAAAATATTTTAGCATTAAAATATTACAACTACTACTTGTAAAAAAATATAAGCACATTTTATATCTGACTTTCAGGGGTAGCTTTAAAGAAAAAGCCAAGAAGGAATCCACATGGACGACTGATTCATTATTTATAACAGTCTAAACTAAGTCTAGACCCAGAGAAGGTGTCAACTCCTCATAACTGGGAAACTGCTGCTTCCAGTATGCCATTAATGGAACATTTTTCTCTATCATATAAATAGTACCCTCAGGAAAGAGTCAGATAAGGCAGATCTGAACATTCAGGGAAAGCAAGCTTTTTCATATATTTCATTCTACTAGGTAAATATGAAATGAATTCCCAAAATAGTTGCTTTCAAACTTGTTTTGTGACTCTCCATATTATGTATCACTCAGCTAAGTTAAAAACTAAAGTTATGAACCAAGCACAGTGGTGCACACCTATAATCCCAGTGACTGGAGAGTCTGAAGCAGAAGAATCCCAAGGTCGAAGCCAGCCTCAGCATCTTAGTGAGACTCTTGTCTCAAAAGAAAAAGTAAAAGGACTGGAGGTATGGCTCAGTGGTAAAGTGCCTCAGGGTTCAATCCCTAGTGCTTTCTCCCGAAAAATCCCTGAAGTTACAACAGACAAGATCACGCCCCTGAAGACAGTATAACAGATGCAAGTTGTAAAGGGAAGCAGTTGATAATGGTAGACTGAAAAAAAAAAAAAGGAGCAGTAAGGCCTATATTAAAAGGGCAATAGTAGAGGAACAAGAAACACAATGTCAGTAAATAGAGCCACTAGTTTATCAAAGAGCTATTTAGCATCTTAGCTCTAAACTCTGACCTTAGCACAGTCCCCAGTCCAATACCTTCTGGATTCAGCTGTGTCAATGCTCAAGGAGAAGGGGGCTAGTCAGAAGCCCTGAGTCCAGGTCCCATCTCTGCCACTTACTTGAGATCTTGAGTCAATGATTAACCTGTTTTCTTATGTATACATGTAAATACCCTGTACTGTTAAGCACTTGAAAGAACTCTCTACATGTATCATCTAGTATTTGTTAACAATAAAAATAAACTTTTCTAATAATTGTTCTTGGATAATTGTTGCTACTACTATTATTATTTTGGCTCTCCTTATTTTTAAAAATGCTTTATGATGGTATGACCTTCTTCCCCTTTCTTTAACAAGATGATTTTTCCCCATGTCAACTAATATGTGAGATTTAAGCCCTGGGATTATAAACTGGT
Source organism: Xerus rutilus (assembly GCA_028644305.1). Taxonomy (NCBI): domain Eukaryota; kingdom Metazoa; phylum Chordata; class Mammalia; order Rodentia; family Sciuridae; genus Xerus; species Xerus rutilus. The sequence goes on along the minus strand of CM053400.1, from coordinate 47,217,049 downwards.
TGAAAACTTACTAAGAAATAGGAGGCTGAGACAGGAGAATCGCGAGTTCAAAGCCAGCCTCAGCAATGGCGAGGCGCTAAGCAACTCAGTGAGACCCTGTCTCTACATAAAACACAAAAAATGGGGCTGGGGATGTGGCTCAGTGCCCCTGAGTTCAATCCCTGGTACCAAAAAAAAAAAAAAAGAAATAATACCAGAGGACTTTCCATTTCACTACCTGAATATACTCTAAATCAAAATGGATTCATTGGCAAGTACATAGAAGGTGCTTAATATACACTCTTTTTCTTAATTCTTTCTCATTTTTTCATTCAATATTTAGTTACAACTCAAGCACAGATAAAACATTTATTATTACATGTATAGGCACTGCTCAGAGAATACAAAGATGAATAGCCCTTAACCTTGAGATTCTGTAAAATTCATAATTATGCAGCAAAATTCCCTACGTAGTCATCCTCTTCTCATCCTTCCCCCTCACCTGGGTCCCCATTCCCTTCAGAATAAAAACCAAAGTTTATGCTATCACAAGGCCCTACCTGATTTAGGCCCCTGTCACCTTATTAAACTGGTAAGATCTAACTCAAGGTAGGCTTCAGAGCGTGATACTGAGCAGTCCTCCCAGTCTGCCATGACATGAGACTATTTTGTTTAGAGAAAAGACACTTTCCACACAGACTAGCCCTGCAGGTTTTAGTCCAAAGCCCCACCTAATAATAATTCTATCAATCTTTTTTTATTTAAAATATATTTTACAAAGAAATAAAATCATAAAGATGTCATCATCCTGAAAAATACTAATAACTATATGTATTTGTGTAGTTTTATTTTGCACTTGAATTAATATTTGTGTAAATTGTAAATGTACTTATATATTATAAATTATACAATAGGAAATATATACTTCAAACATTTCTACTTACAATGATACCAAGAGAATGGACTTTTCATGTACTTGGAAAGAAAATAAAAAGAATGATAGTGCACAGGTAACCTTTAAGAAAAAAAACAAGGAATGAGATATATCAACTTGTAAAACATATTAATTTAATTATGAATGTAAATAATCATTTCAAGTGAAATATGAATATTTATCATAGCTTATATCTAGGAGTAAAATATAAATGCAGAACTAATGCATAATATTTTAATCGAATCTTAAAAATGTTTTTCAAAAAACAATGGTTATCAACTACACATAACCATCCAAAACAAGTTCATTGAGACTCAGTTATTAACAAACAAAACCAGTAAATATCTCATATACAACAACCACACCTTCATTCTCCCTTGGAATCTGACGGTTTAGGACAAAAAGTCTAATATCTAAAAACAAATCTGTTGCAGTGTTGCTAACGTGTGTGCTTCAATAAAATATACTAAATTGTTTTATAAATTCATCTGCTCTTTGGGTTTATAAATAAGTTACTGAGATTTTGAAAAATTTGTATTCTGCATATTAGATACATGTCGATGTACATCCAGTTGTTGTTCAAGAAAAAAATTTGAATTACTATCTTGTACACCCTATACATCTAACCCATAAGCAAATACTACCTACAACACCTCCTAAATAAAGCATTCATTTACTTATCTGCATTCTCCTCTGCTGATGGTGGCAAGGGTCCAAGCTACACCCATCTTTCTCCTGGACTAGTGCAATATAATCTATTAACACTCTTGCCCCTTACAGTCTATTCTCCAAGCAGCCATCATGTCAGATCATGTAATTTCCCTATTTAAAATCCTCCACTAGCTACCCATTACACTTAGAATAAAATCCTAACCTCTGCGGGATCTGGCTCCTATTTTCCTCTTCTATCTCATCAGTTACTGTCTCCCTCACTCACTTCACATCAGCCACTTCCTACCTATCCCTTTATGCCTTGGGCATGCCAGATGTGTTCTGCCTGAAAGAAAAATCTGATTTTTTTCAAGTCAAGGCCTAGGTCTTGTGATTGGCTCCTTCTGCTGGTATTCATTTCTTGGCTCAAATGTCACTTCTCTGCAAAGGCTTCCCTAACAAATTAGTGTCCTTACTGGGCGCAGTGGTTCAGCCTGTCATCCTAACCACTTGGGAGGCTGAAGCAGGAGGACCCTTTGAGCCTAAGAGTTTCAGGACAACCTGGGCGACATAGTGAGGCCCTGTCTCAAAATAAATGAATTAATAAACAAAAATAAAGCAATAGCCCATCCATCAGCTCTTTCCACATAACACTATTTTCTTTGTAGCACTTGTTACTCCCAGGTATTTTCTTCTTAACTGATTTATTTTCCATCTTCTGCCATTAGCATGAAAGGCCCCCAGGAGGAGGGCAGGGATGTTGCCTGTCATTCACTTACATGTCAGTACCTAGAAGAGAACCTGGCACGTGAGAGGGCACTCAGTAACAGTACTTTAATAAAGTAAATATAAATCATTTTGTTGCTATAGATATATTATCCATACTATCAATTATCTCGGTTATAGATTTTTATATTAAGGTATAATTCAACCAAACAACTGAAAGGAAGTATGTTTAAAATTGTTACAATGGCAAGTGTTTTTAAAGCTCTCAGAAGTATACAATTAGAATTCAAAACAGTATCAGTTATGAACAAAAACAAAATAACAAAAATCATTGTTTTAACACAGTGGCTTGCATTAAAATAAACTAAAAAGAATAAAATTAGGAAATAGAGAAAAAGAAACATTTTTTTCTGGCTTACAGTGCTTAAAAGTAATCATCTCTAACAATGCTAACAGTTACACTCTAAAGTTCTATTCCATTATCTTTGAAATATACATTTATTTAGCATGCTATTTCCTAGAAAAATAACATAATCTCTCATAAATTTGAAACTATTTCAAGTTAGGCCTATTGAAGACACCGAAGCATTATCAACCATATCCATCCTGTTCTAACCATCCTATAGAATATTAACAATATGCTCAGAGTTCATTCACAGAATAAAACAAAAGAAATCATTAATTGAAAGGTAATAAAAAAGAAAATAGGAATATAAAAATATCCTTTTTTTATTGTGGTGCTGAGAGACACTTTTGAAATATTTCACTGTTACGGTCCATTCTGACTTGTTTTTACTACACAATGTATATAAGTGACAGTCCCAGATCGAAACACTAATTTCTAAAATGTTGTCCTCTTATAAATCCACTGGGATTTACTATTTTCATAAACTAAATGTTCTTGTTACTTTAAAGGGAATTTTAAATGTCACTTTATAGACCAAAGCACAAAGTAACAAAAATTTAAATGCCACAGAAATACAACCAAGAGATATTTACAGGCCTGCTCAGAAAAACTCTAAACTATAGGCAATACACCCAATCCATCTTCAGACTGACATAAGTCATATTCCTAAAACAAATCTGTCCCTACCCCTTCCCAAAAACTTTTTTGCCTCCTCCTGTACACAAATCAAACTCCAAACTTTTTAATCAGACATTTAAAGTCTTCTGAAATTTGATTCATTGTTTTAGAACCTTACCTCTCACACTATCCTCTCCTACTCCAACACATACACACACCAACTTTACTGTTTAACAGCTCTTTCCACAATGTTCCTTGTCCTTTCCCACCTCTGTACCTTCAAGCTCTTCTTCCTATCTTGAATTTCTTTTCGGCTATGTGACCTCCGGTTCCAAATCTTGCCCAGCTTTCAAAATATGGCTCAAAACCCACTTGCTCTAAGCAGCTGTCTAAAATTTTCCTCCAAGATCTCTCCCCTTCCCATACCATCATAGGACTTGATTTGTACCTGATAGAACTTAATACCATCTGCCTGACTGCATAATTGTTTAAGCATATGTTTATCACCACTGTTTTCTTCTTCATATTCTCTCATTAACCCAATACAAAACAGGAATTAAATAGTTGTTGAAGTAAACTGAAACATTCTGACTGCTCAGCCTAGTGCCCAACATAGACAGCATCTAAGAAGAAGAAACACTCAGTAAATGTTGACCAAATAAATGAATTTTTAGTCCCCAGCCCAAAAAATCTTGGTCAAAGCAAGAAAATAATTTTTGTTATTTTTAAAAGATCATTTGTAGCAAAAATTAAATATCTACAGTAATTGTAAACTTACCAGAGTAAATCTAAATCTTCTGGGAGAGGGATGAAGTGTTAATTTTATACATGCAGGAAGCAAGCTCAAAGATGTAAAACAAAAGCTAAAAAAAAACAAAAATAAAATATTTGTTTTCTTTGTGGAAGTATAAATCTAGCTAAAACAAATACGTTAAAAAATTTAGGGATCACAATAATTTCAAATTAAAGTAATTATTAAATTTAAATAGGAGAACAAAATAACTAAATAAAAGCTATACATTGAAATGTGAATATACTTTTATATAAAATGATATAATTACATATGCTATTTTAGTACTTAATATCAGGTATAGAAAATATACAAAGATATATAGTTGGAGGTCAATTATCAAATATTCAAAGTAAGAAAACAGCCAGGTAAAGAGACAATATTATGTTTTTATTACAAACATTCATATACTTGATAAGAGACCCAACTCATCTTCCCACAACAGAGATCTGCCCCTACCTCTTCCCCCCAAATTTTTTGCCTCCTCTTGTACACAAATCAAACTCCAAACCTTTTAATCAGACATTTAAAGTCTTCTAAAATTTGACCCATTGTTTTGGACCCCTGCTTCTCACAGTATCCTCTCCTACCTCCAACACACACGCACGCACGCACGCAAATTTTATTGTTTAATGAGTGTGTCTCTGGCCCTCATTTCATAAAAACTGACTATCTGGTTTTCAAGCCCATGATAAATTAGAAAGAAGCTACAAAGGGAGTAAAGCTTCTCTTGGTGATGGCTAACGAGTGGGTAGAGAAAAGAAGGAGAGAATACAGACACTGGAGTGAGAGTCCAATGGCAAACAGTCCTCTAAACCCTGACAACAGGTATATCACCTAATACAGGAGCTGATTCTTCCCACTGTGCTTCTGTGACTTGTCCACTTGGCTAGGCTGAACTGAGTTCCCAGAATTCCCTTTCTGTATGCTTCCTGGTATGGTGGGCTGCAAGGTAAGAGGGCAAGAGGGAGACAACACCCATCTCCCCATCATTCAAATGCTAGGTGCAGCTGTGAAGAGATTTCACAGATGTAAAAGCCCAATTTAGGGCTGGGATTGTGGCTCAGTAGTAGAGTGCTTGCCTGGCATGTGTGAGGCACTGGGTTCAATCCTCAGCACCCAGGATTATTTTTTTATTATTAAAAAAATAAATAAATAAAATAAAGATATTAAGGGGGGGAAAAGCCCAATTTGGTTGACTTTAAGTTAACTAACAGGGCTAGGCTTGGTGGTACATGACTGTGACTCCAGCAACTGGAGCGGCTGAGACAGGAGGATCACAAGTTCATGGCCAGCCTTGGCAACTTAGAGAGACCCTGTCTCAAAATAAAAAAAACTAAGAAAGGTAGGGGATATAGCTCAGTGGTAGAGTGTCCCTGGATTCCACACCCAGTGCCACATACATATAAGTTTTAAGTCATTGAAAAGGGAGTGTCCTAGGGCCTAATTTAATCACTTGAAAGCCCTTTTATTTTATTTATTTATTTTAATGTGGTGGTGAGGATCAAACCCAGTGCCTCACACATGCTAGGCAAGTGCTCTACCACCGAGCCACTACCCCAGCCCCTTGAAAGCCCTTTTAAAAAGAGCTTAGGTCTTCCCTTACAGCCGCTAGATCTCAATCACTTTTCTTTCCCTCTAAATATTCCTTTTTGACCACCTTCCCATGGACTTCTGCTGTGCTCAGCCAGCCCCTACAACTGCACCAGCCTGTTCCTGGTAATAAATCCACATGCACAGATACACAGGTACATACACACACAAATGTTGATCTCAAATTTGTTCTATTTCCCTGGTTGACCCTAGCTGATATCCTACTGAAATTCATGATCTTTCAAGACCATAGTAAATAATATTTAGTGAGCTCTGTTTAAGGAGAAAATTAGGTAAAAATGCAGAAAGACTTTCATGTAAAATAAATCCAACAAGAGAATTTTATTTTATAAAATAAAGGGATATATTTAAGTGGAAAATTCACTAGTCAAGAATACCTCATTCCATAATATTTTCAAATAAATGAAATATTACTATAATACTTTTTAAATCCTTTTTATTGGTGCACTATAATTATACATAATAGAGGGGTTCATTGTTACATATTTGTACGTGCACACAATATAACTATAATTTGGTCAATTTCATTCCTCAGTCTTTTTCCTTTCCTTCCCCTCCTCCTTCCCCCTTATTACAATACTTTTAGAGGGTAGTTTAGAAAATACTATATAGAAACTGTGTATATTACCTGATTATTATCTGGATGTGTCGTGGCAAAATGTCCTTAATCTTCAGAAAAACACTGAAGCTGCACCAAATATTGGCTACTTTATCCTTAAAAAAGATTTGTTTTACATTTTGGTAGATTGAAAAACATATTAAACCCCATGAAGTATACAGCCCATGATTATCAAAGTAAATAAACTTTTGAGACATGTGAAACTTTCATTCACATTTATAACAAGATAGATTAAACTGTTCAAGCAAGAAACACATACACACCTACACTCTCTTTTTTTTTTCTTCTTTTGGTACAAGGGATTGAGCCACATCCCCAGCCCCATATTGTGTTTTATGTAGAGACAGGGTCTCACTGAGTTGCTTAGTGCCTCGCACTTGCTGAGGCTGGCTTTGAACTCGCGATTCTCCAGTCTCAGCCTCCCAAAGTGCTGGGATTACAGGCTTGCACCATCAGGCCCAGCTCACACCTACACTCTTAAGCATTTTGTTTTTTGTTTTTTTGAAGGGAGGTAAGTGTCAATCATCAGCCAACCATAGTCTCAGCATTCCCAAGGAATACTTAACATTTTACAAAAAGCAGTAGACTATCCTTAAAAACTGAAGTTATTCCTTTGAAATTTTTGTTTTTAAAATTTTCCCCCCAATATAAATACATTTGATACATTTTATTACACACCTGAATTTATTTAGAGTTAATTACTGGGTACTAGCAATGACAAGAGCTAATTGTTAATAAATCAAGAAGCTTAAAAACATTAGCAGTTGTGCTAGGATAACTTTCAAAATTAAATTTGAACTACAGTTCTGCTCATAAAATCCATCCTCTACACTGCTGCTGGATTCACAGTGCATAGGCATGACATCAAGAAAGTCACTGACAACCACTGTGTCTCATCAAAGAAAATGCCCTTTAGGCTTTTGAGGGCAACAAGTGAATGAAAGTGCCTGATATCCATTTTTGTAATTTTCATGAGAAATAACATTTCTGAAAAGGAAGGTAAGGCAAAACACAGGCAGCTTTCATGCAGAATTAACTTTTCTTTATATAAATATTAAAGCTAGGGATTATATAAAGAGAAGTTCAAGAGTACAGCTGTCAGAGTTCAAATTACAGCTCCACTACATACTCATTACACAAAATTCTTATCTCAGTTTTCATATCTTTAAAGTGGGGATAACTGCTATGTTAGAGCTACTATAAGGATCAATTAAAGGCCTGGCACCCACTAAGTGGTGGTGATAACAACAGTGATTATTTTTTTTAATCAATATCAGCACCACCATCATCCCCATCAACAGTCACGCACATTCTTGTTCCTTCCTAACAGCAAACACTTTTCTCACTCAGTCTCTTTCAAAATGCTCATTCCATTCTCCTACAAACCCACTGAAAGAAAGTCTATAGAAATTCATGTATTTAAAAATTAGAAAGATAATATATGCTTTCTTTAAAGAAATGTTATTCAAAAGCAAATTATCTATAAATATGTTGTCTCTGTCTAACTTTATTAAAAGGTCTTTTTGTTTCAGAAAAATGGTTTGTTTAATTTAATTACTAAATCTAAATGATCAAATTATTCATGTAATAAAACTTTAACAAGAGTGATTAAACTAGCATTAAATGAAATGAAATCAAAGATTCTCATTAAAAATTACTATGGATGAAGGTTATATATCTCATAAGGAATTAGGAGATCTTTCTGAAGCAAACATGATTATTACTTTAACAAATACTCTAAGACTAAAAAGAATATAAATCAAAAAATTACAGAATTATCTTTGTAGCCGCAACTTCTCATGCTACCTTTCATTAATTCTATTTCACTAGAAAAATATATAACTGAATTATGGATTTGATGATGGCAAAAATACTAACCTATTCATGTTATGTACTAGAAAATGCCAGCTGAGCTAGATCTTCTATACTGGATCAATGACTGCAAGAGGAAAGCTGCTGGAGTCTCTAGTCCTGTGTATATTCTACATGAACTTCCCAGAGGTTACAAGGAAGGGACAGTAACAGAAAAGAATAACAAGAAAGGTTTTAAACAGACCTCAAATAATCCACGATCAACTGGGAAGAGTCTTCTTAGGATCTGCAGGGTCTGTTCCTTTTCTGTAAAGAATGGCAGCCAGCAGAGAATGAAGGAAGCCACAACGGTAGAAGCTAGCTTAAGTAACAATCCAAACCTAGAACAAAAACAAAGATGAGCAGTAAGATAGGGAAAAGTTAGTATTTCTGCAAAATCAGTGTTAAATTTCATTGAATACAATAAATGCAAATGCACAGTAATGCTAAATCTAGCTACTAACGTGAATAAGATGGGAGTTGGCCAGAAACAGATTTAAAAATTTCACAGCTATTAAAATGTGCACTTTAGATAGGAGAATCACAAGTTCAAAGCCAGGCTCAGCAACGGTGAGGCTCTAAGCAACTCAGTGAGACCTTGTCTCTATATAAAACACAAAATAGGGCTGGGGATGTGGCTCAGTGGTTGAGTGTCCCTGAGTTCAATCCCTGGTGCCAAAAAAAAAAAAAAAAAAAGATGTGCACTTCAACAAAAAGACTGCTGTCACCATCCAAATTAACATTTAACTTTGATGCCATTTCTACGGGAAAAAAGGGATGCAGTCACAAAGAAAAATATCAAATGGGGAAGTATCTCTAATAAGTATATAATGTAATAAGCTCTAAAGAGATGAAATCCTGGGGCTGGGATTGTGGCTCAGTGATAGAGCGCTTGCCTTGCATGCGTGAAGCACTGGGTTCAATCCTTAGCGCCACATAAAAATAAATTAAAAATAAATAAAAAGATGTTGTGTCCATCTACAACTAAAAAAAATATTTAAAAAAAAAGAGATGAAATCCTACAACAATGCTCTAATAAACCAAACCACATTACCTCCAGTATATGTATAATGATCAAACTATTTCTCTAATTAAGAAGATTTAAAACAATACAGAACATGACTTAATCATTTTCTTCCCATCTACCTGTGGCCAATGCATTTATAAGAAATCACTAAAAGCCGGGCGCGGTAGCTCAAGCCTGTAATCCCAGCACTTAGGGAGGCTGAGACAGGAGAATCGCGAGTTCAAAGCCAGCCTCAGCAAGGGAGAGGTGCTAAGCAACTCAGTGAGACCCTGTCTCTACATAAAACACAAAATAGGGCTGGGGATGTGGCTCAGTGGTCGAGTACCCCTGAGTTCAATCCCCAGTTCCAAAAAAAAAAAAAAGAAATCACCAAAAGGCCAAGTGTAGGACCACCTTCCTCCAAGTAAGTATTCCAAATAAACTCTCTGAAGTAAAATTTTGAATTCTGGTGTTTAAAAGTCACTCACCCTTTTCCTCTGAGGCCTTTTTTTAAACACTTGCCAAGTAAAAAGCAAAAAAATGGCAAGGAATGGTAAAGTTCCATCTGTTTATAATTTATAGCTAAACAAAATGCCAGTGACCCTAGCAGGTCCCAGTCATAAGATACTCCAAGAACACCCCACAAAGCAAAGCCCAGACTCACAGAATTATATATGTTCCTGTGTCAAGGAAATTATCTCAATAATCAGAAGAGGTAGATCTTGCTTTTTATACAGCATATTTCTTATGTGATTTCAAAATAATGTACATATACCATAAAAGCTACTTCTAAGAAAAAATTGAAAGTATTAAAGTAATAAACAAATATAAAATCATATATAATAGCCTCAAATATATTACATCTACTGCTAAAGAGCAACTAATATGCTTAGGTTTAAAAGAGTTCTAAATGGTTAAAATATAGCAGTTTCTTTTAATTCCTTTATTTATTTTTATTTTTATATAGTGCTGAGGATTGAACCCAGGGCCTTAAACGTGTGAGGCAAGCACCCCACCACTGAGCCACAACCCCAGCCCCAGCTGTGTTTTAGACTACTTCGCAGTACTATTCTAACAACATACCAAAAGTGACACAATCAAACAATGCTCCAACAGTAAGTTAAAAAAAAATAAAACTTACTGAGATCGCTAGACTTCCTCTGTAATGTACATCAAATAGTACAAAGAATCAAAAGAAAAAGAGGAAGGAAATTCTAATTAGAAATTCAAAACATGTATAATGAAACAAGTGAAATTTAATAGAAGTGTTAAAAGTCAAGATAATCTTCTAAATCATAAAAGAAAAGATAAAGAGGTACTCAAGATGTAGATAAAAGATCTAACATCTGATTAGTAAGTTCAAAAATTATCAAGGAAATAATATAAAAGAATTGCACAGAACTGAAGAACATGAGTTCAAAATAAACAGACCCATACAAGTGTCTAAAACAACTGTGAAGAATACCTATGCCTAAACAAATCACTGCAAATTTCAGAGCCCAAAAGGTAAATAATAATAAAAACAACAATGATTTTATAGCAGTAAATACCTACATAATTCTTAGCATTTCCCAAGAACTGTTTTAACTGCTTTACAAATATTAATTCACTTAATTCTCAAAATAAACTTACAAAGTAAGAGTTGTTATTAGCCCCATTTTACATATGAGGAAAGAAAAAGTACATAATGGTTAAAGAAATGTGTCCCCAGAAAGTGACATATCAAAAAGCCTTGACTGAATATGTAATTCAAATCACAGGTGAGAAAAAACTAAAACTTTACCAGAATGGGTAAAATAAAAATGACTGATAATCAGAGAAAATGGAGCACATGAGGACTCTCGCACCATTGTTAATGAGAATATTAGCTGGTGAACCACACTTAAAAATAATCTGAGAGCCGGGCAGTGGCGCAAGCCTGTAATCCCAGCACTTAGAAGGGAGGCTGAGACAGGAGAATTGCGAGTTCAAAGCCAGCCTCAGCAGATTATTGAGGCACTTATCAAATCAGTGAGACCTTGTCTCTAAATAAAATATTTTAAAAAGGGCTGGGGATGTAGCTCAGTGGTTGAGCACCCCTGGGTGCAATCCCCAGTACCAGAGAAAAAAGAATCTGAGAATAACAATAGAAAGGAGATCAGAAGCACAGAGAAGCAGATCAGGGGAGGAAAGAACATAGGGATACAGAGGGTACCAGGGAATGCGATTGATCAAATTATGTTCTATGCATGTATGAACATGCATAATGAATCTCACTATTACGTATAATTATAATGCACCAATAAAACAATAATTTGACATTATCTAAAATTGGACATAGCACATCTATCATTCAGCAATTCTACCCATAAAAAATATATTGCACAAAGACATATTTATAAGAATGTTCAGAGCAGTATTCAACACAGCCAAAACCTCATTACCATCCAAATGCCTACCAGTAACAGAATTATGTCTATTCATGTAATAGAATATTGTAAAGCAATGAAAGTGAACAAACTATAGCTATATACAACTGCATGAACAGTCGCAAACAAAATATTGAGCCCAAAACACCAACACAAAGGAATATCCACTGTGTTCTCTCTTTTCATAAATTTCAATGAAAGGGGAACACTAAGTCAGGTGGGGTAGTGCAAACCTATAAACCCAGCAAGTCAGGAGGCTGAGGCAGGAAGATCATATGTTTGAGAACAGCCTCACCAATTTAGCAAGACCCTGTCTCAACAGAAAATAAAGGGGCTGGAGATGTAGCTCAGTGGTTAAGTGCACCTGAGTTCAATCCCTGGTATCCCTGCTTGCCTCCACAAAAAAAAAAAGTGAACAGGATAAAAAATATGTGATAAAAACAATACAGATTTGAGCATCTTTTACATCTTTGTTTTTAAATCCACACATGGTAGTTTTATTATAACCAAAACAGACTAGCATCAAAAGAAAAAGCTGTTAATGAAACAACCATGTTGCTGTGCATTGTTTTTCTTTCCTTTAAGAGAGATAGAGGCAGATTATAATATTTAGTACATGAGAAGATAAACTGGAAAATCAGGTACAATGGTACATGCCTGGGATCCCAGCTACTTGGAAGAGTGAGGCAGTAAGATCCCAAACTTGAAGCCACTTGGGCAATTTGGCAAAACCCTGTCTCAAAAACAACAGGGGCTGGGGTTGTGGCTCAATGGGGGTCTGGGGTTGTGGCTCAGCGGTAGAGAACCTGCCTAGCATGTGTGAGGCCCTGGGTTTGATTCTCAGCACTGCATATAAATAAATAAAATAAAGGCCCATTGACAACTAAATATATATATATATATTTTTTAAATGACAATCAAAAAAAAACAAAAACAAAAACAGAGAGACCAGTTGTACCACACACGCATACACAAAAAGACAAATTGGAGTGACATGCAGATTTTCATCAATTTTATCTTCTAAGATTTATTTACTTGTCTAAACGTCCCTTCTTTAGAGTATTAAAAAAAAAACAAAACATAAAATACACATAGGTTTTAATCCTGAAGCTTCAAGTATTACCATCTGTTAAAAAACATTTTGTTTCAAATCTAAAAACCAAGAATGCTTGCTGGGCATGGTGACACATGCCTGTAATCCCAGCAATTTGGGAAGCTGAGACAGGAGAATCACAAGTTCAAAGCCAGCCTCAGCAACGTCAAGGCACTAAGCAACTCAATGAGACCCTGTCTCTACATAAAACACAAAATAGGGCTGGGGATGTGGCTCAGTGGCCGAGTAGCCCTGAGTTCCATCCATGATACCAAAAATAAATAAATAAATAAATAACCCTACTTTTAATAAATCCACACTTCATCTTTTAAGTAAAAGTTTAGTGAAGAAATCTTTTTATTATTATTGTGCAAATAGTTCATGTAAGCAAGCATCCTGGTCAGTAAGATATTCTTGGATAAGAACATTATATGAACTCAGCTTAGATTTCATAACAGGTAACCGATTTCATTTCTAAATTAGTAAAGGATACTGAAAATGTCCATAGTCGATGAGAATAAGACCTGGATACAGTAATATGCATAATGCATTAGCAATCTGTAAAGAAAAATATTGTGAAATAAGAAAGCAATCTGATGCCCAAACAGTAATAAAAGTGGGGTTTTTATTCAACAGAGTAGGTAATGTTCCCATTTTCCTCAAGTGCTATACCTTTTTATCAAAATATTTCATTTTTATAAAACAACTCTTTAGACACTGAAGTTTTCATGGAGCTGACAAAGGACACTACAATAAAAAAGGAGAAAAAATCACTAAAAGGTATTTGTCACTTTTAGATATACAAATCAGTTCAGTTAATCTAATGAATAATCTATATCTAAAATGGTCAAAAAGAATATTTGGTAACTATGGCTATGAGAGGATATAGCAACTTTTCAAATGTCTTCCAGTTTAGTCATTCTCACAAACCAGCTCAAAATTCAGATGTACTTCAGTACAGTGTGTAGGTCAACAGTACATAACTTCTTATTACTACAGTAAGGCATGAAAAAAACTGTAAGATGAGGTGATATATTCTAAATGATAATTAATTGATAGAAGATATAATGCCCCTTATTATTCTATCTTTCCAAAAGCATAACTTCCTTATGGTCTGTCCTTAATAGGTGTATTAAGAAAGTATTTCACAAATGAAATGTCAGGCTGCTTTAAAACTTACCTTTTTCTTAGTTGAGATATCTTTTAAACAACAACAGTATAAAACCACTGCAGGTATATAAATCAGCAAATCAGCAATTAAAACTAAAAAACAAGCAAATAATTTCAAGTATGAGTCCAGGAGGGTCTACAACAACCCATTACCCGCTTACTGAGAATTCTGTCAACCCTGGGTTCCTGCCCACTATGGGAAAGTCTTTTTCACAATAGCCCTCTTCTTTCCCTTCACCTGTGCCTAATTTCAGATGCTATGTTACAAGAATCTCAGTTTGCTCTAACAAGTTCATACACGTAATCAGTCAGATGTATACAATGTTCTCTCTTTGCTCTGACTTGGGCTTAAAAATGAAGAATACTCAAAGCAAGGGAAGGCAACTTCTTTTTCCTTGATATCTGTATATTTCACATTTTCTGGTGCAAAGAACAATGTGGAAATGCACAGAATATTTTTTAAATGTTCACATTTATAAAAATACATAAACTTTTGCTAATTAATTCATATAAAGAGCTTGAGAGGCCCAAGTAAGTAGAAAATTGGGGGGAGAGGGTAAATTTGTTTTAAAAGGACGGGGAGTATAGTTTGCTTAGGCCCTAGGTTTTATCTCCAGCACTGCAAAACCAAACCAAACCACCCCACCAAAAAAGCACATGATTCTGAATGTGCAGTCCTTTTAGAACAAATAAATAATACATTAAATTCTCCAACAGTACAATACAAAAGAGCCTATTTTTTCTTGTACCTCACTAAATACAGTGCTCGAGAAAAATGACAGTAAAACTGTCAGTGTTACATGCATCCAATCTATGTTCAATTACAGACACCATATTTAAAATGGCAGTGGGGCTGCAGGTGTAGCTCCGTGATAGAACAAGTGTTTAGCATGCACAAGGCCCTGGGTTTGATCCCTAGCACCACATTAAAAAAAAGACACGGACAAACTGGAACATACCCAAGTAGCACAACACAGACCTCAACAAATTGGTTATCTACATAATAAGACTGTTTAATGTGGAGAAATGACTTCACATGTGGAATGTTAGGTATATGAGGGATCAGATTTGTTTTTCTTAACCTAAGAAAACAGAAACTGGAATACTGCCGGGAGTTTAATATAAGGAAATTTTTAATGACCGAGGTTCTCTGAAAATAGAAGTCTGTCTCCAAAGGTTTTGAGTTCCCTAAAAATAACAAATATTGTTTCAGATGCTGAATAATCATGTGGTAAACATGTAGTTCAGAAAGGATTAAAGCATTGGAGGGGAAGGGGAGGAGGATGGGAAGGGGAAAACAGGTAAGATAGATTATCTTGGGCCTGAGAGTCCATGACTGCATGAAAAGTAAAGATAACAGATGCTGAGCTCAGACTTTAAGGAAAAGGCCAGGGCTAGGGTTAAAGTCTTCACCACATAAAGCTTTCAAAGAAATCTAAGCTTTCTGAGATTTAGAAGATTCTAAGCTTTCTTAGAATTTCTAGCTTCTAGAACAACATACACAGAGCAATAAAACTAGTTGAATAAATTAATTTACCTATAGTGCTCAACAATACGATAAACAATACACAACTATAAAGTTTACTTTAAGAAAAAGGTGAAAGGGTCTTGGAATTAGGATATTAAAGCAGCAGACTAAACAACTGAAGCTTCAATTTACAGCTGTTTATCTGCCTCACTGAACTATGCCTCATTTTCCTCAGCTTAAAATAAGGATAAGAAAAGTATTTATCTCACTGGGAGTTCAAAGAAATAAGCATGATAATAAATGTAAAGTACTCAGAATTATTCCTTTCTACTCTTTTTCTTAGCTTACATATACGTTTGGTTTTATATTGTGTGTGTGTGTTTGTGTGTGTGTATATATGGACACATATATAATATGCCTATGTATAAATATACAATTTTAAAGTCATTAAGAACAATAATAGTACTTTTTATCAGTTTGTCTCAATTTTTTTAAAATTCATGTTTAATTATCTGTTGTTCTTTTACCTGTTGTACGCATGAAGAGCTTGTGTGCCTGACTCTCATATCCACGTGATGTATGAAGAGCAATCCAGTCTGGATTTATAAGCTTTGCCCTGCAAATCAAAGCATATATACATGTACTTTCTTTCTCACTTGCAGCAATAAGAACATATGAACTTATTTTGAGGATATATCAGCTTATTTTGAAAACTGTCCATTGTTCTTATAAAGCAACAGAGTCAATGTTAAAGCTTTACTCTTTTTACTTTTTCATGTGAAACTGACTGAAGCTATAAAGCAGCACCTGCCTTGCTCATCTTGCAACAAAACCAGGTAATGTGTAACTAGAAGCTCTCCCTTCACAGTTCCAGTGTGAAACCAAGCTGAGGTGTCATTTCACATGCTAAGCACATACTTGATAAAGAACAATATGCTTGGGCTAGGGATATAGTTCAGTTGGTAGAGTGCTTGCCTCGCATGCACAAGGCCTGGGTTCAATCCTCAGCACCACAAAAAAAAAAAAAAAAAGGAACAATATGCTTGTGTTTTATAATCTTTTCAGTTATAACAATTGGCTATAATAAACAACTATTAATTGTCAATCAATGATAAAACTAAACACAATTGTTGAAGATAAATGAAATTTTCAATCACATAGATTACCCTAACACTGCAAAGTATAACTTATTATCATGTTTGTGAGCTTATTTTCAATCCACAAAGTTTACTTTTACAAAGTATTAAATCATTAAAATTGAAATAATAAAACAAGGAAAATAAGTTCAGGAGATACTGTGAACAAGTTCCTCAAAGTTTTGCTGACATCAAGTCTGAGATGAAATACCACTACAGAGTAGAACTGGGCTCCACCAAAATACAAGGCCTCATCTTCTATATACTATTCCATTTCTTTAAAAGGAATTCCAATTCCATGTCATAAGTGAAACACTCCAGTAATTCCAGTTTCTAACTTGACAGATTAGTCAGAATAGTTTTATATTTACTTTGGGCCATTTAAGAAAAGCTTTCCTGGGGTTTGGGATATCCCTCAGTGGCAGAGCTCTTGCCTAGCATATTCCAAGTCCTGGGCTAAATCTCGGCCGGGGGGCGGGGGGGGGGGTCCTGGACCTTTTCTATGTACGACTAACCCCTATTAGATATTTCTCAGTAGCCCATATATAATTGGTAACATCTTTACTTCCAAACAAAGCTAGAGTTTTGCATTTCTTCCTAGCCTGTCCTCCAAAGAAATTACAGAAATAGACAAACTCTGATATTTACCTTTCTTAAACCCCATTTGTAAATACATAATACAGTAGCAGCTACAAGCAATTTCTCCTCTCTTCAGTAAAGCCAGATCACAGTGTTTCTTACTGTATTTGCTAAAGGCATAAACATTCAGTGAAAGAAGAAAAACTTACGCATATGCACATAAGAGACTATGATAAGCTGTAAGAGGCGGATAATCCAATCCCCAATATAGTAAATTGTTATCACTGCTGTTAAAATACCTAGAGAAAAAAGAAAAAAGGCACCGTTTCATTCATCGATATTGAAGAAACAGACTTATAGTTTAATATCTCATACAGTTTCATTAAAATTAAGCTTCATAATTTAAGTAGTGATTGTTAAGTTCTAAATAACTTAGCCATGACAAAAGATACAACCCAGGACCATCTTAGGCAAACTGAAACTTACTGTTACCTTATTACTAGTAGACTTAATCAATGACTAACATACAAAAAAAATGCAAGAAAAAAGAAATTGCATTTGATAGTCCAACAAATTAGGGAAACAATATTTTTAGGGATCACAATTTTAAAAAGCATAAAGTCAATTTCAAAGAATACATGAAGATTTGGCTTATGCAAAGGGAATAGGCAGGCTTTAAATAAGACTTTATTTCAACCAACATGTAAAAAGAACCTACTGAACACAGATTCCGTGAATTAATGAAGAAAACTAACGTTCATAAATTCCTTGGCTCCTCTAGTTGGCCACAATGTAAAGGAACTGTATATAACTACTATGACTCAAGAAATAAAGAGTAAGTTTATATAAATGGATTTCTTAATTATATCCTTTATAACTAAGTAGCTTCTTCTATCCAATTTGTTTTCTTAGTCATAGGAATAATTTACAATAATGCAAACTAAACTCTAAAAACCACAAATATCCATTGTTTATAAACCTGTTTCAAATGGGTAGTAATTCCTTTGTCATAGTCTCTTACTTTAGGATTAAAAAAAAAAGTTTTAAGTTCGCATTCAACATAATCATATTAAATAATTTATTATTCATATTCAGAAATCTGTTCTTCTTCTTGTCAGTTCCATAAAATGTAGGTTCGTATGGAAGGAGTGTAGATTAATAAAATGATCAAGGCATGCTAGAAGATCCAGGGAGCTGGGCAGAGGACACTATGTTATAGTACCAGCTGGTGGCAGTTGTCCTGCCTGCAGAAACTTCCATGTAAACAATCCTGGGTCCTGTGTCTGGCTGGAACTTGAAGCCAAGAAGGAGTGTCCAAGAATCTCCAGGTTAGTTGGAATTCGTTTTGAAAGCTTTAATCTAGGAAACTGGGCCTGGCAAACAAAGGACTCACTTATCTAGATAGGGTTGCCTAAAGACTGGCACCAACTGTGTTATTTCCAAATTCATGTTACTATGGGGCACATTAGCATAAAGTTTTATTATGTCTGCCTCATACAGTTGTTTAAGCATTGAGTTAAATAAGGAAGCTATTATGTCACTGCCTGGTGCAAAGTAAGTGCTTAATGATAGTTAAAACTGACCATTAGTCACAAAACTACTGGGATGGATAGAGCAATGGGAAATCATCAAGTAATTCAAGAATCACATTTCAACCAGTAAAACTTAATTTGGTTTTCAGCCTCTTATAAGGAAAAAGCTATTTTTCATTTACTTTAACCTTGAGATTCACTAGAGATAAGAAAATGAGGTATGGCCGTGACAGTAAGCTATAAGCATGCAGACATACACACAATAAATAAAGTCACTGATTGAATTGGGAGAAAAGAATGACAGGGTTAAAAACTGTGCTCCCCGTTCTTATGGACATTCCTATGTAAGAGAGAAGCACTGAAGAACATAGCTTAAAAGCATTTCAAGTAAAACTTCAAAATCTACCAGTAGAAACAAAACACCTAATCGACATTCCTGCTTTACATACTTTAGATAAACCCAAAAAGTTGTGTAATGCTATTTATAACACTGAAATGAATCTCCCCACAAAATTCCTACATAATTTCAGTGGATGTTTCAGCAGTAAATACACACACACACACACACACACAAAATTATAAAATTCCATTCAAGAGTGTTATCATTCAATGGAAGCTGGGGGCAGTGGTGCATGCCTTTAACCTTCACTACTCGGGAGGTTGAAGCAGGAGGATCACAAGTTTGAGTCCAGCCTCCACAACTTGGCAAGACCCTGTCTCAAAATTTAAAAAAGAAGAAGAAAGAAAAAAGAAAAGGGCTAGAGACAGTTCAGGGGGTAGAGTGACCCTGGCTTCAATCCACAATCCACCACCCCTCCACCCCCACTCAAAAAAGGAATGTTATCATTAACTTCAAGATGTAATTTTTTTCTAACAACTCGGAGTCATTAAGGATATTTTTGCTTCTAAAAATCTTAACTTGAAAGTTTCAATTACAGAAAACTTTTAAGAATCACTCAAAGAACTTCTATACATGAAAGTTTTTTTAAATTTTTCACAACAAAAATAAAAGATAAGAGCAGCCAGGAAGATTTTTATTCTATACAGTCATAGACACACATGAAAAAAAAAAATGATTAAACTACAGAACACTATGGTAGCAGACAGACTTTAAGGCATCCCCTCTTATCCATTTTCTAATGTTTAAACCCTAGAATGTGTTGATCCCCTCCCCTTGAGTGTGGGCAAGACTTGTGACTTGCTTCTGACCCACAGAATGTGGCAAATGGAATACAATGTCACTTCTGTGTTCATGCTTTATGTCTGTGTAAGATTCTATCTTGCTAGCAGATATGCCAGACAGACCTTCTCACTGACTTTGAAGAAGCAAGCTGCCCTGATTTAGTAAGCAGCAGACTGGAGAAGGCACGTGGCAAGAAATTGCAAGTGGACTCTAGAAGCTGAAAGTGGTTTCCAACCAGAAACTGAAGCCCTCAGATTTGCAGAAGCTAATTCTGCCAACAACCCAAGGGAACATGGGAGTGCATCTTTCCCTAGTAAAGCCTCTACATACATCTCTAGCCCAACGGACCCCTGGACTGAAGCCTTCTGAAGCCCCAAGCAGAATTATCACAATAAGTTATGCCCAGACTTCTGACATAAAAATTTTTTGTGATAATAAATATATGTATAAGTAATACCTATCTGTGGTCATTATACAGTATTAAAAATCCAAATAGCTTAATTTTTTAAAAATCATATAAATTATTACCAAAAAAAGATAATTAATCCACTAGCAACATATGAAAAAGATATGAACAAGCAATTTTGAGAGAAAATGTGGCCATAAATTTATTTCAGATGCTCAATGTCATAAACACTCAAAGAAATACAAATTTTAAGTGTGGTATTATTAAATGTTGATATAAGTATGTGGAGACACTCTGGTGTTAGTATCCATTGAAACTGTCTATTCTAGAGATCCTACTTCCAGGAGTCTACCTAGAAAAAACACATGCACACATGCACGGGGGAAACACACTTCAATCATTCCCTTACCAAGAGACATTCAGAATCTTTCAGCTTCCTCATTGCCATATACGACCATTCCCACCAATCCTCCTGATTTATAAAACTACAGTTTTGTTTAGAAAGTGACATCCTCCGAGCTGGGCGCGATGGCGCAAGCCTGTAATCCCAGCACTTTGGAAGGCTGAGACAGGAGAATCGCAAGTTCAAAGCCAGCCTCAGCAAAATTGAGGTGCTAAGCAACTCAGTGAGACCCTGTCTCTAAACAAAACACAAAATAGGGCTAGGGATGTGGCTCAGTGGTCGAGTGCCCCTGAGTTCAATCTTCAGTACTAAAAAAATAAAAAAACTGGGAAAGATTTTGCCCTTTGACAAAACAAGGTAGAAAGAAGAAAGTTAGTATTAGTATTCCTGCTTTTAACATAATTTTATAAAGTTACAATGCTTGAAGCCCAGAAGTCATTTAATGACTTTAAGGTAAAAGGCTTCAGAATAAAAAGCCAGTGTGCCAGGAAGAATGGCAAAGAGGAAAATGAAAAGGCTTGAGTTTTTTTTTGATACTGGAGATTGAACTCAGGGGCACTCAACCACTGAGCCACATCCCCAGCCCTATTTTGTGTTTTATGTAGAGACAGGGTCTCACTGAGTTGCTTAGTGCCTCGCCGTTGCTGAGGCTGGCTTTGAACTCACGATTCTTCTGCCTCAGCCTCCCTAAGTGCTGGGATTTCAGGCATGTGCCACCGCGCCTGGCTTGAGTCTTTGATTAACATCACTAAGCCACTTTTATCAGCCCTGCAAAGTCCTTCACATAACTGTATTACTGATTAAGCTCACATTTTCTTCTTTTTGAGGCAGGGCCTCCCTATGTTGCCCAGGCTGGCCTAGAACTCCTGGGCTCAGGCCATCCTCCTGCCTTAGTCTCCCAAGTAGCTGGGGCTATAGGCGCCAACCCAGCACGCTCTTATGTTCTGTTACTTACTGCAAAAACACTCATTTCACCATGAAATTTAGCTCCTAGGTTATTTTTGGCTTTTCATGTTGTTTTTGACATGCTGGGGATCAAACCCAGAGCCTTATGCATGCTAGGCAAGTGCTCTTCCACTGAAAAATACATCCCCAGCCCTCGTATTTTCAAAGACTCCCAGACCATAATCAAAACTTGATCATATAAGTATGCTCTGAATTATACATTTATTTTTTAATAAAAAAAATCGAATGAAAATGTATGCAATAATCCCCCCTTATCTTCTGTTTTGATTTCTACAGTTTCAGTTATCCTTAGTTGTGGCCCAAAGTATTAAATGGAAAATTTCAGAAATAAATAATTCCTAAGTTTTGAATTGCATGCCATTTAAAAAAGTATAATAAAATGTCACAGCTTCCCACACTAGCCCATCCAGAAGATCAATCAACCCTTTGTCCAGCATATGTTCACATGGTATAAGTTACCTATCAATCAGTAGCCATCTTTGTTAGCAGATCAACTGTCATATTATTGTAATGCTTGTATTCAGGTAACCCTTATTTTACTTAATAATGGCCCCAAAGCATAAGAGTAGTAATGTTGGCAATTTTATTACAGTATATTTTAACTGTTCCATTTCATTAGTAGTTATTGATTCTTACTGTTTCTAATTTATAAATTAAACTTTACCATAATATGTATGTTGCTATGGTTTAGATGTGGTTGGTCCCTAAGTTTCACGTGCTGGAAGCTTGTTCCTCACTATGTCAGTATTAAATAGGTGGTGATCTTTAAGTCTAGTGGGAGGTAATCAGGTCACTGAGGACAGTGCCTTCAGAAGGGATTGATATTGGTATGTCAGACTGTGTTAGTTATTCTCATGAAAGTGAGTAAGCCTGACCCCTGAGTCTCTGGTGTACTGTCTAATCTGGCTTACTGTGATCACTTCTGCACATGTTCCCACCACTGTGATACCATCTACCATGAAACCTTTACCTGAACTGAGCAGATGCCAGCCTCATGCCCTTGGGCCTTCAGAACTGTGAGCTAAATAAGCCTCTTTTCTTTACAAAGTAGGGAGCCTCCAACATTTCATTACAGCAACTGAAAATGAATAAATCTACATAGGGAAAAAACATAGTATACACAGGGTTCAAGTACTATTTGTGGCTCCAGACATACACTGGGAGTCTTTAAAGGTATCCTCCATGAATGATGGGGGACTATTATACATATCTTCAACTCTTGATTTTATGTTGTCCAAAGTAGGATACCACTGTTTGAAAAACTGAGGTAGATCATCATTAGAATGATCCATCTACCCTACATGGTTAAGGTTATATTTTCACTCTAGATATCGATGTTTCCCCCCCAGCAGTATGCCAAAAGCTGTAACTTTTCACTTTTCTCTTATCTTTCAACACTATTACATTAAATTTTGTATCAAAATCTTTGAGAACTACTTATAAAAGAATAGCCAAGAATAAAATTATCCATGTGAAATTTACAAAACAATTTAGAAAACAATTACAAAGCTCAAAAGCAGTGCTCTGATTTGTCTTGGTAGATATTATCTCCCTCTACCAATCAAGCAAGAGGAAAGCATTAAGAATATACTAGTGCGGCTGGGGTTGTGGCTCAGTGGTAGAGTGCTTCTCTAGCACATGTGAGGCAGAGT
Organism: Xerus rutilus; assembly: GCA_028644305.1. Lineage (NCBI taxonomy): Eukaryota > Metazoa > Chordata > Mammalia > Rodentia > Sciuridae > Xerus > Xerus rutilus. The sequence continues at coordinate 47,193,859 of CM053400.1, read as the reverse complement.
TCGATCCTCACCACCACATAAAAAAATAAATAAATAAAATAAAGATATTGTGTCCACCTACAACTAAAAAATATTTTTTTCAAAAAGAATATACTAGTAATCTAAACAGTGACACTTGTTCATTAAATGTCAAGATCTGAAAGATGCTCAAAATAGAACAATAAAGAATAATGCCCAATATTTAGCCGGCCTCTATTTTCAATAATCCAAAATTGAGTAGGTACAGCCAACCTATTAATAAATAGAAAGTTCTTCAATAATGAAGTTCTTACATACAACTCTCCGGTAAAGGAGTTATATAAAAAGCAGTGACCAAAGGAATCAACAGAAAAAATGTTATGAACCATTTAATATACCAGCTATCCAGTAAACCAATAAGTAATAATCTCAATTGTTACTGAAATACGTTAAAAAAAAATGACACGGGAACAAATGTTTATGAAGCTATAGTGCAACTAACATATTGAAATTCCATTACGTGTCAGGCAGTGGTCTCAGTTCTTTATCTGTATTATTTTATTCAATCCTCGAAAAAATCCAATGAACTATGCAGTCTATTATTTCCATTCTTCAAGTGATAAAATTGGTAGAGAAGGTTAAATAATTTGCCAAAGGTCACACAGCTAGTAAACAGTGAAGCCAAGGTCTAAACTCAGGCAGTCTGACTCCAGCATCTACACTCTTCACTGCTCCTTTATACTTCTAGCATTGCCAGCAGAGAAACTCTGAAACTTCCAGGTAGACTTGTATATAAAGTTAAGGTTAATCACCACAGTTCAAGTGACTGAGAATACAAAAACTAATAGAAATGTCTGCAATATTTTCTGAGTGCTAAAAAATAGAAGGTTCCATATATTCTGTACCGTGAAACCCATGAAGGACAGAGCTGACCTCCTCCTTCAGTAACAGACAGAGAAAGCTAAGGAAATGGAACCACGTGAAAAAGAACATACAAACGCTTATTTCTTCAACAAATATTTATTGAACAGCTGCAAAGTGCCACAGCCTATACAAGATGCAGGGTATTCAAAGATGAACCAAAGGGACATACGTAAATTTTCCAGAGTTGCGAACAAGTCTTATTACAATAGGCTTCTTCCCTTTGTCCCCTTTTCAGCTTCACAAATTTAGCCATCTGCTATTACCAAGACTGTTCTGTTTTTACCTATAGCTTAAATCAAAGTGATCTTTAGTGAGAACAGCAGCAGATGAGGGAACAGGGCATGAGTATTTCTGTAATTTATGTCCAGAAGAGTTTCTGAGACATGTAGTGTTCTACCATGGAAGTTCTGGCTCAGTAGCATATCTCACTAACTAAATATACATATGGCTAACTTTTAGGACTATGTAGTTTCAGAGATGAAATTACAATACGCAAGGCAATATATGAGGCACCATCAGTATAAAGGAGATGATGATGCTCAAGACAAAGAAAATAGTGTTTTCCTTTTAAATATCTTTAAAAAATCCATGTCATCTGATTAAAATAATAAAATCATGTTAAAATTATCCATACCATTGTTTGACTGGTAAATTAAAAGTAATTTCTTGCCAGTGTCTCTGAGCTTCATAATCACCAAACATAGGGGGTTTTCCAGCACCTAAGATGAAAGGTAAAAAGAGAAAATAACACACCACTTTAGCATATCAGTGACTTGTTTTCCTTAGAAAGATTTTCTAAATTACAGAGGAACTGTAAGTTAGGGAAAGAACTCAGGAATTCCACAAAAAAGTCAGAGATGAGGTCTAAATCCTAGCATGCTAGCATGCCCAGTGACTCAGCCTCCCTGAGCTTGAGCACATTCAAAACAGGATCAATACAACCTGCCTAGAGGACTACTAGAACAAGTAAGATGACGGATATAAACTACCCAATAGTGCCTGCCACACAGGAAACAATCAATAGAAGCTATTGTTAATATTACTCAATTAATAATAAGCTATCCAAGTTTATTTTTACTTCTGAAAAAGACTGTCAACTATACTGCCTAATAAGTATCATAAAAAATTATAACAAATATCTATGTTTTACAAAGTACTTTTACAAACTAAGTACAAATAATTAAAGGTCAAGTATAGAACTAAAAAGACTACATATGAAAAAAATTAGTGACTTTGGTAGGCTTTGCTACCAAATGAGTTATATAAAATCTTGCAGTTTATAACTCTCAAAATTGCAAAAAAGGGATAATGGACCTTTAATAACTAACATTTGATAATGCTAGATACAACCACCCTATGAAATAAGTTGTGGACATTACTGTTTTGCAGTGCTGGGGATCACATACTAGGCAAGCAGTGTACCTCTGAGCTATATCTCCAGCCCAATAAGTATGATTATTATCCCCATTTTAAAGCTAGAGAAACAGAGGCAATGGTCACTCAGATACTAAGAAGCAGAATCTGGATTTGAACCCAACCCGAATGGTTCCATAACCCATGTTCTTACCTCCTACTGTAATGCTTCACAAATTGGTTAAGTAGGTTATTATCCTTAAATGACACAAAGGTATTTTCTTTCTTTTTTTTTAGTACCAGGGATTGAACTCAGGGGTACTCGACCACTGAGCCACATCCCCAGCTCTATTTTGTGTTTTATTTAGAGACAGGGTCTCACTGAGTTGCTTAGCGCCTCACCATTGCTGAGGCTGGCTTAGAATTTGCAATTCTCCTGTCTCAGTCTCCCAAAGTGCTGTCTGCACCTGGGAAGGTATTTTCTTTTAGTAAATTGTAAAAACCCACTCACCCTTAAACTAACAGCTGACTACAAAACTGTGAGAAAGCCGAAAGGGGTACAATGAATTCCCAGGTTTTTAAGACTGCAAGTAAGGTGGAAGTCACATACAGGCAAATGTACTCATTAATCAGTTGAATAAGGACATACCGCTGCCCACTGAAATCCAACTTAGATTTTCTCCAGTTTTCTAACATGACAATTAAGTAAACTATTTTCATTTAATGGTTGTTATTATACCAATATTCTTTAAGTGTTAGAATCTCCATCCAAAGAGATAATCCCACTATTAGATAATTACGGGAAAAACAGCTTAACTCTATAGCATATATACATTGAGTCAATCATTCAATTGATGCAAGAAACCACCCACCCATGTATACCCGTACATACACACACCACTCTCTCAGGATGAACCATATCTTACTCATTTCTGTAGCCTCAAGATGTAATGACACCTACTAGACTCTCAATGGCACCTAACAGATTCTCCGTGAATGCTAATATAGCAAGGATATTGGTATAATTAGTGTGACATAGCCAGGATTTTGATTCGAGACTTGAATTTGAGCCAGGTGCTATGGCACACACCTGTAATTCCAGCACTTTGGGAGGCTGAGACAGGAGAATCATGAGTTCAAAGCCAGCCTCAGCAACAGTGAGGCACTAATCAACTCAGTGAGACCCTGTCTCTACATAAAACACAAAATAGGGCTGGGGATGTGACTCAGTGGTCGAGTGCCCCTGAGTTCAATCCCTGGTACCAAAAAAAAAAAAAGAGAGAGAGAGACTTGAATTTGATTCTCCACTTGCTGGATGTACAATATTAATTTGTGATGGCAGATCAATTATGCCAACGGTGCTTGAACACAATGCCCAAATATTGGTTCTTACCCCAAAACATCTTTAAATTACTACTTGGCTTTGAAATTCTAAGCCTCTATTCACGCTGCTTACTTCCTTTTCCATTCACCTCTTCTATCAACTCATATTCAACCTTCAAGAACCACCTCAAGGGGCTGGGAGTATGTAGCTCAGGAGCAAAGGGCTTGCCTTACAGGTATGAGACCCCAGGGTCAACCCCTAGCACTGGGAGGGGAAAGGAAGGGAAGAAAAATAAAGAATCATCTCAAATCCTTAATCTTCCATGAAGCTTCTCTCATAAATTAAAAACATATTGATCACTAATTATTGACTTCCTCAAAGTACTTGTACTTTCAGTGTCATGTTTCATCATGACTAAAACCATTTCCTAATCACTCCCTAAATAAGAATTTTAGTTCCCACAGAGAAATTTATACAGTTCATACGAAGCATACTGCTAGGCATACATTAGAAACTTGCTTAATTTAACTGAACAAAAAGAGAATAACAATAAAACATTTTTTAAAAAAGAAAGTTGGGCATGGAGGCACATGCCTGTAATCGCAGCTACTCAGAAGGTTGAGGCAAAAGGATCACAGGCTCCAGGCCAGCCTGGGCAAGCTAGTGAGATCTTATCTCAAAATAAAATTCAAAAAGGGCTCGTATGATAGAGCTCTTGCCTCATATGTGTGAGGCCCTGCCTTCAATCCCCTGCACAGGTGGAAAAAAAAAAAAGAATTCCCCCAGTGATTTTTTTTTTTTTGGTACGGGGGATTGAACTCAGGGGCACACAACCAGAGCCCAGCCCTATTTTGAATTTTATTTAGAGACAGAGTCTCACTGAGTTGTTTAGCGCCTCGCTGAGGCTGGCTGAGGCTGGCTTTGAACTTGTTATCCTCCTGCCTCAGCTTCCCAAGCTGCTGGGATTACAGGCATGCACCACCACGCCCAGCAATTGCATTTTTACATGTACATTTTATAGGAGAGCGTATATATGTGCTTCTATTTCAATGAATTTAACCAATGAATATGGCTTACTTTGGGGGAGGAAAAGAGTTGATTTTTATTTTTTGTTTTGTTTTTGTTTGGATTTGGACCACTGGGATAATAAAAGTCAGAGAGGATTTTAAGTAATTTCCTATACTTCAAAAAATCCAACTATCTAGATTTTCTGAAATTGCTCTAGACTTGTGGTCAATGTGGAAGAATTTATTACCAATCTCTCACAAATACAAGAATGGATAATGACTCTCTTTAGGGTTGGGAAACAAGTTTTTATCCAGAGTCTGACCTACTTCAATAAATTCAGCTGACACTGGCTATGAAATTAGTACTTAAGTTTTTAAAACTGCTAAAGTGCCCTTAAAGCAACCTAGAAGGACAACCCAACTGTACCTATGGGAGCTGCACTTGGGAAGGGCAAAAAGGATTCCTTCCACAGTGATTAATTCTACAAATTCATTTACATAAGATCCAGAATTACATAAAGAAAACACACTGATATATATATACAGAGCTTCAATTTTGTCTCATTCACAGGGAAATGAGCTTAAGTACCACTTAAATGTTCATTTTATTAATTGTAGAACTATTCAGAATTATGTTGAATCTATAGCACAGGTAGTTTCTTTGTTAACACACACTTTACATTGAAATGTTTAACAGAATATTCTAAGAGAAGAAGATTTGGCTAAAATTTTCCATAATAAAATTCCCTGTTTATGTATAACTCATCTTATGAGTTCTGTGTGTCCTTATAAATAGCAGTGGTTAAGTAACTAACCAATTGGTTAAGTAACGGACCAAAGAAACTGGCCAGTTGAATAGAACACAGTCACACTTCAACAATGATTGATATGTTACCAAAACTGATTCCCTATGACTTTCTTCTCCTAAGCAGTCAATACAACTTTGGAATAAAGAGATTATTAAAAGAAAATAACCCTCCTCAGTTCAAGTGTTATTTTCTCTGAAGACATTGGTAACACTTTAGATCAAGTATGGAGCAATTATGAATTTGTACAAATATGATACTTAATATTAAAATCAGAATTAGCCTACTTCCCATAGATTGTTTAAAAGCAACAAGCAATATTTATTCAATATTTTAGGTGTGCAAAAACTACATAATCAACTCTAATAATGTAAGGGGTATACATTTTAGAAAAAAATAAATTAAAATAATATATATTAGTAGTTTGCATAAATTATATGCATGCTTCCAAAGGAGGAATGATGCATTAATAGTAAGCAAGCTAACCTGAGTTTCACACTTGAGTATGACAGGGTTCTGGACATGCTACCCAAAACATGGCACCTTGGCATACTGCATATTTTAAGTTGAAGGAATTTGAGAAATAGCAGGTGCAAGAAGGACTTTCTGGCCTTCCCCTAAAGCAGGCCATAAGACCCTCATGTGAAAAATTTCCTCCTATAGCCAGAAGAAAGGAGCATCCTTATCTCCAAAGATGGAAGGACAACCAGAAACCAAATGATCAGCTTGGCCAAGTTTCTCCCCGTTTCCTACTCTGAGCTCACACCCCTGTGTCCTGTCATATTTTTTCCACAACTGTCTATTCTTCATCCAACCTAGTATAAAAACGCTCAGGTTTAACTGTTTCTTCAGGTCTTCATTTCCTTATGAAGGCCCCCATGTCACATAAAATGTCTACTGAATAAAGCTGTATGCTTTTCTCTTGCTGATCTGTCTTTTGTTTGGGGGCCCGAACAGAAAACTTAGAATGGGAAAAGGTATTTTTCTCTCATACCAGTGCTTCCTAATTAGAACCTTAAAAGAAGATAAACCAAAAGGAAACTAAAAACAAATTATAAAAAGAAAAATATTTTAACTAACAAGTGGGGGGGGGAATCCCTCTGCAGCATCACAGCCGTTATGTGTTAATTCTCCCAGCCTCTGTGGCACAGCAGTTTTTCACATGCAAATGCTGAACATGTCATATTCTTTGTGAAGGGGCTTGAGATCTGGATCAGAACCACCACTTATCTTAATGTTTAGCATTTTTTATCTTCCTTATTTGAAAATGATAAAAATACAGAATAGCCATCTACAAAAGAGGCCTACAAATACTCTATTAACGTGTAGTAACAACGCACTTGCCCTAACAGTTATCTAAATGTAATCTCATTCTGTTGACTTTCTGAGGGACAATTTAAGAACAAGTTTTAAAATAAGCAGCAGGGGTCCTGTATTCCGGATGAGAAAAGTAACTGAATAAAACTCAGACTTCATGAAAGAAATGTGAGATTAATTATTATATGCAAGCCACAGGATCAGAAACGTATTGTATAAATTGTCCCCTACAAATGCTCAATTGCCCACTGAGTATTTGATAATATTTACCGGCAACAATGAAATACTGTGATTTTAAAGTTTGTATTATTTTATCCTATACTCTAATTTTAATTCCTTTTAACTCTACATTAACATAAACACGTCAGACAAATTATCAGTTAAAATTTTCATTTAAAAAAGAAAAATGGGCAATAAGAAAATTAAAAATACATGTCAAAATTGGAAGGTAGCAGGGCAGTGTCACATGCCTGTAATCCCAGCGCTTAGGGAGGCTGAAACAGGAGAATCATGAGTTCAAATCCAGCCTCAGCAACAGCGAGGTGCTAAGCAACTCAGTGAGACCCTGTCTCTACATAAAACACAAAATAGGGCTGGGGATATGGCTCAGTGGTCGAGTACCCTTGAGTTCAATTCCTAGTACCAAAAAAAATTTAGAAGATAAAAGGAAAATCACAAGAGAGACATCAGACTGATGAATCATCATGTTTAAGAAAAATACAGTGATGGGGCTGGGATTGTAGCTCAGTGGTAGAGCACTTGCCTTGCATGCATGAGTCACTGGGTTCAATCCTCAGCACCACATAAAAGTAAATAAATAAAATAAAGATATTGTGTCCATCTACAACTAAAAAAAAAATTAAAAAAAAAAAAATAATACAGTGATGAGTCAGAAAATGGGATGACTTTCCAACAGACCAATTATGGGGTGAATACAAAAGTAATATAATTACATATTTTACTGGTTCAGTGGCAGAATGCTTGCCTAGCATGTGAAATGCCCTGGGTTCGATCACCAGCACTACAAAAAAATAAAATAAAATAAAATAAAATAAATAAGCCAAGTGTGGTGGCACATGCCTGTAATCCCAGCAGCTCATGAGGCTGAGGCAAGAGGATTCAAAGCCAGCCTCAACAATTTAGTGAGGCCCTAAGCAAACCAGTGAGACCCCATCTCTAAATAAAATACAAAAAGAGCTGAGGATGTGGTTCAGTGATTAAGCTCCCGTGGGTTCAATCCCTAGCACCAAAAAATAGACAGACAGACAGATAGATAAAATAAAAATCATTAAAGAATTGAAATCCTAGAATATAACATTTTGATTCAAGGAATGGGATTTGTTGGAATTAAAGCATTCTAAGGTCGTTGCATTGCTCAGGAGGATACAATATTAACTTTAGACTTTGTCAAGTTAAATATGTAAGTGAAGTGGAGAATTAATCCTTGGAAGAACAAAATAAAGTAGAGCTTCCAAACTAGTAAATGAGTGTAGACAGATCTGCACACAGGGTAGAGAGTAAAAGGACCAAAAGAAATATAATAACCAAAAATTAAATTCAAGGAAACAAGTAAAGCTGTATTAATTTTAGAGGAAACAGACTATACAACAAAAGCATCACTGCAGCTAAGCAGGAACACATCAGTGATTTCATGAAATTCAAGTCACAAAGAAAAAACCTAAAGTACCTAGAAATACAAGTACAAATAAACAAACAAAAATTGGCAAAACTATAAAGAAACTACAGCTTTCTCAGTAACTGATAGATCAACTGGGCCAAAATCAGTAATATAAAAATTTGTCCTAACCAAAACAATAATATTGAGTTAATGAATAAATGCAGAATATTAACTACAAACTACAATTCTTTCCAAACACACATAAAATGCATTTAGCTCTTGTACATTTTCTTTTTATTAGAATTAGATGTTTAAATGTATTTTATTGACCACACCAATAAAGCCTCAAATTCTTCTGTCTCACTAAGAAAGCTTCCTCCGTAAACATACCTAAAAAAACAAAAACAAAAACAAAAATATCTACTCAGAGGAATATTTACCTATCTTTTAAACAGCAAAAATGTATTACCTGAATAAGAATTAAGAGAAACTGTCCACCGTACTGTTAGTCCTATTAAGACTACTACTGTCATCCAGGACCACCGTTCCATAGTTCTCCAAATTCAGGGAGGAAAACAGAACCAGTTCCAGAATATTTTTAACACAGTCAGTCACTTATTTTTCTTGATCAGAAAAATGTTATCAATTCTTTGGAATCAGGAGTTTGAGAGATTTTAAATGATGCTTCACTTCCAAACAGTCAGAAATTGATAACGTCTATGAAGTGGCCTAGAGGGGAGAAAAAAAGAGAGATTTAGCTAAGCACAGTACCTTAACAATGAACCCATTAAACCAAATGGAAAGATGGAGAATCGACAGGGAGGGGGCTAGAGTAGGTACAGAGGGAAGGAAGTAGTTTGCCATTCCTTCTTCCTTAGTCTTGTAATTGGGAAATATACCTCAAAAGGTAGCTCTCTCCCTGTATAATGTGACTCAGTGTGTCTAAAGATACAGCAGAGGTTTGTTTTTACAAAGGAACATTTCTGAGAAGAAAAATGACAGAGACACAGATAGTGACAAAGTCAATTCTATCTAAAGCCTGTTTACCTACATGCAAATATAAGACCACAAGGATGGACAAGAGTGATTTATATCAGCCGGGCGTGGTGGCTCAAGCCTGTAATCCCAGCACTTAGGGAGGCTGAGATAGGAGAATCACGAGTTCAAAGCCAGCCTCAGCAATGGGGAGGCGCTAAGCAACTCAGTGAGACCCTGTCTCTACATAAAACACAAAATAGGGCTGGGGATGTGGCTCAGTAGTCGAGTGCCCCTGAGTTCAATCCCCAGTACCACAAAAAAAAAAAACACAAAATAGGGCTGGGGATGTGGCTCAATGGTTGAGTACCCCTGAGTTCAATCCCCAGTACCAAAAAAAAAGAGTGATTTATATCTTTGGTACAGAGAAAAGGAGGAATTTCATCTTTGTATTGACTTAGGAAAAGTCTTCCATAAAGTAATTTCTGAGGTTTAGTTTTTAATTCTTTTCTTCAAAAATACATGTATACAAAACTGAGCTCTATATATGTACTATGACTTGAAATGCAACTAAATAAACTAATTAAAAAAATAAATAACTAAAAAATCTAAAAAATAAATAAAATAAAAAATAAAAATGCCATTCATGAGAGAAAAAAATAAAAATAAAAATACATGTATACTAATCATATCAAAGTTTCATCTTAGAGAAATGAACCTTTGCAAAAAAAATCAGTAAGAATAGCCCAAATCTTAAGAGAAAATACAAAAGCAACAAATTCAATTAACCACTTGCATGTTTCTCCATCAACCTCTCCCTTTAGGCTGAGCATTTAAAAGTAAGATCAAGGCTAAGGATAAATTTCAGGAATAGAGAGAGCACTTGCCTAGCACACACAAGGCCCTGAGTGAGCCCCAGGAGCGGAAAAAAAAAGAAGCAAACTGACATTTTCCTCTTTTCTTTGAAAAATTATGGGCCATTTTAACCATAAAATATACTTTAACTTAAATACATTCAGAAAAATATGAATAAATCAACTGAAAAGTTGTATATGATGATGGGATTTGTTGTTACGCATCCACACATGCACACAACACACAACAATATAATTTAGCCAATACCACTCCCCAGCACTTTCCCCTCCCCTTGCCTCCTCACTCTTCAGTCCCTTTCTTCTATTGATCTCCCTTTGATTTTCATGAGCTCCATCCTCGTACTTCCTTTCCTTTTCCTCTCTAGCTTCCACATATGAGAGAAACCATACCTTAACCTTCAGAGTTTGATTTATTTCACTTAACATGATGGTCTCTAGTTTCATCCATTTTCCTGCAAGTAAAATAATTTCAGTTTTCTTTATGGCTGAATAAAACTGCAGTGTGTGTACATGTGTGTGTAGGCTGGTTCCACAGTTTTGCATAGCTTTTTATAAACAAGAGTATGCATGACTTTTAATTCTTCAGGATAAAAAAATAAGGAGTGGTATAGCTAGGTCACATAGTGGTTCCATGCCTAGCCTTTTGAGGAGCCTCAACTGATTTCCACAGTGGTTGTACTAATTTACGATTCTACCAACAGTAGAAAAGTGTTCCTTTTTCTCCACATCCTCTTCAGATTTATTATTATTTGTATTCTTGATGACTGCCATGCTCATTGGAGACATTCTATTTCCTGCTAAGACATAGTGTTTAAAATTTATAATTCAAATGCTAATCCCCAGATTTAAAAAAATAGTTTAATCAGAAAATTAAATCACTAATATGACCAAGTTAATTGTCCACAGTTCCAGATAATCACATGTAAGTACTTTTAAAGGAACCTTAACCAAAATAAAACTGCTAATAACACTTAATAATCATAATGAACTTATAAAGAATGTAAAACTTAGCTAATACCATGCTGATCAAGCATGCTAAGAGCACACTGGTGGAAGGGTCAGCTCACTCACAGATGAAAGAATCAAATACAGAAAGATTTGGACAGTATCTATGGAGGGTTTAAATCTAACTCCAGAAATAGTAAGAGATAAATTCAAACAAATTAACAGCTCTACACTGAAATGTGGGGAAAAAACCAACCGCGTGATTACTGAATAGGAGGCCAAAGGTAACTATGCACAAGATCCTAGGTTCAATCCCCAACACCAAAAATTAAGCAAGTAAATATTAGGAAAATTTTTCTAATAATTAAAGCTGTACAGAAATGAAAATGAGCTTCTTCTCAAAAAAGAAAGTTCCTCTTTAATAGGTTCAAACAGAAATAGTGACTACTTGACAGGAGTATTTTTAGAGTTAGAATAAAGGAAAAATTCCTAAAATGTCTTCTAAATCTGATTTTGGAAACAAATTATGGGTCTGAATGAATATTAATCATGTCAACACAAAAGAAGATTTGGTCTCCCCACATGCCGTTTCCCCTAATTCCTCATGACTATCCAGTATTGCCACTTAGAGTGTATTTGATGAGTAAAATGCATAGGGATTCATATCCTTCACAAGTAGCTCGTACTGAAAGACATCAAAAACACCTCTTCCACAAGGCATGGTAGTGCCCACCTATAATCCCCGCATTTGGGAGGCTGAGGCAGGAGGATGGCAAGTTTGAGGCCAACCTCAGCAACTTGAGGCCCTCTGCAACTTGAGGCCCTCCACAACCTGAGTCTCTAAATTTAAAAAATAAAAAATTTAAAAAAAAAAAACTAAGGGCTGGGGATGTGGCTCAGTGGTCAAGCACCTGAGTCCAATCCCTGGTACCAAAAAAACAAAACCAAACAACAAAAAGCTCTTTCTTACATCTACACTTAAAATCCAAACACCCAGCCATAAGACCCTCTAAAACCTGACCCATGCCTGCCTCTCCAATTTTATCTCCTTGCTCTTTTCCACAAGGTCTTTCCTCCCTTCTTAGAATCTGTCAAGTTGGTGCAAGCCTCCCTTCTGTAGCTGTGCTTGGAATTCTCTTAATTCAACTCACTGGCTAATCTTTTGTCATTCATGTTATATCTCAAGTCATCCCTTAGGAAAGATCACTCTCTCCCCATCCTACTAAAATTTTCTACTCTTAATGATTGTACCATTACCTTCTTTAATTTTCTTCACAATTTTTTTCACCATCAGAAACTATATTTTCACACAATATAAAAAAATCTCATACACAAAATTCTGAGTAAAAGAAACTGGACACTGAAGAATATATATCATATGGTTCCACTTGCTAAAGACTCCTATACAGGCAGAATTAATCTATGGTGTTAGAAATCAAGAAAGAGGACACCAATGGAAAGGAAAGAAAGGATAGAAAATGGCAGGGGTTTCCTGGGAGGTCTTGTGGGACTTTGAGAACGTTCTGTTTCTTGATTTGAGTGATAGTTAAAAGATGTTTTTACTTCGTAATAAGCCAACAAATAACGACTTATAATTTGTGTACAGTGTTGTTTTATATATTATATTCCCAATAAAAAAAGTATTAAAGGAAATGGCATTTACTTATCAACAAGAACGTAAGCAGTGTGTGAGCAGGGATCCTCTTTGTCTTAATAATTGATGTTGCCCTGCATTTAAAACAATGTTGGCAGAGCTGGGATTGTGGTTCAGTGGTAGAGCGCTTGCCTCGCAGGTGGAAGACACTGGGTTCGATCCTCAGCACCACATATAAAAAAATGAATAAATAAAGGTCAATCAACAACTAAAAAAAATTAAAAAAAAAAAAACAATGTTGGCAGAAAGCAGGAACCCATGAAGTATTTACTGAATGGAGGAGACTGGAGGGGGAAGAGAGAGGAGAACCAAAAACATGGAGGAAGGGGGTGGGCAGGAAAGTTTCTAATTTCACTAAGTCCTTGTGTAAAGATACTCAGACTTAACTGTTCTCTTCCCCTTAAATAGTAAAAAGATTTCTTTACAACTTTTTCCACCTGTAAAGCAAAGTACAGTGATTTTCTAAGCCATTCACACACCACCAAGTTGCCACGCAGGTGGCAGAGGCGGTTCCCGTGCTACTTTGCCCTGAGAGTGCATCCCGACAAGTACGCCTTCCACATCCAGAGCTGGACGAGTTCTTTTCGGTGTGGAAGACCCTCCCCACCCCCGCCACCCCCGCCGTCGCCACAGCTTCCTGGAAGTGCAGCTGCCCTAGGTGAGCACATCTGGCAGCAGGGACCCCTCAGGACATTTCTCCTCCCTTTCTGCAGCAGGCCAGACCCTCAGGACTGCAGGAACAAGATCGCCAGGATAGCTTCGGCCAGGTTGTGCCACCACCATCACCACTTCCCCTCACCCGACCCCCAAGCGACCGTGCAAGCTGAGCTGGGGAGGCCTCGCGTCACGTCCCTGGGAGTGGACTGGAGATGACAGCCGAGTCTCCAGCTCCGACTGTTGGCGCGGCGCGAATGCCCGACAGCCACCTATAGAGGATCGGGGTCCAGCACCCCAGAATCACGCTCTTACCCGCCGCTGCCGGACACTGGGATTCGCGCCCGCAGCGGGCCCCGGAAAGCGCCTGCGCGCTCGCCCCTGTCTCCGCGAGCCCGCGCCCGGCCCGCGCGCCCGGTGCGGGAGCGAGCCCGCCGAGCGTAGGGGCGGGGCCAGGCGGCGTGGGGTGGGGCCGGGCGGTAGCCTGAGTGCCTGGGATCGCGGCCTGTTTGGGAAGCCGGGAACCAGCCACTGGAACCCGAGAGGCCTGGCTACCCGGGTTAGGCCAGGGGCAGGTGGAAAGCCCCTTGCTCTTCTTTCCTGGGATCATGGCCAAGGCCTGAGCGGCTGCTTAGCCCACAAATTCCTCTCAGGGGCGTGTCCTGGCTCGTGTCGCAGAGTGGAGAGTCCTTAGCTGGTGCTCCTACCGGGCGGCAGGTCTTCCTTTGGGCCTGAGCTCTCAGGAGCTGCACAGCCAACCTCCAACCTCCCTCACTCTCTTTGAGCCTGCGAAGAGAATAATCCATAGTAAAGCTGGGACGTCAATTCATGTAAGAAATATTATTGAATGTCCATTTTCCAGAGTGTGTGGGTCGTGCACAAGAACAGCTCTGCCCTGGAATAGCCAGTGTGCACGCCCCATCAGGCCACTTGAATTACCTATTCCCATGCTTGCCCAAAATAACCACATTTTCCTCCATCCTTCAAAGAATACACTCACTCCCCGCCCTTCTGAATCCTGCCATTCTGTATAAGCCAACCCATCTATAAATATCAGCAAACATTTGGATATTGCTATGGCTTTCAACTAAGTAGGTCTGAACACCCTGGGCCTCAGTTTCTTCATCTGGAAAATGAATCAGTAAGGCTAGGTGAACTCCCAGATCTAAAACTTATTCTATTACAGAGAAATGGCCATCGGCCTGTAAATATGAAGAAATTGACCAAGTTTCTTCTCTCCAGGAATTGAATTATCTTTGGAAAGGCATTTTCATGCATAAAAGGAAGAAGCACATGTTGAATGTCACATTATTGGTATATACACTAAGCATTATAGGAGTTAAGACTTGGGTTCGTAGTGAACTACAAACTATCAGGAAATGCTTTTCCTGGAAGAGTCAGCTGGTTGTTGAAGAAAAACCTGGGCTTAGATCAGCCAAGAGAATAGAATGTGAGTTAGAATCTAGACAAAGGAAATGGTCAAGCCAAAATTGTAGCAGTTGAAAAGTACAGAATGTTTTCTCCAGGACAGATATATGGTGGGTACTGAAGGAGAGGGATGACTGGAGAACCTTAAATATCAGGCTGTGGCATTTGGAATTTATTTACTTATCAGTAAGGGGCCATTAAATGACTTTTAGCAAAGAGTCAAATATATAGTACAGTATTAGGGGAAATATGAAGTGGTGATAATGGATCAGATGAATCAGAGGGAGAGGCAGAAGTTATTATAGTAGTGCATGCATGGTTAGACAAAGATTTGGACCGAGATGATAATAGTGGAACTGGAGAGGAAGGGATCAAGGGAAGAGCAAAAATGTATAGGTCTTAGTAACATACTAAATATGTAGAAATGAAACAAAGGAGAGGGAAGAATTAAGGATGGCTCCCAAGTCTTCAAGTATGAATTACTAGAACTGATAGATCTTGGGAAGCCAGGAGAGGATTTAGATGGCTTGAAGGGAAAGATGGTGCATTGTATTGAGTTCAAGGTGACATCAGAACAACAAAATAGTAATATACCACTATTGATATATTGATACCACTCAGGTGCCAGTTATCAGAGCCCTGGAAAGAAGCTGGCACTAAAAAGGGAAAGATGAAAGCTTTCAATTGCTGAAGAACAAGGAAAGTAGCAGAGAGGGAAAACAGACAACCATTCTTGAGTTAAAAACATTTAAAGCCAAGAGGAGGAAGGTGAGCTGAGGAAATATAAGGTTACAAACATAGGGAGAAAACCTGAATATTTCAGGATTATATATATTAAGCATCTTGTAAATAAGAATCTTGTTTGGTAGATTCAAAATCATGTTTTACTGAATATAAGGTCTTGTCAGTTATAAGGATCAGCACTACTATTTTATGTACCACTAAAAACAACAACAAAGGTATCATTTAAACTAGTAATGATTATAAACTATAATTCAGAACCATTAATCTGTGAAAAATACACAACTTAAAATGATGAAAGTTGATACCAGTCTCTCCTTCCTGCGTACCAACCCAATAGCATTTTTTTTCTTTTTTTTTTGATACCAAAGACTGAACTCAGGAGCACTCTACCACTGAGCCACATCCCCAGCCCTATTTTGTGTTTTATGTAGAGACAGGGCTTAGCACCTCGCCGTTGCTGAGGCTGGCTTTGAATTCGTGATTCTCCTGTCTCAGCCTCCCAAAGTGCTGGGATTACAAGCGTGTGCCATGGCGCCCGGCTCAGTCCAATAGCTTTTGATCCAATATTTAACACAAAGCTGACACAATATTTGTTGAATAAATAGTATAAGGCACCACAAACCTTCTAATTCACAGCTGACCTACCCCACTACTGCCATCTACATTCCTACTCTTGCCCTTTCCCTCCAGTAGATACTATTTTTTACCTCTTTAAATAACAGATGTTCAGTAAATGCATTTTGCTTTTTTGTAAATGCAATGTCTTTTTGTTTTTTTCATATTTTTATTGGTGCATTATAATTATGCATAAGGTGGAATTTGTTACATATTCATACATACACACACAATATAACAATATAATTTGGCCAATAGTAAATACATTTTGAATGATAGTATTACTATCAGCAAAAAGGATAAGCCATAACAAAACTATAGAGCAGATCAAGTTTAGGGGCAGTATAGAATAGTGGTCAAGAGCTAGTGTCTGACTATGGAGAAAGGTTTAGATTTAAATTTCAGTTCTTCTACTTTCTGGTTATATGACCTTGATAAAATCTCCTAATGGCTCTATGATGTCATTACTTCACCCATAAATAATAATAATACAATATCATCTTCTTCAAGTTGTAATGAGAGTAAAATGAAATCATGCATGTAAAGCTTTGAGCATATTGCCTGGCATACAGTATGTAAATAACAGTATTCTAATTATGATCCACAGAATAGTATGTAATAACAGTATTTATACAGTATGTAAATAACAGTATTTATACAGTAAATAACAGCTATTCTAATTTATCTTTAATATGCTCTCACTATTTGATAACCTTTTCCCATCTTTGATGTTTTCTTTCTCCTACGATATAATAGCCCATACATGCGTATATTCATACCCCAACCCCAAAGTGTACTTTTCCAACTATAAAAATTTCTGTGAAATCAATTTACACTAATAAGTAATCCTTCACAGGAGTTGTCACATTTTTGTGTGGAACTTGGGAACATTATGTTAAACGAAATAAACCAAACTCAGAAAGTCAGGAGTCATGTTTTTTCTTGTCTATGGAACTTGAGAGGAAAAAGAAAAAGAACGATTGGGGAGAATCTCATGAAAATCGAAGGGAGACCAATAAAGTGGAGGAGGACCTGGGAGAGGGAGGAGGAAAAGGAAAAGGGAAAATACTGGGCAATGATATTGGTCAAGTATTGTCATATTGTGTGTATAGGCAAATATGTAACAAGAAGTCCCACCATTATGTACAACTATAATGCAACAATAAAAAATGGAAAAATAGGGGCTTGGATTGTAGCTCAGTGGTAGAGCACTTGCCTCACCTGTGTAAGGCGCTGGGTTTGATCCTCAGCACCACATAAAAAGTAAATATATTATGTCCATCTACAACTAAAAAAATATTTTTAAAAAATGGGAAAATACAGTTTCAAAGAAAAAAGAGTTGTCACATTTTTAAGGAAGATAAACCAAAAGGACCAATATTAATTTCCAAAGCCAGTTTGGCCAATAAGTGATAGCTTTGATTATCTTCTGCTATATAACAAATTGCTCCAAAATGTAGTGGCTTAAACAGCAGCATTTTACTTGATCACTATTCTGTGGATCAAGAATCCAGGCAGGGTTCAGCTGGGTAGTTATTCTGTCCCACTGGCATTGACTGGGAAGGGCTGAGAAGCAACTGAGGCTAGAACATCCCCATAAAGGACCCCAGCAGGCAGAGTGAATTTTTTACATGACAGCTTACTTCCCAGAGACAGCATTGCAAGTGTCAAAGGCAAAAGTTGCAGACACCTTAAATAACAGTCTTAAAAGTAGAAATAAAATTTATAAGAGGGGCTTTAGTTTGGACTGAGCTTCTGCACTAGACAACAGAACAAACCAAAATGGAGTTACTTATGCTGAACTTCCATGCCACCAAGAAAAAAACTAAGTTGTTTATCTGACCTGAAAAATTAGGAGAGAGAGAGAGATAATGGCCAGATTTCAAACAGGCCAGCATGATAAGAAAGTTCCCTCTACTTTAACCTTTATGGGGAAAATAACTTTGAAATGACCAATCAGCTTTTTGTCTCTCCTTTCACTTTCCTCAGCCCTTTTCTGTCTATAAAACCAACCTCCTCTACTCAATTCATCAGAACACTAGACTGTGGCACAATTCTAGAATCTCAAATAAAAACAAATTAAGATCTTTAAATTTGTTATAATTTTGTCCTTTGACAGAAGGTACACAATATCATTCTTATCTCTCCATTGGTCAAGTCACAGAGCTAGCTCTAATACAGGAGAGAAAAAATAGGAAGGAATTTGTGGCCACCACAGAAAAGCCTGGGATGAAATTAAAATGGAAAAGAGCCCAACTAGCTGTCTTAACCATTTTATTCTTGTTATTAGTCAGGAAATTGGAGTTCAAATCCTCTTAATTTCTTGTCTTTCTGCTATGTCTTTCATAAAAGCAATCACCTCTAGTTACTATTTC
Organism: Xerus rutilus; assembly: GCA_028644305.1. Classification (NCBI taxonomy): domain Eukaryota; kingdom Metazoa; phylum Chordata; class Mammalia; order Rodentia; family Sciuridae; genus Xerus; species Xerus rutilus. The sequence continues at coordinate 47,175,287 of CM053400.1, read as the reverse complement.
ATGTACAAATTTTATGATAAAAATAGTATATACCTAGTTTCAGGTTGAATTATGTCTCCCAACATTCTTATGCTTGAAGTCTTGACCCCCAGTACCTTAGAATTTGACTATTTTTGGAGACAGAAGTTTTAAAGAGGTAAAATTCAATGAGGTCATTAGGGTAACCCTTAATCCAATGGCTAGTGTATTAGTCAGCTTTCTGTTAGTGTGATAAAATACCTGAAATAATAAGTTTAAAAGAAGGAAAGGTTCATTTTGAATCATAATTTCTAGCCGATGGTTTATTGGATCCATTGTGTTTGAGTCTGCAACAAATTGTACATTATAGTGAAAGCATAAGGCAGAGGAGGCTGCTCACCTGGTAGCCAAAAAGTAAAAGAGAGAGAGGAGGAGCCAGGGTTCCAATCTCTCTTCAAATGCATGCTCCCACTAACCTAATTTCCTCTTAAAGGTTCCACCACCTCCCAGTAGCACAACAGACTGTCAACCAAACCTTTAGCACATGGGCTTTGGGGGAATACTTCAAATCCAAATTATAGCAGCTGGTACACTTATAAGAATAGGAAACTTGGACATAGATGTGCATGCACACTAAAGAAAGATCACCTGAAAACAGAGGAAAAGAAGGGCATCTATGAGTCCAGGAGTAGATCTCAGAAGAAAACGACCCACAGATACCTTGATCTGGGACTTCCAGCCTCAAGAACTGTGAGGAAATAAATTTTCTCCCTTTGCACCACTCTGCTTGTGGTATTTTGCTACAGAACCTAACAAACTAATACGTACTGTATTGGAGGTAATACATAGTGAGATAGGCAAACATTCTCATACAAATAATACTTTGATAATAGTCCTTGTCATATATCACGTCCACTCGCTAAGAAAACAAGCCCTTTTCTAAAATGGTTCCAGGACTTCCCAATTCCAGATAAAAATCATTCATCATATCATACTTGTTCTTTGAAATAGTATCCCCTTTTCTGTCAGTATATCTTCCTCAGTTGACCCTGCTGTGTCATTTTCATTCATTTAAAATCTCTGGCTCTTCTGAAATCTCCAAGTTTCATCATACCATTGCCGTCTGGAAGGCATAAAAGTCCACCTAAGTAGCATGGAGTTGGAGTTAACCTCCATATTCCCAAGTTTCAATACAGGTGCTAGCAAAATCTTTCATATCCAGCTCACTTGATATTCACAATAACTCTGAGAGGAAGGTAAGACAGATATTCTTATCCCCTTCTTACAAATGAGAAAACTTGAGAGCAACATTTTTCAAAGTATGTTCCATAGAACTCTCATTCAATAAGATAAATAACTATTGTTTGTTTGTTTTTTTAAATATAGTGTGAAGATGGTCTTTTGATGCAGACAAATTTGAAACAATGGGCTACATACGTCTGGGAAAGATATCCTACTCTAGGTCGTCTCAGAGCCTTTCATGTTATTTACATCATGATTTTCCACACAAATATAGACTTTCCTGATATTGGACCATAAAATCTTATTTCCACACCTACTTCATCCTACACTTCCCATCCTACAGAGTGATCAATAAAACACACTGTTAGAAATTCTGGTTTGAGACTCTAGACAATGCCCTAAGAGATATAGCAAACACATGTGTGAACTACGATTAAAACAGATCTCAAGGAGCTGTAGGTATAGCTCAGCTGTACAGCACTTACCTAGCATGCTCAAGGCCCTGAGTTTGATTCCTAGCTCTGAAAGCAAACAAACAAGGATCTCAGTTACTTTCATTCTAGTCTATAAAAGGAAGATAAATGTGAAATTTTACAAATTAAATTATAAAACAAAAATAAACAGAAAAAATAAAAATTAAAAACTAAAAGAAAACTAAAGAACCTAAATTTAGCAGGGTGTGGTGGCACACACCTGTAATCCCAGCACTTTGAGAGGCTGAGACAGGAGAATCGCGAATTCAAAGCCAACCTCAGCAAAAGCAAGGCGCTAAGCAACTCAGTGAGACCCTGTCTCTACATAAAACACAAAATAGGGGTGGGGATGTGGCTCAGTGGTCGAGTGGCCCTGAGTTCAATCCCTGGTCCCAAAAAAAAAAAAAGAATCTAAATTCATAGTTATACAACCTGCTTAGCTACACAGAGAGTAACTATTTCAAGTAACTTTAAAACACAGGAATTTGATGTTAAATCCCTCCTGTGAGATACCATAAATTTCTATTAAAATAGCCAGTTGAGGCAGCAGACCAGCTACTCCAGAAACTGGTTTAGATGTGGTGTCCCCTAAAAGCTCATGTGCAAGACAATGCAAGAGGTTCAGAGAAGTGATTGGGTTAGGAGAGCCTTAACCTAATCAGTGAATTAACCCCCTGACAGGGATTAACTGAGTAGTAACTGAGGTAATAGGATGTGGCAGGAGGAGATGGGAATTGGGGCATGGCTTTGGGGTATACATTTGTATCTGGCAAGTGGAGACCTCTTTCTCTGCTTTCTGATCACCATGTAAGCTGCTTCCCTCTGCCACACTATTCCGCCATGATGTCCTGCCTCACCTTGAGCCCAAGGAATGGAGTTGGCTTTCCATGGATTTAGACCTTTGAAACCATGAGCCCCCAAATAAACCTTTCCTCCTCTATAGTTGTGCTGGTCAGGGTCCTTTAGTCGCAGCAGCGAAAAAGCTGACTAAAACACTGAGGCAGGAAGATTGCAAGTTCAAGGCCAATCTCACCAACTTAGACCCTGTCTCAAAGTAAAAAATAAAAAGGACTGGGGATATAACTCAGTGATAAAGTGCCCCTGGACTCAATCCACAGCACTGCAAAATTAATTAATTAATTATTAGATAAATGAATTGTTAGAATTGTTATTTTGAACTATTGTATGTGTAAATCAGGATAAAGAAAATGAAGATTTATGTGATATTCAAATTTTTTCTTTTTCTTTTTATATGATACTGGGAAATTGAACCCTGAGGTACTTTACCACTAAGCTACATCCTTAGCCCTTTTTTTATTTTTACTTTTTATATTGAGGCAGGGTCTCACTAAATTTCCCAGGTTGGCCTGAACTTTTGGTCCTCCTGCCTTAGCCTCCCAAGTATCTAAATTTACAGGCATATTGGGTTGGATATTTAGCTCAATGGGAAAGCGCTTGCCTAGCATGCACAAGACCCTCAGTTCAGTCCTCAACTCTGAAAAAAAAAGAAATAAAATAAAGTTACAGACACGTGCCACTACACTGGTTGTGATGTTCAAATCCTATCATCCCTGGTATTTTAAGAGGAAGATTCTTAACATGAAAAAAAAAATGAGTTAAAGATGTAAGAAAAAGAAGTTAAATATCACTATGAATTAGGAGTTTATTTTATTGAATTACTGGAAGGAAGGAAAGAAGAAAAGAAGAAGGCTTAATGGTACAAGCCTGTGAACCCAGCTACCTGGGAGGATAAGACAGAAAGATGCAAATTCAAGGCCAGCCTGAGCAACAAGGTGAGACCCTGTCTCAAAAAAAAAAAGGACAGATGGAAGGAGTAAATAAAAAGAAAACATTTCCTAGCTGCTATATTTTGGATATGGTATAAGTGGGGTCCCCAAGGCATCATACATTGAAATATACCACATTGTGAGCTAGTAATAGGGTGGAAATTTAACCCAACTGGGTTTACAGGTGGAGTCTTTGGGAGGTGATTAGGATTTGATAAAGTCATGGGGTGGAGCCCCATGATGGAACCCTGGTGGCTTTATAAGAAGGGGGAGGGATACCAGAAGAGACACACAGATATATGCATGTGCCCTGTCTCTGGTCATGTGATACCCTGCACTGTCTCAGGACTCTGCCAGCAAGAAGGCCATTGCCAGATGCAGTCTTGCACCTCCAGAACCATGAATTAAAATAAGTCTATTGTCTTTATATAAGTCTCTAGTATTGTGTTATTAGAAACAGAAAATGGACACTCTCTTTCCACATGAAGTAACAGAAACAAAGCCAACCCAACAGCAATGGACATATTGTTTAGCGTGCAAATTGTAATTTGGAAATGCCATTTCCTACTAAAAGAAACTACAGATTCCTGGAGAAATAGCTAAGTACAGGTTTGGAAAAGAAATATGCAAAATTAAACCTAAAATATCTTGTTATACCAGATAGCAAGGAAATTATAACCCAAGCAACACCAGTGAGGCCATGTCAAAAGGATTTAGAAGTCAATTTGAAAATACTCCACTGGCCATGCACACACTCAACATCAATAAGCACAGAAACTATAATGGATGGAGACACATAATATATATTGTCTGTCAAATTCTCCGTGAGTTCATAATGATGCTTTTCTTTTTTTTTGGTACTGGGGATTGAACTCGGGGGCACTCGACCACTGAGCCACATCCCCAGCCCTGTTTTGTGTTTTATTTAGAGATGGGGTCTCACTGAGTTGCTTAGGGTCTCACTGAGTTGCTTAGCTCCTCGCCATTGCTGAGGTTGGCTTTGAACTTGACAGTCTCCTGTCTCAGCCTCCCTAAGTGCTGGGATTACAGGCTTGAGCCACCGTGCCCAGCTATAATGATGCCTTTCTTTGAAAAAATAAAAATATTCACCAATGGAGGAAGCTAGAAAATGGATTCATTATTCTGAAACTAGTAAATAAAGAAAAAGAACAAAGCAATTATTCTATCTTTCTTACTTAAACAGTTCCACTGAGTTGCCAAATAAGTTGTGTCAACCTACATTTTTAAAAACCAGCCAGAGAGCCGGGCGCGGTGGCTCAAGCCTGTAATCCCAGCACTT
>CM053400.1:47121773-47164283 GCA_028644305.1 Xerus rutilus | reverse complement strand
ATATATTTGAACATTTTGGAAAACAATTTTGATCTAGATATTTATGACTTGGTATATTGTTTATTCCACAAATTCAATAAGATAGGTTTCTTTAAAAAAAAAAAAAAAAGCAGCAGCCCTGAGAAGAGATATGGTAGATAGTTCAAATTCCCATTTTGCTTCTCTCATAATTGTCTGGACTATTTCTTTATTCTTTTCCTTTTGCTTGGTTGAGCTATAACCTCTAAAGTTCTAGAAGAGCAGTAGAGCTAAAAGTTATTAAGTTTTCTTAAGCAAAGATCACTTGTAAGTCTTGTTTGAAAAATGAAGCCCTGCTGTGAAATTAAAAGCACAAGACTGGAAGTCAGAAGGTTCCAATCCTGATGTTGCTACTTATTGATTGTGTTACCTTATCCAAAACACTTTAAATTTTAAGGCCTGCGTCCTGACTTATAAAACCAAATAGTTTTATACTAGATAATTTCCAAGGTTCAACCAATTCTCAAAATCCTATGAATGTATTATAATTAGCATTGTTAGTTTTTAATTAAGTGGGAACTTTTATTGAAAAAAGGGTAATATGTGCAAGTAGTACATTAAAAGTGGCCATAAGTGCAGGATGCAGTGGTGCATGCCAGTAATCTCAGCAGCTTGAGAGGCTGAGGCAGGAGGATTGCAAGTTCAAAGCCAGCCTCAGCAAAAGCGAGGCCCTAAGCAACTCAGTGAGACTCTGTCTCTAAATAAAATACAAATTAGGGCTAGAGATGTGGCTCAGTGGCCAAATGCCCCTGAGTTCAATTCCCTGTACCAAAAAAAAAAAGTTGTGGCCACAAATCAGGCGCAGTGGCCCATGCCAGGCAGGATGATCACAAGGTTTAGTCAAGCTTGGGCAACTTAGCAAGACCTTGTCTCAAAATAAAATAAAAAGGACTGGGATGTAGCTCAGTGGTAGAGCACTTATCTAGCATGTCCTGGGTTTAAACTCCAGCACTACCAAAAAAAAAAAAAAAAGCCACAATTCTTTGCAGCTCCTTCCACTAAGAATTGGTGTATTTTCCCACTCTTTGAACATGGGCTGACCTTGTGATTTGCTTTAGCTGATAGGAAAGTAGCAGTGTTGTGTGAGCTCCTCTGGAGTCTAGGCCTCTAGAGGGCTTGCAGTGTCTACTCTTACTCTCTTTGAACACTGGCATATGAAAAAGCCAATCCCATGCTGGAGACAGATGGCTCAGATGACATTGCAGTGGGTGGGAGAGTTACTGGGGATAGAACCCAGGGGCAGTCTACCTCTATACTACATCCCCAGCCCTTTTTATTTTATTTAGAATCATAGTCTTGCTAAGTTGCTAAGGCTGGTCTTGAACTTGCAATCCTCCTGTTGTAGCTTCCCAAGTCACTGGGATTACAGACATGCACCAGGGACCCAGCTAACATCTGAACATTTAAGTAAGGTCATGGTAGACCATCCATTCTCATCTAGTCATCAGATGACTGCAGCTATATGAGTGACTGCAGGCAAGGCCAAGAGAAAGGAGTAGCTGAGCCATGCTCTAATAGCTGACCTCTATAGTTGTAACCAAATAAAATGTTAGATTAGCCATTAAATTTTGAGGTGGTTTCATATAAGCAATAAACGACTAGTACAATATATCTTTTTTAAAAATTTTTAAAATTTATTCTAATTAGGTTTACTAACAGAATGCATTTTGATTCATTGTACACAAATGGAGCACAACTTTTCACTTCTATGGTTGTACACAATGTAGAGTTACACCATACGTGCAGTCATACATGAACCTAGGGCATTGTTGTCCATCTCATTCCACCATCTTTCCTGCTCCCATGTCCCCTCCTCTCTTTGACCAAAGTTTCTCCATTCTTCCCACGCCCCCTCCCACATTATGGATCAGCATCAACTTATCAGAGAGAACATTCAGCCTTTGGTTTTTTGGGATTGGCTTACTTCACTTAGCATGATGTTCAATTCCATCCATTTACCTGCAAATGCCATAACTTTATTCTCTTTTAATGTGGAGTAATATTCCATTGTAGCACAACATATCTTATAATTTAGAATAAACAGAAGAGCCAGGCGCAGTGGCTCAAGCCTGTAATCCCAGTACTTAGGGAGGCTGAGATAGGAGAATTGAGAGTTCAAAGCCAGGGCAAGGCGCTAAGCAACTCAGTGAGACCCTGTCTCTACATGAAACACAAAATAGGGCTGGGGACGTGGCTCAGTGGTCGAGTGCCCCTGAATTCAATCCCCAGTACCAAAAAAAAAAAAAAGAATAAACAGAAGTATGTCTTCCTTCCTCCCCAAAACTGTAGTCCTCATCCCCATCAGACAGCAACTCCCACTGGTCACTTAATTTTTTTTTTGGTACCGGGGATTGAACTCAGGGGTACTCGACCACTGAGCCACATCCTCAGCCCTGTTTTGTGTTTTATTTAGAGATATGGTCTCACTAAGTTGCTTAGCACCTCACCATTGCTGAGGCTGGCTTTGAACTTGCGATTCTCCTGTCTCAGCTTCCCAAAGTGCTGGAATTACAGATGTGAGCCACTGCGCCCAGCTCGCTTAAAATTAATATGAAACTTACTCTAAAACTTTCATATAAATGGCTTCAGTGTATTCCATTCTAGAGATATAGCATAATTTATTTAACCAAGATCCTTCATATGAACATTTAGGTTGTTTCTCTTTCTTGTTATTTACAAACATGGATGCAGTGATCATTTCTGAACGTACACATCTATGCCTACATGTAAGTCTGTCTATAGGTGATGGGGATGGAGATCAAGGATAGTGCTCCACCACAGAGAGGTCTGGAGACTGCAAACAAACTTCTGTTCAACAACCAGAACTAGCAGGGGAGTCCTCAATATCAAAGAGGGTAATCCCTACCCAAGAAAGCTGGTATTTTTGTTTAGCTTTTGTTTCCCTACCAAAATTACTCTTCACTGTCCTAAGTGCTGTGTGTGCTCCTCCTGGCACATTAGAGCAAGCTTCTTTTGCTGAAAGATATAATTGCCACATCCTTTGCCCAGACATCTATCCTATGCCAAGGAACCTACCCAACTTTCTGACTATGATCTCCAGTCTCATAATCTCCTCTCACTGAGAGGAGTTTGCATCCTGACCAAAGGGCCACCAAACAGGTCAATGTCGATAAAGCCAATGCCTGGCTTCCTCTACATTATATCCCTAAGAGCTTACTTGACTTTATTCTGTCTTCCCTGCCACTCAGTTCTCACTCTAGTTTTTGCTCTCTAGAACCCTTCTTCTAGCTTTAATATTCCAGCTTTTACTCCTTATCATTTGTGGGCAGCCATGACCCGCTCTACAAATCAACTCATGCAGATCACAGGCCCCAGTGGCTCTGGCTCAAGGTGCACACCAGCACTCCCCAGGCAAAGTCCTTCAAATCTCTCCTTAGAGAAGCACATTCACTCTCACTTCCCCAAAGTACCTACATTTCCAATGATGAGAAACCCAGTCTCTAAGGCACCCAATCACTCTGCTTCAGGCTGCTGAGGGCAAACAACTCTTAGCACGTAAGACCAAGACTTTCCCATGGCCCTTTCTCCCAGATGAGCATCTTCAACCATTTCCTCCTCAGTTCTATGCCTTGACCCAATCTTCTTCTGTTTTCATTAAGGGATTGAACCCATTTATAAAACAAATCAGACTAGAAAAGGAGATACCACTCCTTGCTGCTAAAGGAGGCCATTACATCCAAATTCTAGTCAATGATTTTGTAGCGGAAATCAGTCACTAAGGTACCCAGGAATCATTTTGCTTTCCTAACAAAAGGGATTAGATGCAGTGTGTTCAGGCTTTTTAATTCCTATTCCTTTTTCCTTCATTAAAATGAAAGTAATACCTGGAAGTCTGATGACTCTCTTGCAACCATGTGTATTAGTTTTCTGTTGCCAAATTACCACAAACTAACTGGCTTAAAGCACACATTTATTATACTATTGTTCTGGAGGTTAGAACTTTTCCAATCTCTAAAAGCAGCCTACGATTCTTAGCTTGTGGCCTCTCCCTTTATTTTCAAAGCAAGTAGTATAGCATCTTCAAATCTCTTCCTCTTCCTCCAACATCTGCTTCCAACCTATCTCCTTCTCTGACTCTTGCCTCCCTCTTATAAGGATACTTTTGGTTATATCGTATCTATTTGGATTATCCAAAATAATCTCCCCATCTCAATATCCTTAACTAACTCACATCTGCAAAATTCTTTTTGCCATGTAATGTGATATATTTATAGGTTCTGGGTATTAAGATGTGGATATCTTTGGGGACAATTATTCTGTCTTTCATAAGTAACATGCATAAAGAAAAAAGCTGAGGATGGTAAGACAGAAAGATGGGAGAACTCAGAGTCTTAATGACATTACTGAATCATAATCTCAGCTCTAAATGACCTACTTCTAAATAATTAAATGTCTTCATTGCTTAAGTCACTATTTATTTATTTTTATTTTTTATTTTTTTGGTACTAGAGATTGAACTCAGGCGCACTCAACCACTGAGCCACATCCCCAGCCCTATTTTGTGTTTTATGTAGAGACAGGGTCTCACTGAGTTGCTTAGCACCTCGCCGTTGCTGAGGCTGGCTTTGAACTCACAATTCTCCTGTCTCAGCCTCCCTAAGTGCTGGGGGATTACAGGCTAGCGTCACTGCGCCCGGCTACTATTTATTTTTTTATATTTTATTTTTTGGTACCAGGAATTGAACCCAGAGGTGCTTAACAACTGATCCACATCTCCAGCCCTTTTTATTTTATTTAGAGATAGGTTTTCACTAAATTGCTGAGACTGGCTTTGAACTTGTGATCCTCCTGCCTCAGCCTCCCAGGCCGCTATGATTACAGGCATGCGCCACTGCGCCTGGCTGAGTAAGTCACTGTTAATCAGTTTGTTATTTACTTGCAGCTGAACACGTTCCAAGGAAATACGCTGTATGTTTTGGACATGTTGAATTCCCTGAAAGTGCCCTACTGTTTTGTCTGAGCCGTTGTTTTCCCTTTTTACACGCTAACATACACCAACCCCCTGACACTCCATTCACCTGGCTAACTTACATTTCTCATTTACATATCTTTTCAGATGTTCCTCCCTGCCTGCCCAGAGGTCTACCACTACTCACTAAATTCTGGTTGTATGTTATTTCTCGGTGTCTCCATGTCAGCCTGATCCTCCCTGAGCATATTGTCCTTTACCTATTTATAAGCTCCTTAAGGCATAGTCTGTCTTACTTGTTTTTGTTTTTTTGGAGGAGGGGTACGGGGATGGAACTCAGGGGCACTTGGCCTCTAAGCCATATACCCAGCCCTATTTTGTATTTTTTGGTTTAGAAACAGGGTCTCACTGAGTTGCTTAGTACCTGGCTTTGGCTGAGGCTGGCTTCAAACTTGCAATCTTCCTGCCTCAGCCTCCTGAGCCACTGGGATTACAGGCATGGCCACTGCACCCGGTGACTATCTTATTTTCAGCTGGATTTAGATGTTAAAGGCTATCATCAGGAATCAGCTTCCTTCCATTCCCTCAGATCTGCTTTTGTTTCTCTTGGCTTTGTCCTGGGCAGATTCTTCCCCCATGGAATAAGAAGGCTGCAGCAGCTACAGGTTTACCTTTTACCAACTTGGCAACCTTGATGGAAAGAGAGTGTCCTTCTTACATTATTAGGTCCAGAAAAAGATCTGATATGACTTTCATTGGCCTAAATTAGGCCAGACATGCTGGATGAGCAAAATTCATTGATGATCACGAGGGAAAGAGATACATATAGTCTTTTTTTTGGGTACTGGGGATTGAACTCAGGGGCACTCGATCACTGAGCCACATCCCCAGCACTATTTTGTGTTTTATGTAGAGACAGGGTCTCACTGAATTGCTTAGCACCTCGCCCTTGCTGAGGCTGGCTTTGAACTCGTGATTCTCCTGTCTCAGCCTCCCTAAGTGCTGGGATTACAGGCGTGAGCCACCGCGCCCGGCTACATATAGTCTTCTTTTCTTGAGCACTTACTATGTTCCAGACATCAAGCTAAGACATTTTTATTCATTCTAAAACTGTTACTGGGGCTAGGAATCTAGCTCAGGAGTACAGCACTCGTGTAGCAGACTCAAGCCTTTGGGTTTGATCTACAGCACCACAAACAACCAAACAAAAGCAGAGGAAGGGTTTGAGAAAGGCTGATCAATGCATACTAAGTTACGGTTAGATAGGAATAAGTCTTGGTATGCTATTGCACAATGGGGTGACTACAGATAATAATAAGGTACTACATATTTTAATAAACTCAGAGGAAGGATTTTGAACATTTCACCATAAAGAAATCATTGGGGGTAAGGGAGGCACACACCTGTAATCACAGTTACTAGGGAAGCTGAGGTAAGAGGATCATAAGATTGAGGCCAGCCTCAGCCTGAGACTCTGTCTCAAAATAAAATTAAAAGGGATAAGGATGTAGCTCGGTGTGAGAAGCCTGGGTTCAATCCTCAATACCAGGAGGGGGAAATAAATGTTTGATGAAATAGGTATGCTTAACCTACGGAAACATTACATAACATATACATGTATGGAAACATCACATGGTATCCCCATTTTCATATACAACTTTCATGTATCATCTTTTTTAAAAAATTACTAGAGGTTGAGAGAGAAGGATCAAAGCCAGCCTAGGCAACTCAGGGAGACCCTATCTTAAAATAAAAACAAAAACCAGCTGGAGTGTATCTCAATGGTAGAGTACTTGCCTAGCATGTGTGAGGCCCTGGGTTCCAACCACTGTACTGCAAAAAATTAATTCATTAAGAAAAGAAAAAAACAGTTGCTGAATACATACTGCATGCTAAGCATGAGAACAAGAAAGATAGTCCCTGTTCTCAATGGACTCAAATCTGGGAGTTTCTAACAATTATCTCATTTAATCCTTTCAATGACTATACAAAGGCTGGGGCTTGTGGCTCAGTGGTAGAGTATTTGTTATCATTCACAAAGACCTGGGTTCAATCCTTAGTACTGCAAAAATTAAAATAAATAAAATAAAATAGCATGAAGCTACCTATCCAGATGGCAAGCAGACCATTCGCTGAGACTGACTTCCACCTCCAGTGGGAAAGCTAATGTCCCTTCAGCCCTTCTGAAAAGACCAAGGGAATTATTCTCATTACAATGGCTTCTGGCTTTTGGTCTTTGTCTTCTAGGTTCTCGGTCTTTATTCTATACTGTTGCTTCTCTGTTATCTCAGCCTCATCATTGATTCAAATGTGTAACAACTCTATTATACCAAGACAAATATATTAATCTCCTACACCTCATTTTGTACTGAGAAGAAAATCAAGTTGGTTCAAACACTTGTGTGAGATGAATCAGTGGATGAGGGGCAGGACTGGGCCAAGAAGTCAGATTTTCTTTCCCTTCATCATTCTGCCAGTCATCAGGCACCCTGTGTAGGGCAGGCTGGGGTAAGAAAACTGGAATGGCAGAGCCCGTTTTTTTGCAAATAAATTGCAACTCTAAGAGTTTTTAAGCCGGGCGCAGTGGCGCATGCCTGTTAATCCCAGCACTTAGGGAGGCTGAGACAGGAGAATCGCGAGTTCAAAGCCAGCCTCAGCAAGAGCAAGGTGCTAAGCAACTCAGTGAGACCCTGTCTCTACATAAAACACAAAATAGGGCTGGGGATGTGGATCAGTGGTTGAGTGCCCCTGAGTTCCATCCTGGTACCAAAAAAAAAAGAGTTTTCAAGTCTTCACTGCTTATTAATTAGTGGTCTGTTTAAGTCTGCTCAGGCTGCATAACAGAACATGGAGTAGCTTAAGCAATAGCAATTTATTTTCTCACAGTACTGGAGTCTGGAGTCCCAGATCAATGTTCATCAGGGTCAGTTCCTGGTGAGTCCTCTTCCTGACTTGCAGAGGGCAACATTCCAGGCCTTTCCTTGTGGCATGTGAGTGGGCGGGGTGGAGGGATTTAGATAGATCTTTCTCCTATAAGACCACTAGCCCTATCAGGGTCCCGTTTTTTGACTCCATTCAATTTTGTTTCCTAAATACCATATCTCCAGATACAATCACATTGTGAGTTAGGGCTGCAACCTATGAATAGAGGGAAGGGCACAATTAAGTGCATAGAAGAGTCCTATTAAGTGTTAGGGAGTAAAATTTATCATCTCAGAAAATATGTTTACTTGCCTCCCCAAATCGTTGTGACGTCTTCATTATGAAAATGATGAGCTATGGAGAAACCATTAAGTATCATTAGTAAGGCAGAAGAACTTGTCAATCACCTAACAATTCTTTTTGTGTGTGTGTGTACTTTTTCACCAATGTGCCACATTTAATAGGTTCACAGTGCTTTTACTTGGCATCGATTATGAGTTGGTTTCAAAATTCACTATTACATCAGTTGGTATGATTACTAATCTCTCCATTCCTTTGGGGCAATTCTGCCAACGGGGGGACAGGTTCTATTAGATTTGTATTTGTCCATACAGCAATACAGAAAGTGGCTCCCCTAGCTAATACAGCTTCACCATATTTGTCATGGAAATTATGTGTACATTTCTGGTGGCTCTGCCTTGCCACTGTTTGCTGAATGCTTTGAACTTGGAGACGATTTAGTGTGTTCTTGGGAAAGAAAGAGAAAACTGAAGCAACTGCAGCTGCTGTTGCTCCAGGTAACTTTGCAAAGAATCCTGGAAAACCATCACCCATCAATTCTCAAGTGCCTACTCTGCCCTAACCATGGTCATAAGCATATATATATTAACTGATTTCATCCTCTCAACCACCTTGTTAGGTAGATCCTATTGATCCTATTTTTTTTTTTTTTTTGGTATCAGGGATTGAACTCAGGGACACTCGACCACTGAGCAACATCCCCAGCCCTATTTTTGTGTTTTTTATTTAGAGACAGGGTCTCACTGAGTTGCTTAGTGCCTCTCCATTGCTGAGGCTGGCTTTGAACTCACAATTCTCCAGTCTCACTCTCCCAAAGTACTGGGATTACAGGCGTGTGCCACCACATCCAGCTTCCTATTTTAATTCTCATTTGCAGATGAAGAAATGGAACTATCCAATATCACACAACCCATTATTTTTTATTTAGTTTGCCATCTTAAATGCTTAAAATGATCGTTTTAAGTTTAAAAGCAGAAACTAAAGCAACTGAAAATTATAATCAACTCAAATCAGCAAGTGCAGTGATTCCTCCTAATTCCTGAGGATGTACGTCAATGGTAGAAAACTTATCCAGCATGCCCAAAAGCCCTGGATTTGATCCCTAGTACCTCAAAGAAAGCAAGCAAAAAATACCTTCTAAAGGTTTGACAATTCCAGCTATTGATGTCATATTCAAGTTGCCATACCTTGCAATTATCAGTAGAATGATGAATTCGCGTCTTCAAAATAACACTACTTATTTTTAAAATATCACTACTTATATTTAAAATATCAAGTATAAGCCGGGCACGGTGGTGCACACCTGTAATCCCAGCAATTTGGGAGGCTGAGACAGGAGTATCGCGAGTTCGAAGCCAGCCTCAGCAATGGCGAGGTGCTAAGCAACTCAGTGAGACCCTGTCTCTACATAAAACACAAAATAGGGCTGGGGATGTGGCTCAGTGGTCAAGTACCCCTGAGTTCAATCCTTGGTACCAAAATAAATAAATAAATAAAATTTTAAAAATAAAATATCAAGTATAATTGGGAGGCCACCTCCCCACCCCAACCACCCAATCAAGGTGACCAACTATTCAAGTTTGCCTGGGATTGCCTTCTCTTCTAGTCCAGAAACAATTGTACTCTTCCAAAGGTGGTTTGGACCAGATCTTTGTTGTTGGTTTTGTTTTTGCTCAAAAGCAAAAAAAGAAAGAAAGGAAGAAAACTTCCAATTTTTTTCTTGTGGCCTCTTTTCTAAGATTATAGATGATAAATTCTAGTTTTAACTTGAAAAAGGAATAAAATTTAAAAAAAAGAAAAATGATGGTAGGGCAAGAACCCACACTGCCTGGTCCAGGTCACTACAGGGAAGCACGATTTCCCTCAGCTGTTGAGTCTCACATTCATGCACAAATACTCTCACCCCAACTTTGAGAATCAGCTTGAATTGGGGCAAGTCTGTGACACCCTGGACATTTTCTCTCAGTCAGCTCTCTCTCCCCCATGGCGGGGCATCTTTATAAAACTTGGTCAGGCAAGACTCAATCTGTAGCCGGGCGCGGTGGCTCACGCTTGTAATCCCAGCACTTAGGGAGGCTGAGACAGGAGAATCGCGAGTTCAAAGCCAGCCTCAGCAATGGTGAGGCGCTAAGCAACTCAGTGAGACCCTGTCTCTACATAAAACACAAAATAGGGCTGGGGATGTGGCTCAGTGGTCGAGTGCCCCTGAGTTCAATCCCCAGTACCAAAAAAAAAAAAAAAAAAAGACTCAATCTGTTGTTCCAAATCATTTGTTAATGACCTAAACTTTGTCCCAGAGTACTTAGGCTTTTTTTAAAAATTTTTTTTAGTTGTTGATGGATCTTTATTTTATTCATTTATTATTTATATGTGGTGCTGAGGATCAAACCCAGTGCCTCATGCATGCTAGGCAAGCACTCTACCGCTGAGCTACAGCCCCAGCCCATACTTAGGCTTTTGACAGGTAGAGTCCAGTTACTTTAATAAAAAAGCTTCCTTCCTGTCTAAACTATTCTCTTTGATCTGTACTTCAAAATACCTGTTTTAAAACTCAGAAACTAAGCACATACTTTTTTCTCTATGAGTTTCTGCTGCGACACATGATAATACCTAATATTCATTATATTACATAATAAAGACACTACCTCATGAGGTTTAGGTAACAATTCAATTCAATTTCACTACCTAGTGAAATCTAGTTCCCCAAGAGTGTTTACAGACCAATCACTGTTGCAAACACTTTACATGCACTACCTCATATAGTCACACAACAACTTCATGCAGTAGGTACTGTTGTTATCCTCTTGCTACAGATGAGGATATTCACAGTCAGGTTACACAGTTCACATGGCTAGGAGATGGCAGGGCTGGATTTCAAGCCAGGCAGTTAGACTCCAGGTTCTGTCCACTCTTCACTCTTGCCATTCTGCTTCTGCCTCTCAGAGAAATAGAGAGGCCACAGAAGTACCAAAAAAAAAAAAAAAAATCAGCCGGGCGTGGTGGTGCACACCTGTGATCCCAGCACTTTGGGAGGATGAGACAGGAGAATCAAGTTCAAAGCCAGCCTCAGCAACAGCGAGGTGCTAAGCAACTCAGTGAGACCCTGTCTCTACATAAAACACAAAATAGGGATGGGGATGTGGCTCAGGGGTGCTCTGTGGCTCAGGGGTTGAGTACCCCTGAGATCAATCCCTGGTATCAAAAAAAAAAAAAAAAATCAAAGACTAGCTGCAGATATAGTTCAGTGATAGAGCCTGTGCTTAGCATTTACAAGACCCTGGGTTTGATTCCCACACAGAAAGAATGGAAGGAAGGAAGGCAGGGAGGGAAGGATGGAGAGAGAAGGAGAAAAGACTTAAAGGTTAGTATTTCAAAATATTATCATAATACTCTATTTTGTAATACATCAGAAAAGATGGATTGATAAAGGATCAATGGATGGATGGATGGATGGCTAGATCAATTATGTGATAAAGCAAGTATATTCAAATGTTAATGGCAGAATGGTGAGTATACAAGTAGTTATAAAATTCATTTTCCACAATATTGGTCCCCAAATGTTACTGCAGCATATTTGCAATCTGAGATCCACTCAGGTGATCCTATCTTTTTAAAAAATATTTGACCCCTGGGCTAGGGTTGTGGCTCAGTGGCAGAGCACTTGCCTTGCATATGTGAGGCCCTGGGTTCGATTCTCAGCACCACATATAAATAAATGAATAAAATAAAGGCCTATCAACAACTAAAAAAATATTTTAAAAAAATATTTGACCCTCTCCTACATCTTCCTCCATATAGATAGCACACATTTAAAAAAAAAAACTTAGTTGTAGATGGACACAGTACCTTTATTTATTTTTTATGTAGTGCTGAGGATCAAACCCAGTGCCTCACATGTGCCAAGCAAGCACTCCACCACTGAACCACACCTCCAGCCTGACAGTACACATTTAACTACCAAATTGTACAGGAGAGACAAAATGCCATGAGATTCTGAAGCAAGAGCCATCACAGTGGACTAGTTTGGAGTGTCCCTAACAAATGTCACTGAGTCTTGTTCCTCTAGACTGTGGCAAGTAGAGGAAAGAGAAGGAGAAAGACTAAATAATATTTAGCACAGAGAAGGCCCCTGTGCTAATAATCTGCGTTAACATTTTTAAAGGTGGCTTAGTCTGTTACAACTGCTATAACTAGAGACCATAGGCCTCGTAGCTTGTCAACCATAGAAATTCATTCCTCACAGTTCTGGAAACTGGGAAGTCTGACACCAAAGCACCTACGGATGTGGGGTCTTACACACTACTGCCTTCTCACTGTGATCTCACAAGGTAACAGGGCAAGAGATTTCGCTGTGGTCTTCCTTTTTTGCTTTAAATAATTTTTTATTTAATTTACTCATATTTTCTTTTGCGACCTTTATTTTATTGCATTGTACATACTTAAGGTGGATAACATGCTGTTTTGATATACTTACACATTGTGAAAAGATTACTATGTCAAGCAGATTAAGGGTGTTAATCCCATTTATCTGCTCCCTTGACCTCAGCACCTCCCAAAGACTCTACCTTCAAATTAGAAGTACTGGTGAGTACTTGTATACTCACCATTCTGCCATTAACATTTGAATGTACTTGCTTTATCACATAATTTCTAATCTCTACCTTGAGATGAGAAGTTCAACATATAAACTGGGCGCAGTGGCGCATGCCTGTAATCCCAGCACTTTGGGAGGCTCGAACAGGAGAATCGCAAGTTCAAAGCCAGCCTCAGCAACGGCTGGCGCTAAGCAATTCAGTGAGACCTTGTCTCTACATAAAACACAAAATAGGGCTGGACATGTGGCTCAGTGGTCAAGTACCCCTGAGTTCAATCCCAGTACCAAAAAAAAAAAAAAAAGAATTTCAATATATAAATTTTGTGGGGAACATAAACATTCAGTGCATTGCAGGAGGGAAGTTAGAAGCTGAATGCAAATTATTTGCCAATACCTAGATTATACTTAAAGCCCTTAGTATTGTCAACATTTGAGCTGGCTGCAGTAGCAGCTGTAATCCCCAGCTGTTTGGGATGCTGAGGCAGGAGGACTGAAACTTGGAAACCAGTCTGTGAAACTTGGGGAGATCCTGTCTCAAAAAATAAAAAGGGCTCAGGATATAAATCAGTACTAGAGCAACACTGAGTTCAATCTTCAGTACCAAAAGGGAGGAAAAAAAAGACAGCTAACATTTGCCCAGGACTGTTTCAAACACTGTACAAGTATTAGTTCACTTCAGAAGGGTACATATTATTATTGTCCTTATTTCACAGCCAAGGTAACTACAGTAGAGAAAGGTTAAGTAACCTGTTCAAGATGACACAGCTAATGACTGAACTAGAATCGGAAATCAGACAATTTCATTTATATTCCAGTGCTCTTTATTTTTATTTGTTCTTTTTAAACACAAATGACAGTGAATGTATTTTGACATATTATACATACATGGAGTATAACTTATTCTAATTAGGATCCCATTCTTGTGCTTAAACGTGGTGTGGAGTTTCTCTGGTCATATATTCATACATGAATATAGGACAGCTAAGTCCAATTCATTCTACTTCTTTCCTATTCCCATCCCCTCTACCTTCCCTTCATTCCCCTTTGTCTAATTCAGTGAACTTAGATTCTTTCCTTTCCTCCGCCTAATTGTGTGTTAGTATCTGCATATCAAAGAAAACATTCAGCCTTTGGTTTTTTAGGATTGGCTTATTTCATTTAGCATGATGGTCTCCAGTTCCTTCCATTCACCAGCAAAAGCAATAATTTCATTCTTCTTTAAGGCTGAGTAATATTCCATTGTGTATATATACCATGTTTTCTTTATCCATTAATCTGTTCAAGGGCACCTAGGTTGGTCCCATAGCTTAGCTATTATGAATTAAGCTGCTATAAACATTGATGTGCATACCAGTGCTCTTGACCACACCCTTCTACTGCCTTTTGTTACGCTTCAGTGTAATTTATAACTCTCCCATCCAAATTTTGAAACAACTGACAAGCAGAAACAGGAGTCAGAGATATTTAAAAAAAAAAAAAAGCTAGCTTTATTTCTGGTGAAAGCTAAATTGAAGGATGTACAATCAAGTAATAGTCACTGGCCTTGCAGACCAGTGACTGCAGATAGGCCTTGCCTATCATAGGCAGTTGTCCTCACTCACAGCAGAAGTGTGTTCTGGTGAGATATGTGCATGGCAGAGACTGATACCCAGCATCTCTGTGAGTATGCAGGTCCACAATGCACAGAGAGTCTAATCCACAAATGCTCAGGTCCAAACCCACCAATCAGGGAAATCACCCTGGAGTATGAGCCAATCAAGAAGAAGAAGAAAAGCTCACAGTTTCCTCTGATGAAAAGTCATCCCCATGGAAACATGTTCTGATTCATGAAACCAGTATTTCCTCACCTATCACTTCTTAGTTCAGCTCTAAAAGAATAAAAAGAAAGGGGAAAAAAATACAAACACACACAAGTAATTTGGAGGCTTTCCAGAAAATGTATATAATATTTAAAACTAAAGTATCTCTAGGAGGACACTGAGGATAGCAAATGTAAGAGGAAGAACTCCTCCCAAAGCAGTATTTTACTGAGAATAATTCACTCCAAGCACTGAGCACACTCTCTGGCATGTGGTGTTTAATGAATGTTAGCTCCTGTTGTCGCCATCGTGGCCACCATCATCCTCGTTCTCATCCTCATGGTGGGAAGGTTGTTCTACACTTAGCTACAATCACTTTCTGTGTGAAAATACAAAACAAATAAGAGTAAAGCCGTTTAAGTGGATTCCTGGTCAAGTCTTGTCCAGAGAACAGAAACACTTTACATTTCATAGCATCATGAATTCTGGCTGGCACTTAAACATATGTTATCTCATTTGAGTCCAAGAACAACCCTGGTAGGGCAGATATTACATTGGAAATTGAATCTTGTGCAGGAATTAGATTCTAAAGTAACATGTATAGTAACAATCTAATACAATAAAAATCAACTACAAAAATCTCTTAAACTTGCCTTCGCAGTATGCAAGCATACCATTTCTCCCTTAATCTAATAGACAGCTCTTTCTTTGCTTAACTACAGATGTGATAGTTGACTTGCATTTAGAGGCCCAGGAGCTGGGCATGGTAGCACACACCTGTAACCCAGAGACTTGGGAGAGTGAGGCAGGAGGATCACAAGTTTGAGGCCAGTCAAAGCAACTTAGCAAGGCCCTAAGCAACTTAGCAAGACCCCATCTCAAAATAAAAAAAATAAAATGGGCCGGGGATGTAGCTCAGTAGTAAAGTGACCCTGGGGATTGAACCTTATGCTATAAAAGGCATAAGGGAACTGGGACTTATGGAAACAGCAATCTGGTGCTACCCTTGCTTCATTTACTTGCATCTCATACCCACTGAGTGGAATTCAGGACAGCTTCACATTTAAATGGGTTTTCATCCCACCTCTTACTCTTTAAATGATGTTTGATTTAATTTGATAAGCTAAACAGTTATATAACATGTCTCACCCAGATTATCATAATCTGCCATTTAGAGTTTCAAGTTACTTAACCCAAGTCACTGGCCAGCAAACCCAAATCACCTAACTTCTATCCATTCCTCTCTTAAATCTACAATGTCAAATTCTCCCATTAACCAGATAGTATAACTGAGGTGGTCTTTACAAGCTTAAAATTAGGTATTGGCCTAAGAAGACCCAGTCTAGACACACAGTAACTTATCCTAGCGAAATTTTAGTGCAGATCGAGAAAAATGTTAAAAATTAGTCCACCCAGACCAGAGCTCAGCAAAGAGACATAAGGCACATGTCCTTGTTCTTGTGAAAGTGCTATCATATCTTTAATGACTATTGTCAAGACCTCTCATCCACAAGACTGAAAAATACCCTGAAAGTGAAGAAGTGATTTACCAAGCAGCACCACAGAGTAAATTGTTTCACATTTGTTAAGTTGTGAGAACACAAAAATGATACCTAACTCAAACAGATGGAAGGGACAGTGGTCTCAGCAACTTCATTTTTAAATGCAATGTGACAACTATTTGGTATATGATATCAGAGAAAAAATAAAGGTAGCCTCATGAAGCTATGACCACTGTAAAATCATCAAAACTGTATAGAAGTAATAGTCCACCGTTTTTGCACATACCAAGTACATTATAGTACATTTCCATATTTTGATCCTCGTTCTAGAGATAAGAAAACTGAGATTCAGAGAGGCTAATTAACTTTGATCAAGGGCACATACTAAGAAAATTAAAGAACCAGGATGTGACCCTAGGACTATCAGATCCAAAGCCCACGCTTTTTCCAGAATATCATTGTGTCTCAAATATTAAACCCTTCCTAGCAAAGAAAACAATTTGGAAAATACAGTGGAGCTAATCTGGTTGAGACATATTTAGCTTATCAAATTAAATAACTGTTTAACTCTTATAATTCAATGTTAAGTACATAACAATAAACCACAACCCTTGGACCAACTAACTTACAATTCAGAAAATGCTTTCTCAAAACATCATTTAATGTAAGAATATTTCAAATTAACAGAAAAGTGTAACCCATTAAGTATGCATATTGGATAACTAGAATAGTGCTTCTCAAACTGGATTTGCTCACATTCTCTCGCAGGCCTTCTTCAAGTTATTCATGGGACTTCATGGGTAGTGGTAGAGAGGGATAATTCAGTCCCCTGCAGTACAGATTGTCACTATCAGAGTAAAGAAGTCTTCGAACTGCTGGGTTTGAATGACAGATACCTTGGAATAACAGACATCTTAAATCAAGACAAAAGTGAAATCAAAATTTTTTTTAAAAACCTCTAAATTTTTTAACAGTTACTCAAAAAGTTAAAATTTTGAAATGATAGTTATTATACTATAATTCCTCTCAGCTAAATTTTCAATAATGGTCTTTATGTGGGCAAATATAGAGTCTATCAGATACTTCCAAGTTCAATGTCAGGACTAGGGCTAAGAATTAGTCTTTATCTTTTAATCCAATCTATTAACTCTTGCATTCAATTCTCTCTGGCACCAAGAGCAACTTTATCATAAAGTCAAAATTCCTGATGTATGTGGAAAGGTAGTGCTGTTGAAGTACTATCAATAAAGCAGATGTTTCACAGTGGTTGTGATTAATCTGTGCTGATCTCGATACTACCTTGCTCTTGTAATCAAAATTTACATTTGCAAGATGGTAGAATTGGAGAGATGGTTTCCTAGTATATTATGTAACAATGTGAAAAAAGAAGCCAACAAAGCTATATAAAGACTAAATAAATGGCTGAGATATATACTTGAAAAAAAAAAAAGCATTAAATGTATAGCACAAAAGCATACATTACCTTGATGCCAGTTGGAAGGCAATGACCAAAGAGCCTGGGATTTTCTTTTTCTTCCTCTCTCTGTTGCATAGCAAAATCTACACAAATACCTTCCAAAGAAGATATCTAGTTTTCCTAGTTTTATATTTTAAATACTATAGATGATTCACAGGCAAGGCCCATAAACCACCCTGGAATAGTGTACCACACAAACAATAGCTGTAATGTAGATGGAAAACCACAACGATTTCTTTGTTTCTAGATAAAGAACCTCAACACATGAAAATATGAGCATCCTTAATATGAGAACCTGGGCAGATGACTCAAATCTATGATCCTTTTCTAAGGAGATTAGAGTTTTATGAAAGGAAGACATTTCAACAAATAAGGATACCCCTAAGTGCAGTGGATTGTTCTGGGAGGCAGTAGTTCTTGTTTCACTGGAAAAACAGAAGCAAAGTTTGGCTGAAAACACGTGTGCCACAGAGGGTTGGTTCCCCACTAGATGGGAGGCAGAACTAGCTGCTGATATTTCTGATATTTCTGGCTGGGAGAAGTTTTCAACTAATTCCACAATGACATAGAAAACATGCCAGAAAATCCAATTGTATCATGAACAGTTGACATGTCTTATACTTTTTAGATCTCTAATAAGTGATTTTTAAATTCATTCATTTAAAAAAGCATTTGTTATGAAGAGGAAAAGGAATGGGAAGAAAATTGTCCCAAACTCTTGAGAAAGACTTGATTTAATCAGGTTTTCAAGATTTCCCATACCATTCCATAGTCCAAGGTTGTCAATTATTAGGCACATAATTTGGGTTGTCCCCTGTGTGCTCAGCAATGTTAGGCAGTAAGGAACTCATTAGGAAATGACAGAGCATTGATAATGTCAATAGCTCATTAATTGGCACCTGTGTTCCAGAAGCTGCAACTAACCTGCATAGGGAGGCTCAAGAAGGCTTCCGGGAGGCGGCGCTGCCTCCCAGGTGGAGCTTGAGAGCAAAAAGAAAATTTGGGGTTTGAGGTTCCTCTACCGTTGGTAGCAGAGCTCACAATGAAACTGGACACATGCCCCTGCAGAAAAGAGTAACAAGGTCAAAATGTGTTGTTCTTTTGGAGAAAGCAGAATCTTGCTAAGCACCATCTGTTGAGAGAAGAATGGGAGACATCGAGGGAGGAAAAAAAACAAAGTCCCTCTTTTCAGTAAGACGTGCACCATAGCTCCTGTCTCTGGACCCCAAATGCCGAATCCTCACAGGATGGTAGAAAGGACACTTCTCGCTGCGCGTTGGCGTCGGGGCGAGCAGGCCAGGGCTCTCCCCAAGCCTGCTCAGGTCTCAGGGAATCCTCACGCCTGGATCTCCTCCCGAGATGTGCCAGGACTGGATTCCCATTGCGATCTTCCCTTGCGCGGGCGTCTGGGGAGTCGCTGGACAGGGCCGGGCGACGAGTCCCCACAGAGGGTTCCTCTACACGCTCACCACCACGGCTGCAATTGCCTTTTACAACTGTGTTTCCTCCCTATGAATTCGAATTCTCTTCTCCCTTCCCTACCTCCAGGCAGGGGGAGCTGGAGTCCAGCCGGCCCGGCCCTGGAGACCCCGGCGGGATGATCCCGGGGTAGACAGGAGGATGGGGCGCCTGTAGGAACAGACTCCAGACCAGACACTGCACAATGGAGCGGGGCTGCGGACCCACCGCGTGAAGGGCGCTTCGTGCCTCAAGTTCCTACCTTCCATCTACCCTCCTTCTCCAGGCGAGAAGGAAATGGAGCCTTGGGTCCCGAATCGGTTGGGGCTGCATGGAGCGGGGATGTCGGCAAGGTCCCAGGGTGTAGGTCTGCCGCCCTCTCGGAGCTGAGTTCCGCTCCACCCAACACTTCTGTTAGTCCCTTTTCTTCTCCTTTCCGCCCTTCCACGTTCCTTGCCCCAGTATTGGCTGTTTTCCTTTCCTCCCTTTAGTAGTTCCGCAGCTTACATTTGGGCTGCTCAGTGACCTTGGGCAAGTCACAAAACCTTCTGGGCCTATGTGGAAAGAGAGAGAATGGTCCCTGAGGCCACTTCTAAGGCTAACATTCTAGGGCTGTTTTTCTGAAAACTCGTCCGAAAGGCCTCATTGGAGGACCTAGACAAGGGAATGAGGGTTTCCTTCCTCCAACTCACCACTGAGGGCCAGAGCCATGTTCATTAATACAAAGTCCTCTGGAAAAGGAGGGTTTGGGGTACTATTTTTTTTTCCTTTCCTTTCCTTTTCTTTTGTTTTGTTGTTTGTTTAAATGGCAGAGGAACTAATCTAATTCTTTTTAAGAAAGTTTAATTCTTTAGAATAATTTAGAAATATTCTGATGTAAGACACCATCTCCGGAAATAAAAACAAGATGACTATCTTCCTAATGATATCCTGGCAGATTTTGCAACATTTCAAATTTTGTTCAGTGCACCGCCCTCTTTTGCTGGTTTTGCCCCAGGGAACAAAGAATGGCTTGTACATTCCTCAGAGGGCACGGAGAGCGGGTGGTAGTGAAGAGAGAAGTTGGCTCTGGGTGTAACTCTGCCAACTGTCGGAGGCGGCGAAGGGAGGGTGGTCTTTTACGCGGGTTTGGGATCTGGTTACCTTTAATTCGCCTCGGAGGCCGCCTCTCTCGCTAATGGGCGTCTGTCAGCGGAGGGCTCAGGTTTCCCCACTTGCCTCGGTTAGTGGACGCAAAGGGGCAAACAGAAGTAGACCGCTCAGCTAGAAAGAAACACACCTGCCTCTGGAGCGAGGGAACCCGATGAGGGTGGGTGGGCACCGCGGGCGGCTCCCGGGCCCAGGGCGTGGTACAAGGAGGGTTCAAGACCCGAAGGAGGTTTCACCTTTGAAAAGCCCCTTGTGATCATCCTTGCTTTTGCACCATCCTTCCAGACATCCGGGAGCTGGGATAGGTTCTGCGACCCCTCCTACAAAAACTCATTTTTCACACGTAATATCGAGTCATTCAAAACCAAGCCAAACACTACCAGTGCTTAGAACAGAGTTGTTTCCCTGTCCAGAAGCTATTAAAATGGGAAGAAAAGAAAAAGGGGTGGGGGAAGCGCAGGGGAAACAAACCAAGCTCCTTCAGCATTTTACTGTTTTAAGACATTTTTCACTGACACTAACTCAACTAGTTCTACAAGGTGGCAAGTACACTTATTCCCAAGGAAATGGAGAGGGGGGAAAAAGTCGCTGGTCCAATACCATAGGAAATGCCTAATCCCTGATTGGTACGCCTTCTGCAAGGCCTCTCTTATCCCACTACTTCCTATCACCCCTTCCCATGAAATATGATCCCCCCCACACACACACACCGTACTTTATGCCGCAGTTTGCACCATCACCGACACAGGTGGACTGGGTGGATAGACACAAGGCTCTAGAACTGGTTTTCTTTCAGAACACATTCTCTTCAGGACAGTTTCTCCAGGGACCCACCTTAAAACATCCAGACACACACGCTCAGCAGCCTTTCATGTTCTCACTAGTAAGACTCTTCGTCTAAGTCGTGTAAAATAAATAACTTCAAATATTACCCTTAATTACTTCCAAGTCGATGTTTCCTCATCACTAAACTTTATGGCTTCTCAATCTTTAGGACAAACTCAACTTGAGACTCTGACTCTTCCAGGAGACAGGTGGTAGAAAGCCGTTTGTCCGAGATCCAACCTGGGCGTCCCGTGACTTGTGGATAAGCTAGGTGTCAGAGCACTCGGAACCCGAGAGATGACACCTCCGGGAACCGAGGCTGAGCCCTCCCAAACAAACCCGGAAGTTTTTCATCAGCTCGCCGCCCCCTACAGGCCATGTCCGCTACTGCAGCAAGAACCTTGCTCAGCTCATGAAGTACATTTTGCTCCATTCTTAGTTCCCATTTTCCTGGACTTCCAGATCTACTCTCCATTTCCCAGGTGACTGAGTAAGGGGGTCCACTCAAGAATTCCATCTCAAAGACCTTATAGGGGTCACAGGCTTCAAGAGTGGATTGATTTTCTAGAAGTAGGTGCCGGAGGAAATGGAAACATGTTTAAACGTAGATGTTAGCCGAAAAGCTAAAACTATCCCCATAAAAACCAACCCACTTCCTTCTTTTATTGCAAATAAATCTTCACTCTTTCCTTTAGTTTCTTTTCTTAAGTGGAATAAAAAGTGGAAACCAGACATGTTGCCTTTAAATCTCAACGTGAGAGCGGATTTCAGTGCCTTTTGTCGCAGGTGCCTGCATTAGATAACATCAAACATGGGTTTCATCCCCCCACTCCAGTCCCACCAAGTGCTTCTGTTCATTATGTGTGGTATTTACATTTCCCCTTCTACCCTAATCCGTTTTAGTTTAAAAAACTTCAACCCAAAAGAGTTGTTCAAGGGGCTGCGACTAGGCCTATCTTCCTGACATCTGCCAAGACTTTAAACAACCGCTGGCCGGTTAGGGAGTCTGGGTATGAGGGTCTCCTGCCCTTCAAGATATAAAGGAATGGGACCATCTCCAGGCTGTAGCTCAAGAGTGAGAGTGGCTGGAAGGAAAGTTGCCGGCGGATCTCTCCTCCTCTACACCCGCCGCCTAATGCATCGCTGGAAAAAGCCCTGAGGATCTCAAGCGGCTGCTGGTGGCCGTGTCACTCTGTGGGCTCAGGCTCGGCCGGTATTGCTGCTATGCGCGGAAATATGAGCGAGTAATTTTATAAGTAACAAAGGATCAGAGATGGAATGAGGCCCCTGTTATCCAATGTCATTTAGAAGCCTTGGATCAGCAGCTTCTTGAGGCTAAAAGTGAATTCAAGAAGCCCTGCCTTTCCCTTTTCCCAGGGGTGTCAGCTAAATTTAGAAATAACCTCTATGTGTTTGCACAAATCATGTACCATTTGCTGTTTGTGTAAAAAACCGATTAGCCAGACACAACTGTGAAACAACTTGTTACTTTTATAGCTGCAACACACAAACAAATTTAGATCCGTTTAGTTTTCCTTGTAAAAGGAGATTAGAAGGGACCCGTCCGAAGACCGTGCGATCCATAATCTCTTCTACGTGAAGATTACTTTTGCTCCTGTGGTGGTGGTTGATTGTTGGGTTCTTGTTTATTAAGTTAAATTCCCTCAGCCCCAACAGCCTGTTTTATTTTAGGACCCTGATCCCGTAGGAATGTTTACTCAGGACACAATAACATTTACAGTTTACCGGGAAAACAGATTCGGTATTTGCGAGGAAGTGTCTTTTAAAGCGACCCCCTAACCCACGCCCGCCGCGGAAAAGCTCGGATCCGCGGTGGGAAGGCATCTTCACCATCAGAGAGGCGAAGTGAACAACTGCGCCAGGAGCTGGCTGGCTTTTACTAACAGGACGCTCCCAGAGCTGACAATGCTGCTACCCGTTCCAGTTTTAAAGAGATTGTGCATAGGTAATTGTAACGGCTAAATTAATTACAAAATAATTAGAATTGATGCCATTTGAGGGTATGCTGAAGGTGGCGGGAACCAGCCTCGGCGTCAAGATGTTTCTACCATAATACTTTTAAAAGAAAAACAGCTGAAATGCACATCAAAAATAATCTACGAAGACATTCCCCATTACTGCCCTACGATCTTGCATTTCACACTAACCTAGACTAAGGTAAAAGGAAAAAGGAAAAAAAAAAAAAAAGAGGGGGAGGGGTGATGCACACCTGTTTTTAAAAGGGTATTAATGGTGTTTCGTTGCCTTCGAAAAGGCTTTGGGTTGGACGGAAAGCATCTGTAGGAATCCTTCAGAAATCCAATTATGATGTGCATGGATAAGTGCCATAGAAAAGAGGTATCTTATTTGAAAATATGACAGAATAAAACAACTATGTATTATCTATCAGGTTAATATAGATAATACCATCCTACTGCAAAATTTAAAATGCCATCATATAAATTTTAAAAAATCAATTAGGTTTATTTAGCACTTCCACTTAAGGTATGAAAAGGAATTTCAAAACCTAAGATTTAAAAGCTGAAATGAAGGAAGTTTGGAATTTACTTACTTTTGAAAGGATAATTAAAATGACTAAAAACTCATGTGAAGTTTTCATTGTCTTAGATACTGGACAAGGGTCTGGTCTTTAAAAATTTAAAAGACTGCTGTTGTCTAGAATTAGATGTGTGTGTTTTCTTAAATGACAGGTTACTTTACATAAATGTCTGGTTATTTAGACTTAATGGGTTGGTATGAAGGAAATCATCTCCTTCATCCGGATTTTATGTGAAAACTAAAGGAAAAACATTAGTGATTTAAATTAGGTATACTCTTTTCTTCAATTAAAATGTTATTGCACTCAAATTGTGAATTGGCAAAGTTTGAAAAGATCATTACTTGAAGTTCCTTAATTTTCTGGGGAAGATAAAATGCAAATTCCATTTTAAAATTTTGTCATTTACTTCAGACATCTAAATAAAACACTATGTTGAGCATTTTAAAAATTTATTTACAAAGTTGTGTACAACACGATGGAATAACATTTAGAATACCATATATATTCATTCATATATAAACAGACTTTTATAATAGAATGACACTTCGCCTTTTTGAAAATTTTGTATTTAAAATCTCCCAACGTCTCTATACATTTTCTCAGATAAAACTGCGGAGAGTGAACCTTCAAAAAAAATGAAAGTTCAGAGCTCTAAATCTACTGAATTTGTTTTTTCTTAAAAAAATAAAAACCCCAAAAGGAAAGTCAATAATTTTTATACAAATATGTACAAAGAATTTCCCTCCACCCCTGCGATACTGAGAACAGGCGCCGTCGGGGTGCATTTTTGGAAAATTCGGTTATCGGTTTTACCTGTATGGAAAGCTATTCCCGGCGGGCGCGCGGTGAGTTTGCTCGGTCAGCTTAGGTGTGCGCGAGGGAATGGAGGCCGCGGAAGGTCGGTGTTGGGGGATAGGGGTAGGGGTTGGATATGGCCGAGTCCAGGATTGGGCAAGGGGACCGGGACCGGGGCGGAGCGCGCAGCTGGGAAATGCAGACGCTGCCTGAGGCTGCCGACCGGCCTGCGCCCCGGCCACCGGCGCGCCCCTATTGCGCTGGCCACTTGGCTTGAGCGGCAGCGGCAGCGGCGGCGGCGGCGGAAGCTGCAGGCTGCAGGAACTGTCCAGAGAGCGGCACGCTCAGAATGGGCGCGATGGTAGCAGTCGTCCGGCTCAGCGACAGTGGCTGGTGCGTTGCCATGAGCGCCGCCGACTGCACGGTCCCGGGCGGCCGCAAGAAAGATTGTGCAGTGCCGCCGCCCCCGCTGCCCCCGGCCCCTCCAGTGCCGCTGGCACCGCCAGCGCTCCCGGCCGAGCCGCCGGGAGCTGCGGGGCCCCCTCCGATGATATTCTCGATGCTGAACGACGGCCGCGCGCTGGGCTCAGACTTGATGAGCGACGTGGTGCCCGCGGCGCCCGCCGTGCCTGCGGCAGCCGCGGCCGCACCTAAACTGTTAAGCTGGAGCTGCAGGCCCGGGCCGAGCTGCGAACCGAAGGCGGCCGCTTTTCGGCCCAGCTCGCCCGAGGGCAGCAGGGGCACGGCGGGCGGCAGCACGGGTGCCACTGGCGGCAGGGCGTATGGGTACTGGAGCGCTGCGGCCGCAGCTGCAGCTGCTGCAGCCGCTGGATGCGAGTAGGCGCCGGCTGCGGCCGCTGGGTGCAGGCCGTAGGGGCGGCCGTATGGTCCCGCGGCGCCTGCAGCCGCCGCCAAGCTGTAAGCGCCGAAGCTCTGCATCATGAGCGCCGTCTGCTCGCGCAGGTGTTCCTGCTGGTGGCGCTTGAAGCGTTTCCGGCGCCGCAGGAAGCTGCCGTTGTCGAACATATCCTCGGACTGCGGGTCCAGGGTCCAGTAGTTACCCTTGCCTGGGTTGCCCGGCTCACGGGGGATCTTGACGAAGCAGTCATTGAGTGAGAGGTTGTGGCGGATGCTGTTCTGCCAGGCGGGGAACTTCTCCCGATAGTAGGGGAAGCGATTGCTGATGAACTCACAGATGCCACTCAGGGTCAGCTTCTTCTGCGGGCTCTGCAGAATGGCCATAGTGATGAGCGCGATGTACGAGTAAGGTGGCTTCACCAGGCTGTTCTTGGGCTTGCTTGGAGTCAGGCCACCAGCCGCACCGCTACCGGCTCCGGGCCCGCTGCCGCTCGTGCCGCCCTCTTCGCCACCCTTGCAGCCGTCCGCCTCCGTCGCGCCCGCCTCGCTCGCAGGCCCGGCCCCGGCTCCAGCCGCCTCCTTGGGCAATACCAGGGGCTGCTGGTGGGGCGGCTGAGACTGCCCATGATGGGGTGCCGCCGGCGGCACCTCGTCCGCCTCGTCCAGGCGCAGATCCGGCGGCCCCCCGGGGCTATCGCAACCCGCGTCGCTGTCCTTCTCCTCCAGTCCGTCGTCGCCCTCGCCCACCACATCGATGTCCACGTCCTCGGCCGTCAGCACCGTCTGGCCGGACATATCGCTGGCGCTGCCGCCGCCGGACAGGGTCATCCCTCCTCGGGGTTGGTGACGACGGCGGGGAGGGAGCAGAGGGCGATGGGGGTCGTTAGGGGATGCCACGGAACTCAGGGAAGGGGATCTGGGAGCCCCCGAAAGATGGGGGGCAAGGAGAGGGGAGGGGGGCTCAGGTGGCTCGGGGCCCTCTTGGTTCGGCTCACACTCGGAGGCCCGGCATCTTGCCGCACGGGCGCTGATGTCCGCCCCCAGTAGCCGCTCCTCGGACTCCTGCGGTCCCTGGCGCTCGCTACTAGGCGTTAGCTACTCGCTCACGGCTTGAGAGGCTGCTCCACGCCGCGCCCCCTGAAGTCGCCCGCCTTCCTCGGCCTCTGGCCCGGGTGTGGGGCGCAAGAGCTGTTCAGGCGGGCGCAGGACGCCAGGCGCCAAGCAGCTCAGGAGGGCGCTGGCAGGGGCAATCGAAGGGGGCGGGGGGTGTCAGGGACGCCGAAGCCCTGGTAGTCGAAAGTCTCGTTTTAAGGACTGGCCTGATAGATTACTTTCTACTTAAAGATCCAGCGGGAGGCGGGGCCACGTGACCACGCGTGACGTCAGGGCCGCCGCGGAGCCGGCCAAACTCAAGTTGGTTCAGGGAATTGTCAACAAAGGGACTAGAGACTCTCAACTCCGCACCGCACCATGCGCCCAGCATCCAACCGGCCCCGAGGGCGCTCAGGCCCGCCTGGAGACCCCTGCCC
Source organism: Xerus rutilus (assembly GCA_028644305.1). Lineage (NCBI taxonomy): Eukaryota > Metazoa > Chordata > Mammalia > Rodentia > Sciuridae > Xerus > Xerus rutilus. Next base: position 47,137,567 of record CM053400.1, on the reverse strand, counting down.
AGGCTGGATCCCGGCGCTGGGGTCCAGTGAGGGTGTGAGTGTGGGTGGGTGGGAGTGAGGGCGTGGGCCTACGAGCGTCCGCGGGACTGTGCGGCTCCGGCTGCCCTGCCTTCCCCGCCCCCTATCCTTTCCTTCTCCCCTCCCCCCGTTTGCTAACACTCCTAGGAGAGAGACTGGCAATGTAGAACAAGACTGCCATCTCATTTTTAAAGAAGAAAAACTTATTAGTCTCTGTTTTGTTTATTGTTTTAGCTCTAAAGACTAAAGGCGGCGCACCCGGCTCCCTCTTGCTAATTAGATTTAAGATCCTCCTGCAGCTTCGGAGCTCATTCCGAGGGGGAAGACACCTGCTGAGGTGTCTTTTTTTTTCCCCCTTCTCCCCTCTCCCCAAACCTGACCACTTGGGTCTTCCCATGGCTTTCCGGGCTCGATGCGGGCGTGTTTTTCTATGTCTGACTTATATATATATGTGTGTATATATATATGTATATATATATACATATATATTTACACACATGCACACACACTTTATCGTGGTCACAACAGCATTAGTTGGGGTTTACTCAGGTTAGAAGATAGCTATCGATTAATCTATTAGAATAGTTGCGGAGAGAAATAAAAACAACGTAAAACAACAGAGAACTTACAAATAAAGAAGCCGTAACTGGCTGCTTGGAGTTGTTAAACGACTTCGCATATGAAAAAGGCGGAAATGAGGAGCTGGGGAAGGAGCAGGTATTGGCCGCGGCCTGGGTAAGTCAAATGGAGCTGGGAAAAGGCCTTGGGCCTCTACGTTAGACGCCGCGCCCAGGCCCCGACTGCGGAAGAACCGGGCGGGGAGCCGGCAGTGACTTTGTGGGCGGCGGGCATCGCCTCTTGGGAACCCGGGTTGCCTCTGGCATACCGGTGGGCTGGGCTCTCTTTTGCTGCTACCTAACGTGTATTTTCTCTTAAAGCGTAGGCTAATGCTCCAAGATTCAACTTCCGAGGAAACCAGCGACAAAGCGGGCGAAGGAGGCGGCGAGAATGCGACCAGTATACAAGGAGTTTCCTTGGCAAAGAAAGTCAGTGATGGTAAGAAAGACGGCGGGGATTCCGACTGGGGCTGGGGGTCGGGACGTTAAATTGACCCCGGTGCGTGGCGTTGCTGAGGCGCGTGGACTTCACACCTCCAAGGGGAATCCGTGGTCCTGACTCGGTGAATCCATGATGAGCTCTTTCCTCCGGCATTTAGGCCGCTTCATTGCGAGTAACAAGCAAGCGCCTTACTAGGGTGAAGAGCTTAGGGAACCCAAGACCTGTCTGTCTGCAGAAGGCCTGGGAGAAAAGGGCCGGCTTCACTAGAGGCAAGAGCACAAGGAGAGAAAAAAAATTAGTGAAATATTTACAGAAGACACTAGGAAACTGAGTTAATTTCTGGTAGAGCATGGTGCTTCTGATCCTGTCTCCCCACCTACGACCCCCCCCTTTCCCTGGCATATCAAATAAGTAAATAAAATGAAAACTAAAAATCTGTAAATTTGCTTCATTGCAGGCATCGCGACACACAGATTGACTTTCATCTCTGTTAGACAGTTCCCTTGGATTTAACACTAGCCCTTTGGATCCTAATTCGCAGGATGTTCCGGGTTGGGTGTGGGGACAGGGTTGGGGCAGTGACTATCCTTAGACTCCCGCCAACCTCCAAGACCTTTCGGTTTCTGTGTGATCTAGATAACCCTAAAACGCATTTGAGTTCATTTCCGCAGCTGCACTGCTTCGTGGCCCGCAGGCTCGGAACCATTTTACAATGCCGTCTAGACAGTCACCCGCGAAACCGACAGGAGCAGCGAGCTAGCTGCCCATCACCCCAGGCTTCAGAGGTCGAGGTTGCAACTGCTGGAGCAACCCAAAGGAAGGTCCTAAGGGGCGGGGAGGGGGGGGAGCAAAACAAATTTTAAAATGTAGAAACTCCTTTTGCCCACCTTGAGTCACTCAGCTCCAAAGGCAAGCTCTGGGCACCACGCAGGTCCCTGCGACCTGGGTAGCTGGGCCTGCAAGGTACGTGATGGGTGCGTATGCACGGGACAGGATGGCGGCTCCAGGGCTGCCCTCACCGGTCATTCTGAAGTGATCTGCTAATGAACCTAATTTCGATTCCACTGCCCGCCAGAGCTGGCTCTCGGGACTTCCTACACGCGGTTGATCGCAGCCTCTCACCCTCCCTCTGCCAAGGCCGGGTCTGAGCCGTCCATTCCCTTGTGTCTCCTTGGAACCTCCCTGGAGAAAGGGGGTGGTGAACAACTCCCAGCTGCCGGTTCCATTTGTTGCGCTTTTTTTCTTCGACACAATAAAAGTCAAATTAATTGATTCATACCATTAATTACGGTGCGTAGCGTGAAAAGCGACGCTTCCCCTCGGTTAGAGATCTATTGTGCTAATCTCTTGTTCAATCAGTGTTACCATCTGATGCTGGGTCCAGCCCTTACAGAAACTTCGCGTCGATTAGCTAAATGATGAGATGAGACGTGCAGGACCTACTGGCTGCTGCCCCGACGTCCCGCGCCGGTGCCGGCCTAACGGCTTAATATCGATTTCCTGCGGAGGCAGCGGATTTTTCCGCCGCCAATCTCAGCCTGGGAACTGGTTGCTGGTTTCCTCCTTCCGGGAGGACAGTGGTGTCCCCACAACCTCCCGGCGCGCGAAGGTGGGGAAGCGGCAGCCAGCGCAGGCGGGAGGCAGGAAGATTCCCGTTGCCCTAGCCGCGGGGGGCCGCGCGGCAGAGGAGGCCTGAGCCAGATCCTGTGCAGGGTCCTGTCCAAAGAGGCTAGATTCTGAGATAGTTTGCCGCGTAATTGCAGTTTGCAACTAAAAACCCGCAAGTCGTCAGTTCCCTCCAAACTTTAGGATAGAATCGGAAGAAGCGAGATAAAGAAAAGAAAGTGAGACATAGTGAGCGGAAGAAAAATGTGGTATAAGGAACGGAAACGGGGAGGGGGACTTGGATAAATGTCGTCTGAGTCTCCAAGGGTTATTGGGGAGGGAGGTCAGATGAAGAACGAGTACTCTCAGGCACACGATTATGAGTAAGAGTGACTACTTGGGTCACAACAAGCAAACTTCCCAGCAGAGATTTAAAGAGGAAGATGGCAGCCAGCGATCTCACCTGCTCAAGTATTTGAAACGATTCAGTCAAAGGAGAGTGGTATGCAACTCCTTTGGTTTCTCCTGGGGCAGGCTGAGTACTTAGTACCCAGCTGGGGAAACCGCTGGGATAGGCCCCCGGCATGGGTGGTGGGGGTAGGTTCTAGCAACCGGAGGCTGGAAGAGTGGAGTCAGGATCAATAGGAAGGAAATTGAGACGTCTCCAAGGGAGGGGAGATTTAGTATGTGTGTCGTGGAAGAGGGTGGTGGTGGTGGGGGGGGGGAAGCGTATGGTACAATTTATGACAGAGAAAGGGAAAATTAATTACAGCTCAATTTGGGTTCTTAAGTGGTCAACACTGGAGGAGGGGCAAGGCCACAGGGTGCGGGAGGTGGGAATTACCCACCTACCCATCACCAGGCCCAAGCAAACCCAGGTGCCCTGTTTCTCTTCCCTTAAGTCAGAGACTGCTGATGCCTTGACTAAATCTTTGTCGCTATGTGAGAGAGAATTATCATTCCTGTGCGTTGATGATTCACTTTTCTTACAATACGGGAAGATGGGACAAGGTTCTAAGGAGTAAGAAACTCGTCTCTCATCAAGGGCAACTATCCCCTCTTGTAGAGGAAACAAAATGTGGGTAGAACCATTTGGAAAATACCCCAACTCTTCCTCCCCTAGCCACCCCAAACTGAAGTCTTTTCCTTCTCAACAATCTAAACTATTATCTACCTCTCTGGATGACTGCCACCAAGGAAGTGGGGCCCCAACCCACTCAGACTACTTCCATTTCTCAGTGGATGGGATTTTTCAACTCACTTCTCTGCACCACCTCCCTTGTATACCTCTCTAGATTATCTTGGGTGGGGGGTATTTAACGTTCTTGTTTGGATTTGCATCTCAAAACTTCATTTATTTTCAGTGTTTGCCACTCAGTCCACACCAAGGCGTGCCTGTAAATGGCAAGAGACCAAAAGGAAAGGAGAAGAGAAAGGGAGAGAGAGGATGGTTTTGAATTTATTTATATTGGAAATGTATAAACATCCATTCTGTAAAAGGCAACACGTTTAATTAACGATGAGAGAGCAGTTAGGGGCAGAAAGCTAGTAAAATTGTGTGATAAATTTATGGCATTGTTAGCGTGCTTTTAATTATGGCTATTATGTTAATTATTTCACATTAGCATGGAGTTATCAGCAGCATGTCAGATTTAATCAAAACGAGCCTTTCTCTCGAAAATTGTTCTTTTTATCCACGAGGAGAAAGGTCCTGGGCAGGATCGGGGCTTAAAAATGACTTGGCATTGAAAGCTCCAGGCTTTCTGACACTGTTTGGTCCGATGCGGCGGGGTCTGGCAGTCCGTTGGGTCCCTCCAGGCTATCGGCAGCACATGGAGGAGCTGAGAACTGGGTTTTTAGGAATTCACCATTTTCACCCCCTTCGGAGCCGACACTTCATCATGCAGGATCATTCTGTCAAACAATATGATGCTGCTCATTTTTATCTGTCCCGCTTTACAAAATCCCCATTCAGCCGGCCGAGGAGCAACAAAAGCCTGGTAGCAGCTCGGCGGCCGCCGGCGGTCATAGCCTCCAACATAAGCAAGAAAAGGCAAAAGGGGCCGAGGAAAGCTGGAGGCGGGCGCGCGCTCCTCGCCCCCCGAGGGAACGCGGCCTGCCGGGACCTGAGAGCCCAGGTGGCAGACCCACGGGTGTGGCCCTGGTGGGACACGCCTCTCTCCGACCCGCGTCAGCCCTCGGCCTCCCTGCGGGAGGGCGCAGGGCGAAAGCTCCTTTCCTTCCCAGCAAGCGACTCGCCCACCCAGGCCACATCGATTTCTTAATCACCGCCGATCGATTTATTGGGAGCAAATAAATAGCCCGTTTTGGAAACGTTTCAATTGTGGGCTTGATGGTTGGGGCGCTGACGCAGGAGGGCGCGCAGGGCTGCGGGGCGCGCGAAGGAAGGGGCTTGTGGGAAGGCGGGGAGCGCAAAGGCGAAGCGAGCCGCCCGGGCGCCTGGAGTCAGCGCTCCAGGCCGCCTGCTGCTGGTCCCCCGGCACTTGGATCTCCAGCGAGGGATGTTAGGGTTCCAAGTCTCCTGTCGTTTTCAGCTGCTCCCGGCGATGGGGCAGCACCCAGTCCTTTCACCTTACGTCCAGGGAAGTGCGCCCGGCTTTCTGATTCTTACCAAGTGTCGGCTCAGGCCACCGAGCGACACAGAGCCAGGCCCCAGAACCCGCGCGGGGAAAGTCCTCCCAGGCCGTGGGACCCATATCACTTCGAGCCTGGGCTGCAGACGCCGCGGCCTCCTCGCCCCTGGGCTGGGAGAGTCCTTCCTGCACAAGACCATCAGGCCCTGGCCCTGGCCGGGACAGGGCTGTGGACCTGCCAGCTGTTGCCTTATTTTTAGCGCCATTCCATTCGCGCAGTTATATTTAACTCGATTCACTCCTCCGAGGAGGTCGCTCGGACATCGAATTCTCCACATCGCAGCTAGGTCCCGCCCGACTTGCCTCAGGGTCGGTTTCTCAAGGGGCAGATGGAAAACCCCTGCTTAAGAATCTTTGCCATCTCTGGAGCTTGGCGAGAACTCGAGAGAGAGGGAGGCCTGGTTGTACAAGCAGTAGCTACAGCGCCCGCAAATGCGCGGCGTGGGGATTCCGCTTTGCGTGGGGGAGGGGCGGAGGGAGGAGGATTCAGTTCCAGGCGAAGATTCTCTGTGGGTAGTATTGGGTCCATTTCCTACTTATGCGTAACCCAGGGTGCATAGGTGACCAGGAAGACCTCTTAACAACTCTCCCCTTCTAAAAGTTTGTGCCTTTGTATTCATGCTGGAATTCCCTCTCCTCCCTACCCCACAACACAACTGATAAGTAACTTAATTTCGAATAGTTTGTTGGCCTCTCATTTCTGGCCCACTTTCCCCCCTGCAAAATCTCTAAAAGACTTTGCCGCTGGCTCACTCACATCCTGGGAAAATGACCCACTTGAATAACATACAGAATTGTACTACACCATTGTAATACATACTTCGTTCACATAGAGGATCAAACTGAATTTACAAACAATGCAAAAGCCATGTACCAAAGGTACATATACAGATGTGACATGATCAGAAATATAGAATCACTTTTTAAAAAACGTTTTTTAAAAAATGAACGTTATTACAAAGCTCTACTCTTAAATTTTTATTTTGAGATAGGGTCTTCCTAAGTTGCCCAGACTGGTCTAGAACTTTGGATTCTCCTGCCTCTGGTCTGCTGAGTAGCTGTGGTTACAGGTGTGTACAAACACCCCTGGCTAGAAACTTATTTATTTATTTAGTGCCAGGCATTGAACACAAGGGCACTTGACCACTGAGCCACATCCCCAGCCCTATTTTGTGTTTTATGTAGAGACAGGGGCTCACTGAGTTGCTTAGCACCTCACGGTTGCTGAGGCTGGCTTTGAACTCATGATTCTCCTGTCTCAGCCTCCCAATGTGCTAGGATTACAGGTGTGGGCTCCCACGCCCGGCTTAGAGACACTTTTAAAATCCAAATTCTTGTCCTCATATTTTAAAAGAAATGGCTTTTCCCCACCTTGGGCCCAAAGTGGGTATTCCTGACTACCTCTTTCTGTAGATCTCCCTGCAATGTAGAAATTTGTTGGACAGAAGTCATACCCACAGCTGAATTCAAGGTAAGGCATATATAATTATTTATTCTTTATTAATACTTTTTGAATTTTTGTGGACTCTGGAAAATGATAAGGGTGAAAAGAAGAATTAAAGCCAAGTTCCCTCAAGGAAGAACCAGGCAAGAGAAAGAGTGCACCCAGTGCAGGAACTATGGCAGAGGGAAAGGGAACTGAGGAGGATCTTTCTCACTAGGTGGAAAATGAGAAAGGATAAAGCCTTCCAATTCGGAGGACAACACTGACCAGCTCGCTCTGACTTCAGGGATATTCAGGAAAGATTAGGGAGAAGTAAATTAGAATCTGGAGACACTTTGAGAAAAGAATGTACTAGGTTGGGTGCCTCTCAGTACTCTTGGTCAGACAGAGGTCAGACTTAGTCTTATGGGAAATAAGTAATAAAAATGTGACATGGAAATTGAGGGATGGAAAAAGGGAAAAGAGAGAGTGTGAAAATAGAACTTGGCTTAGAAATTTTGTCTAAGTCCAGTATGACTCCTTGTAGACTACATGAAAGAATTTTAAATGAGAACATGGGTAAACGGGAAAAATCTGAGGGAAGATAATGACAGAGAGAAACTATTGAAAAGGCTTGTTATAGACACTGACTTTTTATCAAAGGCCAAGCAGTAGATCTCTGAGAAAGCACATAAGAAAGCAGGTGTCATCTTTGGACTATCAACTCCACAAAGAGTTTTGTTCTGTTCTTTTCACTGTTGAACCACTAGCGTCCAGCCAAGCACCTGCAGGTGTGCAGCTCCAATAGTAATTGAAGCACCAGATCACCATGACACTGCCATACTCCGATGACTCTGATGGACTTTTATTCAAGAAAGTCTGTAGTTGAATTGCAGTATGGTGAGTTATAAATACACATCATAGAATGTTGCAGGAGTGAAGAGTAGATATAACTATGCCTAGAAAGGAGAAGAAGTGTAAAGGAAGGTTTCCCAAAGGAAATAATTCTTGAGCTTTCTCAAATAATGAGTAGCAGTTAGGTAGATGAAGAGAGGAACAGAGTTTTAGGCAAAGAACAGAGCATGAACACAGTCGCACAGGTATGCCAGGCAGGAGGAGCAGTGTGTAGTTTGGTATGACTGAAACAAGATGAGGGAGGTCTGGAGTTGATATAACAAGGGTTAGACAAGAGAAAAATCATGGAGCTTCCTGGATATGGAGCCCAAAGTTGATAAAGAGCCACTGTTGTTGTTTTGTTTTTTTCTTGTTTGTTTTTTGCCTTCCTGGGGATTGAATCCAGGGGTGCTCTACAATGGAACTATATCCTCATCCCTTTTTAGTTTTTATTTTGAGCCAGAGTTTTGCTAAGTTGCTGAGGCTGGCCTCAAACTTGTGATCCTCTTGCCTCAGCCTCTGGAATAGTTGGGATTACAAGCATGAGCCACCATGCCTGGTTCATGAGAGATCTTGAGTGAGATGGCCAAACTATGCCCTTTCTGAATTCCCAATTCACAGAAACTTTGAGGAAACAAGTATGTATTATTTTAAGTTGCTAAATTTTGAAGTGATATAATACTAGATAACAACTAGAGGGAGTAACTAAAAATTCTGAAGGATTTTAAATCTATAATTGGCCATGATCAGCATAAAATTTTGGAATTATTCTTGGAAAGCACCTAAAGGATGAACTAGAGGGAGCAAAATACTAGAGATAGTAAAGAAACTATTTCTGTTATCTTAGTAAGAGGTAGTTCAGATGTGATTTAATTATTAGCAGTGGATGCTGGGTGTCATCGCACATGCCTGTAATACCAATGATTCTGGAGGCTGAGGCTGTAGAATATGAAGTTCAAGCCCGGCACAGTGGCACATGCCTGTAATCCCCGCACTTTGGGAGGCTGAGACAGGAGAATAGCAAGTTCAAAGCCAGCCTCAGCAACGGCGAGGCACTAAGCAACTCAGTGAGACCCTGTCTCTAAATAAAATAGTACAAAATAGGGATGGGGATGTGGCTCAGTGGTTGAGTACCCCTGAGTTCAATCCCTGGTATGAAAAAAAAAGTTCGAGGCCAGCCTTGGCAATTTAGTGAGACTCTCAAAGTAAAATTTTAAATTGGGGTAGAGCTGTAGCTCAGTGATAGAGTGCTTGCCTAACATGTATAAGGCCATGGGTTCAATCCTCAGCACCACAAACAAAATTAGGAAAAGAAAACACCACCACCACAACCTTTGATGCTACTTCACTGTAGAAGAAAACTCAAATTCGTAAGTAATATATTTCAGGTGCCCAGCAGCTTAGGAGGCTGAAACAGGAGAATTGCAAGTTCAAAACCAGCCTCAGCAAATTATTAAGGGTCTAAGCAATTTAGTGAGATCCACCTCAAATAAAAAATTTAAAAAAATTGGAGATGTAGCTCAGTAGTTAGGTGACCCTGGGTTCAATCCCAGGTACCAAAAAAAGGTATTTCAGGTGTGGCTGGGGATGGGGATATAGCTCAGCTCAGTGGTGGTAGCACCTGCCTAACATGTATGAGGCTCTGGGTTGTTTGGTCCCCAGCACTGCCAAAGGGGGAAAAACTGTGTATAATACATACACACACACATATAATTTTTTAAAAATCTATGGGTTTTTGATTATATATATACATTTTTTTTCAGGTATGCCATGATCTGGCTTCAGCTTGGCTTTTACTTATTTATTTGTAAGCATTGCTGGGATGGAACCCAGAGCCTCACTGCATGCTAGGCAAGCCATATGCCACTAAACTACATCCCAGCCCCATAACTTACCTTTTAGTTTTACTTGCATGCCATGTTCCAGTTCCACACCCAAAACAAATCAGGCTTTGACACATAATTAAGAATGACTGATTTTTTTTTTTGGTACCATACTGGGGCTTAAACCTGCGAGTATACTTACCTCTGAGCTATATCCCCAGTCTATTTTTTTATTTTTATTTTTATTTCAGATAGGATCTCACTAAGATGCTCAAGCTGACCTGGCATGCCCCAGCCTCCAGAGTAGCTGGGATTATAGGCCACTGTACCTAGCTCTATTTTTTTTTTTTTTTTTTGAGATGCAGTGTGTCTTTGCAATGTGTTTTCCTATTGAAAAGCTTCCTAAGAGTTTTTGGTTTAGTTGTGAAGAGTGAGAAAGAAAGACATTGTAAGCCCTTGAAGGTAGACATTGAGAGGCTTAGATTATTATTATCTTTTTTTTCTTTTGGTACTGGAGATTGAACTCAGGGGCACTCGACCAGTGAGACACATCCCCAGCCCTATTTTGTGTTTTATGTAGAGACAGGGTCTCACTGAGTTGCTTAGCACCTCGCCATTGCTGAAGCTGGCTTTGAACTCGTGATTCTCCTGTCTCAGCCACCCTAAGTGCTGGAATTACAGGCTTGTGCCACCACGCCCGGCTAGATTATTATTATCTTTTTATCCTGAAAGTAACTATTATAGAATTTTAAACAGGGAAGGATGTGTTTTAGCTACTATCATCAGTGTGAGAATGGACTGAAAGAAGATGATGAGTTAAGTTTTGTCCATACTGAATCTGAGGTGCTCCTGGAATTCCTGAGTAAATTAGAGAAAAGGATCTGGAGTAATGCTGACTAATGGAAATATAATAGGAGCCACAAATGTGAGCCATTGTTTAACTCAGTACACCTATAAATATTGCCATTTCAGTTTGTAGTTGATATAACATTCACTGAGATATTTCCCATTCATTTTTTTCTTCCTAAGGCTTTGAAATATGTTGTGTATTTTAGCCTTACAGCTGTCTCAATTTGAACTAGCCACATTTCAAGTGCTCCATAGCCACATGTGGCTAATGGCTATCATATTAGACAGATCAAATATAGAGCTTAAGAGAGAAGTCAGGATTGCAAATAAAGATTTGGAAGTCATCTGCGTTCAAGAGTACTATCAAAAATAAATATTATTTCTTCATTGCCTGCATAATCATAAAATGTTATTATTTGGTTTTATTAAGATATGTTTATACATATTACCTCTTTCTATGAAATTGTCCCACAGTAAAGTGACCAATTACTTTTCCTTATTGGTCTGGAACAGATACCAGATTAAGCCTGCTTTTCAAGTATAGTCTTTTTCCCCCACCTTTAGCACTGGGATTTGAACCCAGGATCTTAGCACTTCCTAAGTGCTCTGACACTGACATTTTCTGCTCAAACACAATTTTTTTTTTAAACTGGGGATTGAATTCAGGGATACTCGACCACTGAGCCACATCTCCAGACCTATTTTGTGTTTTATGTAGAGACGGGGTCTCACTGAGTTGCTTAGCGTCTCGCTGTTGCTGAGGCTGGCTTTGAACTCACAATTCTCCTGTCTCAGCCTCCCAAAGTGCTGAGATTACAGGCATGCGCCACTGCACCTGGCTTCAAATACAATCTTTTCTAGGTCTATTTTATTCTCAGAAATATCCTAATTTGAATAACAAATTATATGGTTGCTCCATACACAGCAGATATAACTTTCAATACATAGAGGCTACTCTGTAGCCACCCATCAAGACTTCTACTGAGGGGTAGGAAAATGCTCAAAACAAATAAATACCATACCAAACAAACAGATTCCACACCAAACAAATAAATATGGGCACTAAATAATTATAGTTTTAATTGCCTCTTGGTAGGTCAGGGCTTCTTTTTTTTTTTTTTTTTTTTTTTTTTGGTACTGGCTAGGTCAGGGCTTCTATTTGCACTCCTTTGAGGTTTTCTGAAGGGAAGCTGAATCAGCAAAACCTAAATACATCTGTACATTTCCAGGATATTCACACCCCAGGGTGTGGTGATTCACAATACACTTTTTTTTTTTTTATGGTACCAGGGATTGAACTCAGGGGCACTCAACCACTGAGCCACATCCCCAGCCCTATTTTGTATTTTATGTAGAGACAGGGTCTCACTGAGTTGCTTAGCGCCTCACTGTTGCTGAGGCTGGCTTTGAACTCGCGGTTCTCCTGTCTCGGCCTCCCAAAGTGCTGGGATTGCAGCCGCGCCCCACTGTGCCCAGTTTACAACATACTTGCTAGGTGCCAGGTACCCTCCTATGCAATTCACCTGTATTTATTATTATTACTACTATTATTATTGTTTGGCACTGGGGGGTGTTCTACCGCTGAGTCACACTTCCAGCCTTTTTTATTTTGTATTCTGAGACAAGGTCTCTCTAAGTTATCCAGCCTGTCCTGGAACTTGTGATCCTCCTGCTTCAGTCTCCTAAATTGCTGGAATCACATGCCTGTACCACCCTGCCCAGCTACATGTATTTGTTTAATCATTATAATCTGAAGGAGGAGCTGTAACTATTTCTATTTCACAGATGAGGAGGGCTGTCAGCCAGGATATGACCTGGTGGGGTTTGGCTTCAGGGCCTTTGTTCTCGGCCATCACACTGAGCTCTTCTGTGGTATCATCCTGCTTTTCAGCTGCCTCTCTCTTCTCTTCCTCACCCCCAATAGCTTTTTCAGTGGTCCTCACAATTGAGTTAAACCTTTCAATGCAGCATATTGGTTAAATGTTTCTAGAATCTTATTAATTATTTGAATTATGGAAGATGATACACAAAGAATAAACAGACTTTTATTGTCTATTACTGAATACTTTGGTATTTTGCTCCTTTATGGGACGAAGATATGTGTCAACTATTTCATGCCATTTTCTTTTACAAGAGGCCATCGTACTTTTCCGCTAACCCCTTTTGAAAGCCTCTGAGAACATTCCTTAGGAAAAAATGAATTCATAATTTTTAGTTATTCCCTCTAATTGTTGTCTATTCCTACATTACTCTAAAATCTAGTAGTTTAAAATAACAAATGCTTATTTTTTCATAGTTCCTGTGGATTGGTAGTTAAGACAGGGCAGTCTTGCTCAAGATGTCTCATTAGCTTGATATGGTGGCCCAGTACTGTACTCCCAGCAACTTGGAAGACTGAGGCAAGAGGATCACAAGTTCAAGGCCAGGCTCAGTAATTTAGTGAGACATTATGTCAAAAAATAACAAAGGAGCTGGCACAGTGGTGCAAGCCTGTAATCCCAGCACTTAGGGAGGCTGAGACAGGAGAATCATGAGTTCAAAGCCAGCCTCAGCAACGGCGAGGCGCTAAGCAACTCAGTGAGCCCCTGTCTGTACATAAAACACGAAATAGGGCTGGGATGTGGCTCAGTGGTCGAGTGCCCCTGAGTTCAATCTTCAGTACCAAAAAAAGAAAAAATAACAAGGGAGCCGGGCGCGGTGGTGCAAGCCTGTAGTCCCAGCACTTAGGGAAGCCGAGACAGGAGAATCATGAGTTCAAAGCCAGCCTCAGCAATGGCGAGGCACTAAGCAACTCAGCAAGACCCTGTCTCTAAATGTGGCTCAGTGGTCGAGTACCCTTGAGTTCAATCCTGGTACTGAAAAGAAAAGAAAAGAAAAGAAAAAGGGTCCAGATCCTCAATTTAAAAAAAAAAAGATCTCTCATGAGGGGCTGAAGTTATGGCTCAGTGGTAGAACTCCTTTTTTTTTTTTTGGTACTGGGGATTGAACTCAGGGGCACTCCACCACTGAGCCACATCCTCAGCCCTATTTTGTGTTTTATGTAGAGACAGGGTCTCAGTGAGTTGCTTAGCGCCTCGCCATTGCTGAGGCTGGCTTTGAACTCGCGATTCTCCTGTCTCAGCCTCCCTAAATGCTGGGATTACAAGCGTGAGTCACTGCGCCCGGCTTCAGTGGTAGAACTCTTACCTCTGGATTCAATCCCCTGCATTGAGGGAAAAAAAAATCATCTCATGAGATTACAGACAAGATGCTTGACTGGTGCTTCAGTCACCTGAGGATTTGCTTAGGGCTTACTTGCATGGCTTTGTGCAGGAGGCCTTGATTTTTTGTCAGGTAGGCCTCTCCAAAGATCTTCGTAAATATCCTTATGACATGGCAGCTGGTTCTCCACAGCAAGTGATAGAAGGGAAAAAGCAAGGAAGAAGCTACAATATTGTTTATGACCTCACTTCATCACATGCTTTCATTTATGCCAAGTCTATTGGTTTCACAGACAGCCTTGATGCAGTGTAGGAGTGTACTATGTAAGAATTATCCTAGAGGCTAGCTAGCACAGCCCACTCTGAGCCCAATATTCATGTTTCTTCCTCATGCAAAATGTACTTACCTTCTTTCAAGATTTCCTAGCATTGCTGGGTGCAGTGGTGCATGCCTATAATCCCAGCACTTTGAGAGGCTGAGACAGGAGAATCACGAGTTCAAAGCCAGCCTCAGCAGTGGCAACGGCGAGGCACTAAGCAACTCGGTGAAATTGTGTCTCTAAATAAAATACAAATAGGGCTGGGGATATGGCTCAGTGGTCAAGTACTGCTGAGTTCAATCCCCGTACCAAAAAAAAAGATTCCCTAACATGCTGGATGTGGTGGTGCACACCTGTAATCCCACCTACTCAGGAGGCTGAGGAGGAGGATCCCAAACTCAAGGCCAGGCTGGGAAACTCAGTGAGACTGTGTCAAAATAGAACAAAAAAGGTTGAGTGTGTAGCTCAGTGGTAGATAATTTGCCTAGCAAATTCTCTATGGCCCTGGGTCATTCCTCAAAACCAAAACAAAACATAAAGATTCCCTAAAGTCACATTCTGTTACAGTATCACCTCAGACTTCAGAATTTCATCCTCTAAGTCCAGCTCAGATGTAGATGAGACTTCTCAGATATAGTTCCATAAGTACAGCTCCTGAAGTGAAGTTCCTCTTGATCTGAAGACTTGTGGACTAAGGAGACAAGTTATCTTCTACACACATTCAACACTTAATGGTGGGACAAGCATAACTGCTATTCAGACACTCCTGTTCAAAAAAGAGATAGGGCAGTCACACTAACACAACTGATCCATAGCAGTTCTGAAATACAGTTAGACATATGTTAGCATTGCCCCAATTAGGGTTCCATGCCTAATTCTGCAGGGCTCTTGGCCCTAGTTTTTTGGCTTTGATTCCACCCTCATAGCCTTTCTTCCTTTCTCATGAAAAATAGTATGTGTTTGCCTCTGAATACCGTAGTCATTTATCCTGTGTCCTGCTTATGGAAATTTCTGGGGGAGTCCAAAGATCTCTTTTGATTTGGCACTGTCTGTGTCTTTTTCAGTCTAAGCTTGTAGGGTTCTGCTAGTATAATTTTTTTCTGTTAATATAATTCTCTAAGAATCTCTTATCTTCTCCGTGGTCATGTGTTGATGGAAATGAATCCCATTCCAGTTTTAGAGGGTGAAACTTGCTTGATTTAATCCATATATGATTTCACTCACCTTGCCAAAGATTGATTAACACACATTCAAGTGATGCCATCCTGGGCAGTGTGACAGAAGAGAAGACTGTTCAGGGGTTTCTGTGAAAGGTTTTCTTTGGTGACAAAAACATCTCTAGGGAAGAAAGAGTCCCTCTTCTACTAGACATTTGTGTCTGCATATCATCCTTGTCATTGTCCTCTTGTGACCCTGAGGCTGGCAGAGGAAAAAAGAGGGAAAGAATGGAAAGCACTTAGGTTCTTTGTTATGTAACTGAGGAACTGAACTAATCAAGGCTGGAAAAACCAATTTTCTTTATTTTAAAACCAGTTACACCAGGGGGCCGGGTGTATGGTGGTACATGCCTGTAATCCTAGCTACTTGGGAATCTGAGGCAAGAGGATCACAAGTTTAGGGCCAGGCTCAGTAACTCAGTGAGACATTGTCCCAACATTTTAAAAAATTAAAATTAAAATTAAAAAGGTCCAAGGATGTGGGCTGGGATTGTAGCTCAGTGGTAGAGCGCTTGCCTCGCATGCATGAGGCCCTGGGTTCGATCCTCAGCACCACATACAAACCAATAAAATAAAGACATTGTGTCCATCTATTTAAAAAAAAAAAAAAAGGGCCAAGGATGTAACTGGGGTAAAACATCCCTGGGCTCAATATTCAGTATCAAAAATCAATGAATATGGCTGGGATTGTGGCTCAGTGGTAGAGCACTTGCCTTGCATGCGTGGAGCACT
>CM053400.1:47110668-47121273 GCA_028644305.1 Xerus rutilus | reverse complement strand
TTTTATTTAGAAACAGGGTCTCACTAAGTTGCTTAGGGCCTCGCTAAATTGCTGAGGCTGTATTTGAACTTGCAATCTTCCTGCCTCAGCTTTCTGAGAGAGCTGCTGAGATTACAGTCATGCGCCACAGTACCTGGCTAAATGTTTTTGAAAGATTTAGGGCAGAGAGTGTAGCTCAGTGGTAGAGTGCTTGCCTAGCATTTTTTTTTTAAACTGGGGATTGAATCCAGGGACTTGTGCATGTGAGGCAAGCATGCTACCAACTGAGCTATATCCTCAGCTCACATTTTGTCTTTTGTATGTGTATGGTACTGGGGATTTAATTGTGTGTTCATGAGGGGGTTCCTCAAGTATGCTAGGCAAGCTCTCTGCTGTGCCACATGCCCAGGCCACATATTTTATCTTCTTAAATTCTTTGTTTTTTGGTACTAGGGATTGAACTCAGGGGTACTTGACCACTGAGCCAATCCTCAGCCCTATTTTGTGTTTTATGTAGAGACAGGGTCTCACTGAGTTGCTTAGAGCCTCGCCATTGCTGAGGCTGGCTTTGAACTCGCTATTCTCCTGTCTCTGCCTCCCAAAGTGCTGGGATTACAGGCGTGCGCCACTGCGTCTGGCTTCTTCCTAAATTCTTAACATTTACCAATATCAAAACAGATTGAATACAGACTAGTCACATGAGAATGGGAAAATAAGTTTTCTTAAAGATGGCATGCTGAAAGGGTTAGTTTTATACATAGCATACTTGTAGATATGACTACTTCAGGTCAGCTATAAGATAGAACATTAATGATACCAATTATATAAATGTTTTCACAATTTTAGATGCATTTATCTAAGGTATAATGAAACTTTCATCATATCTATTGTGTACATACATATTTTATATCTTGCCTATTATTTTAGACCCTTAAAACTGGTACAATAACTGACAGTAAAGAGTATTGCTGCCGGGTGCGGTGGCACAAGCCTGTGATCCCAGCACTTTGGGAGGCTGAGACAAGAGAATCGCGAGTTCAAAGCCAGCCTCAGCAATGGCGAGGCGCTAAGCAACTCAGTGAGACCCTGTCTCTACATAAAACACAAAATAGGGCTGGGGATGTGGCTCAGTGGTCCAGTGCCCCTGAGTTCAGTCCCTGGTACCACAAAAAAAAAGAGTATTGCTAATGCTTTCTGATCATTGTAAATAATAAATATTGTACTTTTTTGTGGGGAGGGTACTGGGGATTGATCCCAGGGGTGCTGTACCACTGAGTTAGACCCCAGCCCTTTTTATTTTTTATTTTGAGACAGGGTCTCACTACGGAGGCTGGCCTCAAACTTGCAGTCCTTCTGCCTCAGGCTTCCAAGTAGCTGAGATTACAGGCATGTGTCCCTGCTCTGGTGTCTTAGAGTTTTTTATCCTGCTATTCTGAGTTAAATGTGCCTTGCACCAAGCGTATGCTACATACCATGGCCTCTCTTTGCCACAATATATGCATACCTGACAAAAGGTATACATAAATAGTACTTTGTTACAAAGTTGTAAATGAAGAACATCATACCTGGTATTAAAAGTCATTTTTAAAAAATATGTATATTTTTTTTAAGCTGTGGATGGACACAATACCTTTATTTTGTTTGTTTTTATGTGGTGCTGAGAATAGAAACTAGTGCCTCACACATAGGAGGAAAGCACTCTACCACTGAGCACAACCCCAGCCCCTAAAATGCATTTTTGAGGCTGGGCATGTGGCCCATGGCTGTTATCCCAGCAGTTTGGGAGGCTGAGGCAGAAAGATTGCAAGTTCGAGGGTAGCCTCAGCAACTTGCCAAGGTCCTAAGCAACTTAGTGAGACCCTGTCTCAAAATAAAAAGTAGAAAGGGCTGGGGATGTGGGTCAGTGGTTAAGCGACATTGCTACTCCTCTGAGTGAAATGGGTGCTGCTGGAGGGTTCAATTCCTAGTACCAAAAAAACAAAAACAAAAACAAAAAAAACCCCAGCATCATTTTTGTCTTGTTTTGTTTTTGCTGTGCTAAACTCAGGGCCTCCAGTATTTTAGGCAAGCACTCTACCATTGAGCTACACACCCAACTCTAAAATGCATTTTTAAAGCAGTTTGAGGTGTCTCCATATGAAGGGTGGAGGAGAAAGAATAGGAGCAGCCAGGAGGCCTTGAAAGATGAAGTTCTTTGACGTTATGAAGGACATGATAAATATCACTGGAGTCTTGGAGGACTGACAGATAATTGTAGGAAAGCTAGCAGAAGATGACTATTACCTAGAGATCAGTGACTCCAAGGAATTTAAAAAGAACAATTGCTAACTTACAAAGCATCTCCACAGGAGCTATGCTAAAACAACTATATATAGACTGAGTACTTAGCACACCTATTTCAGGAATGCAAACCACCTCCTTACCAAGAGTAAGCAGGATAGTTAGCCTTTATTCTGGCAGAAAAACCTAAGAATAATCTGTGATAAGGAGAAAGGAAGGTGCCCCGATTTGCCATTTTCTTCAATATTAAAGACAAAAGTATATAATTTGTGCTTGCTTTTGCTTTGGTTGGCTAAGTAGTGGCCTCCTCAGTGGAGGTAAATGTGGCTAAAGTGGAGGAAACAGAATCTGAGAGAAGAACAGAAATTCACAGTGTAGAGGGGCTTCCAGGGAGTCATTGCTTCCTGGCTTCCCACTTCTGTGAGCTTTTTGCAGTGAGCACTTGTTGGGTTAAGTGACTATAGATTGTAATAATAGTAAATTAAAATAGCACTTAGAAACTTAGAAGCTTAAAAAATTCCTGCAAAGTAACTTTGGTTTGAAGATGGGACTAATGATAAAATCAAAGTCTTCTCCCTTCCTAAGAGATCTTTCTTAGCCACTTTATAAAATAAAAATAATGATGATAAAATAACAAGAGATTTCCCTGTACATTACAAAATAAAAACCAGGCAGTGGTGAGTTAATTCAGTCTGACAAGGAATTAGCCAAAAACCTCCAAATTATCAAGAGAGTTTTTTTATTTTTGTGGTATAGGGGTCGAACCCAGGGGTGCTAATCACTGAGCCACATCACCAGCTCTTTTTATATTTTATTTAGAGACAGGGTCTCACTAATTTATTAGGGCCTTGCTAGATTCACTAAATTGCTGAAGTTGGCTTTGAACTCCTGATTCTCTTGCTTAAGCCTTCCCAATCACTGGGATTACAGGAATTGTGCCTGGATACCCCCCCCCCCATTGAACCCAGGGGTCCTTTACAACTAATCTTCCACTCCAGCCCTTTTTATTTTTCATTTTGGGACAGGATCTTGCTGAATTGCCAGGCTGACCTTGAATTTGTGAGGAATCCTTCTTCCTTATTCTCCTGAGTTGCTGAGATTATGGTGAGTGCCACAAGTCCTGACTTCCATGTATTCTTTAAATTGGAGTTTATAGTTATAGAAGATAATATTATGAAAGTGCTGGGCCCATAGAATGATAACTATCAAGAGCAAAGGAAGACTAACATTTATTAAATGGCCATTATGGCCAGGAAAGATGGTGCATGCCTGTAATCCCATCTACTGGGGAGGCTAAAGCAGAAGGTTTGTAAATTTTGCAAGTCTCTGTCACAAAACTAATAAAATTTAAAAAGCACTGGGGATGCAGCTCAGTGGTAGAGCACTTGCCTAGCATGTGTGAGGCCTTTAGTTCAATCCCCAAGACCTCCCACCCTGCTAAACACAAAAAGACTCCTATGGGCCGGGTATGTATGGATCAGGCTTCTGTGTGTGTGTGTGTGTGTGTGTGTGTGTGTGTGTGTATGTGTTACTGGGGATTAAATTTAGCACTTCTTGCATGCTAGGCACTCTACCACTGAGCCACATCCCCAGTCCTTTTTATTTTTTTGAGATAGGGTCTTGCTAAGTTTCCTAGGTTGGACTTGAACTTGTGAACCTCTTGACCCAGCCTCCCTAGTAGCTGGGATTAAGGGCACACACCACCATGTCCAGATGATTAGGTTCTTTTTTTTTTGGTACTGGGGATTGAACTCAGGGGCACTTGACCACTGAGCCACATCCTTATCCCTATTTTGTGTTTTATGTAGAGATAGGGTCTCACTGAGTTGCTTAGCACCTTGCCCTTGCTGAGGCTGGCTTTGAACTTGCAATTCTCCTGTCTCAGCCTCCCTAAGTGCTGGGATTACAGGCTTGCGCCACCACGCCCGGCTGATGATTAGGTTCTTTTTGAACATTATTTGTATAATCCTCTAAGATAAATATTGTCAGTCCCTTTTATAACCAAGGATTAGTTTTGTGGTTTAACATGACTTGCCCTGGAGAATGTTCTATGTGTACTTGAGAAGACTATACCTTCTATTGCTGTTGCTCTCGTGTTCCATACATATCTTTCAGGGCTACTTTGTCTTTTGCACAATTGAAGTCCAATGTATCCTTATGAATTTTCTCTCTGGATGATGTATCCATTGTTGAAAGTGGGAACTTGGAGCCCCCTACTATTAGTAAATTGTAAATTAGTCTATTTCTGTCTTTGGACATGTTAATGTTTACTTTATGTATTTAGGAGCTCTGATGTTGGGTGCATCTATATTTATAGCTGTTACATCCTCTTGATGAATTGATTTCTTCATCATATAATGACCTTCTTTATCTCTCCTTATGGTTTTTTTTTCCTCCAGATTTTTAATTGGTTTGTTTAATTTCATAGAACAGTGGTATTCACCATTATACATTTGTACATCACATAATACAGCAGTACAATTTGTTTTCCCAGTACCTTCCCTTCCCCTCCCAGCCTCTCCCTTGTCTTTTTCTTCTATTCACTGGTCACCCTTCTATTTTTATGAGATCCACCCACAACCTTCCCCCCACCCCTTTTCTCTCTAGCTTCAACAGATGAGAGAAAAAATATAACCCTTGATCTTCTGAGATTGGCTTATTTTGCTTAACATATGCTCGCAAGTCCATCCATTTTCCTGCAAATAACATAATTTCATTCTTCTTTATGGCTGAATAAAACTCCATTGTGTATATATACCACATTTTCTTTATCCATTCATCTGTTAATGGACACCTAGGCTGGTTCTATAATTTGGCTACTGTGAATTGTGTTGCTATATACGTGGGTATGCATGTATTGCTATAGTATGCTGAGTTCAAGTCTTTAGGATAAATACTGAAGAGTGGTACGGTTGGATCCTAGTCTTTTGAGGAACCTGCACACTGATTTCCATAGAGGTTGTACCAATTTACAATTTCACTCCTAGTGTAATCTTGTTATAGTTTTTGACTTAAAGTTTTTTTTTTTTTCTTCTCCTGATGTAAGTATAGCTGCACCTGCTCTCTTTCTTCCTATTTGGTGTAGAATATATTTTTTCATCCCTTTACTTTCATTCTATTTGTGCACATAAAGGTGAAGTCAGTCTCTTGTTTTTGCAGTATTGGGGATCAAACTCAGGACCTCATACATACTAGTCAAGTGCTTTACCATTAAGTCATACCTCAGCTGGGCCTTTTTTAAAAATTTGAGACAAGGATCTCATTAAGTTGCCCATGCTAGCCTCAAACATGTGATCCTCTGGAGTACCTGGGATTGCAGGTTATTCTGTTTTGTAATCCATTCAGCCACTCTATGCCTTTTGATTGGCTAATTTAATCCATTTACAGTCAAAGTACTTAGTTGATAGAGATGTATTGCTGCAATTTTTATCTGGGTTGATATGTATAATCCATTCGGTGTAAACTCATAGATTTTTCTGTTCAATCTGGCTTGAAGTTTATCAATTTTTCTGATCCTCTCAAGAATCATCTTTTTGTTTAATTGATTTTCTTATTTAATTCATTTCTGCTCAGATTGTTATTACTGTTTTTTTTTAATTCTGGTTTTAATTTGCTCCTCTTTTTCTTGTTTTATAGCATGGAAGGCTGAGGTAATTAATTTAAAATCTTTTT
Organism: Xerus rutilus; assembly: GCA_028644305.1. Classification (NCBI taxonomy): domain Eukaryota; kingdom Metazoa; phylum Chordata; class Mammalia; order Rodentia; family Sciuridae; genus Xerus; species Xerus rutilus. The sequence continues at coordinate 47,115,342 of CM053400.1, read as the reverse complement.
TCTTTTATAACAGATATTTTAGTTCTATAAATTTCCCTCTAAAGCATGATTTTAGCAGCAACCCACAAATTTTGATATGTTATGTATTCATTTTATACACTGAAAAATATTTACTAATTTCTTTTTTGATTTTTTTTTTTTTTTTACCCATGGGTTATTTAGTAGTTTAGATTCTAAATACTTGGGGATTACATACATGTTTTTTTTTTGTTGCTGATTTCTAATTTTTTTTTCCCATGGTAGGAATTGAAACCAGGGCTTAGTACATGCTAAGCACACACTCTGCCACTGAGCTATACCCAAGCCTGTTACTGATTGAGTTTTATTGTGGTCATTTTGTATAACTTGTAATTTGAAAAATTTTAAATGTATCGAGATTTATTTTATTGTTCAGAACATGATCTATTGTAGGAGATATTCTGTTTATAGTTTTAAAAAAACGTATATTTTGCTGTTGTTGGGTAGAGTGTTCTATTAATGTTAATTAGTTCAGATTGGTCAGTAGCATTTTTCAAGACATGTATATTTCCTGAGTTTCTCTCTGGTTATTCTATCAATATTAATAGAGGAATATTGAAATTGCTGACTATAATTGTGGATTTATCTACTTATAGTTCAATTAGGGTTTCCTTCATCAGTTTTGAAACTTAGCTATTAGGTTCATAAATGTTTAGAATTTTTATGCCATCTTGATGAATAGACTGCTTTATCTTTATGAAATGCCCGTTTTTATCTCTGGCAATAGTCTTTGCTATGAAACTTCCTTTTTTTTGTACAGGGGATTGAACCCAATGGTACTTTACCACTGAGCTATACTTCCAGCCCTTTTTCTTTTTTATTTTGAGACAAGTCTTGCTAAATTGCCAGATTGGCCTCAAACTTGTGATCCTTCTACCTTGGGCTCCTGAGTTACTGAGATTATAGGTGTGTGCTACCCCACCTGGTTTGTCACTTTCATTAAAACAACAACCAATGAAAAAGCTTTATTGAGATACAATACAAATACAATTTACCACATTAAATTGTATAAGTCATTGGCTCTTAGTGTATTTACTGATGTGCACAATCATTTCTACAGTAAGTTTTAGAACTTTTTTGTTGTTGTTTGTTTGGTACCGGAGATTGAACTCAGGGGTACTTGACCACTGAGCCACATCCTCATCCCTATTTTGTGTTTTTATGTAGAGACAGGGTCTCACTGAGTTGCTTAGCGCCTTGCTGTTGCTGAGGCTGGCTTTGAACTTGAGATTCTCCTGTCTCAGCCTCCCAAAGTGCTGAGACTACAGGCGTGTGCTTCCGTGCCCGGCTAGTTCTAGAATATTTTTATTACTTCAAGAAGAAACCCCAGCCAGTCGTGATGGTGCAAGCCTGTAATCCCAGCACTTAGGGAGGCTGAGACAGGAGAATCGCGAGTTCAAAGCCAGCCTCAGCAAGGGAGAGGTGCTAAGCAACTCAGTGAGACCCTGTCTCTACATAAAAACACAAAATAGGGCTGGGGATGTGGCTCAGTGGGTCGAGTGCCCCTGAGTTCAATCCTCGGTGCCAAAAAAAAAAAAAAAAAAAGAAGAAGCCCCTTGGGGCTGAGGTTGTGGCTCAGTGACTGAGCCCTTGCCTTGTACGTGTGAGGCGCTGGGTTCGATCCTCAGCACTACATAAAAATAAATAAACAAAATAAACACACTGTGTCCATGTATAACTAAAATATATATATTTAAAAAAAGAAGAAGAAACCCCTTATCATTTAGTGATCCCTTCATATCCCTGTGTCTCCCCTGGGCCACCCCTTACCCTAAGCAATCACTAAACTATTTTCTGTCCTTATAGATTTCCGTAGTCTAGACTTTCATATCAATGTCATTATACAGTATGCAGTCTTTTTTCTTTTCTAATATTTTTAATTGTAGATGGACACAATACCTTTATTTTATTTATTTATTTTCATGTGGTGCAGAGGATGGAACCCAGTGCCTCACTTGTGCTAGACAAGCACTGTACCACGGAGCTACAACCCGAGCCCAGTATGCTGGCTTTTGAAACTGGTGTCTTTCAGTTGGCATAATGTTTTCAAGATTCATCCAGCTAGTACAGTGGGGGCATACCTGGAATCCCAGTGACTCTGGAGGCTGAGGCAGGAGGATCTCAACTTTGAGGTCCATCTCAGCAACTTAGTGAGACCCTCAAAAATTTCAAAAGACCCTGTCTCAAAATAAAAAATAAAAAGGACTAGGGATTTGGATCAGTGGTAAAGTACTGCAGGCAGCATATACTTCAGCACTTCGTTCCTTTTTACTTGCAAAAAATACTCATTGTATACATATATCAGATTTTGTTTATCTATTCACTTGCTGGTAGAGATTTAGGTTGTTTCTATCTTTTGTCTACTATGAATATTCATATTCAGTTTTGATAGACATTTTCACTGGCATAGAAATATATATTTTCACAGTTTTTCCCCCAGTATTTTATTTTTTTAATGTTTTTTTAGTTGTAGATGGACACAATATCTTATTTATTTAAAAAATTTTTTTGAGTTGTTGATGGATCTTATTTTATTCATTTATTATTTGCATGTGGTACTGAGGATCGAACCCAGTGCCTCACGCATGCAAGGCAAGCGCTCTACCACTGAGCCACGACTCCAGCTCCTTCCCCCACTATTTTATACATTTGTTCTGTCTTCTCAAATGTTTGCCCTAATGGAAATTTCCTGTCATTCTTTGTCCTCTAATATGTCTTTTTTTCTCTACCTGCTTTTAAGATTTTCTCTTTATCACTGACTTTGAGCAATTTCATTATATTGTGCCTCGATACCATGTGCTTTTATGTGCTTGAGGTTTGTTTTGAAATTTATAATTTCATGACATTTGGAAATATTTCAGTCATTATTTCTTCAAAAAAATTTTTTTTCTCTTTTCCCCTCTCTTTTTTTGGGAATTCCAGTTACAGGAATGCCACTTGAAGTTGTTTCACAGCCCACTGACATTCTACTCATTTGTTCCTCTTTCTCTTTCTTATATGTTAGTATTTTTTCTCTTAATGTTATTTTTAGACAGTGTCTAGTGCTATGTCTTCAAATTTACTGTTTTCATTTTCCTTTAGCAATGCCTAACCTGTCATTAATCCTCCCTAGCACGTTTCATTTCAGGCATTGCAATTTTTAATCTCTAGAGTTTGGTTTGTTTTTAATATTTTTTTTCTTTTTAAAATCTTTTGTAGTTATATATGGATAGAATGTCTTTATCTGTTTTGTTTTTGCATGAGGGGTTGAACTCAGGGGCACTTGACCACTGAGCCACATCCCCAGCCCTATTTTGTGTTTTATGTAGAGACAGGGTCTCACTGAGTTGCTTAGCACCTCGCCATTGCTGAGGCTGGCTTTGAACTCGCGATTCTCCTGTCTTGGCCTCCCTAAGGGCTGGGATTACAGGCTTGTGGCACCGCACCCGGCTTCCTCTAGCCTTTCAAATATAATCCTTCTTTTATTCTTCTTATCTAAGAATTCTAATATCTATATCAGTTCTAGATTAGATTTGGTTGGTTAATATTCCCTCATTTTGATATACCCTTAAATATTAAATATGCACACTTAATATAGCAATCTTAATCTATATTACTTTATTTATTTATTTTGGTACTGAGGACTGAACCCAGGGGTACTTAACCACTGAGCCACATCCTCAGCCCTTTTTTATATTTTATTTAGAGACAGGGTCTCACTGAGTTGCTTAGGGCCTCTCTAACTTGCTGAGGCTGGCTTTGAACTCATGATCCTCCTGTCTCAGCCTCCTGATCTTCTGGGATAACAGGCATGGGCCAGCGTGCATGGCTTATTAATCAATATCTCTAACTTCCTTTCTTTGAGGTGTGTGTGTTGCTGGTGACCCAACCCAGGGCTTTGTGCATGCAGTGCTCTACCAGCTGAGCTAACCCCAGCCTGTTCTAACTCCCTTTCTTTTTCATTTTTTTTGAGCTTATATTTTACTTTTTTCCACCTTTTTTATTGGTGCATTAGAGTTATATATAATGCTGGTATATGAAGTTACATATTAGTATATGCACACAATATAACAATATAATTAGGCCAAAATCATTCCCCAGCACTTCTTCCCAACTTCTACCCTTAGTCCCTTTCCTCTACTGTTCTCCCTTTGATTTTCAGGAGATCCATCCCTTTCTTTTTCTTTACTTCTCTAGGTTCCACATATGAGAAAAAACATACAACCCTTGAGCTTCTGAGTTAAACTTATTTCACTTAACATGATGGTCTCAAGTTTATCCATTTTCCTGCAAATGACATAATTTCATTTTTGTTTAGGGATGAATAAAACTCCATTATGTATATATACTACATTTTCTTTTTTTTTTTTTTTTTTAATTTTTTCTAGTTGTAGATGGACACAATGTCTTTATTTTATTGCTTTTTTTGTATGTGGTGCTGAGGATCGAACCCAGGGCCTCATGCTTGCAAGGCAAGCGCTCTACCGCTGAGCTACAATCCCAGCCCCTATACTACATTTTCTTTATCCATTTATCTGTTGATGGACACCTAGGCTAGTTCTATAATTTGGCTATTATGAACTGTGCTGCTATAAGCATAGGTATGCATGTATCACTGTAGTAAGATGTAGAATTTTTCAGGATAAATAACAAGGAGTGGTATAGCTGGGTCATATG
>CM053400.1:47092287-47110568 GCA_028644305.1 Xerus rutilus | reverse complement strand
TGTACTTTTTCTTTTGAGAAGTATTAAATTCATTTGCTCATTTACTAATCAGGTTATTTGATTTTTTTTGGTGTAAAGTTGTTTGAGCTCTTTATTCTACATATTAATCACCTGTTAGAAGAGTAGCTGGTAAAGATCTTCTCCCTGTCTGCAGGTTGTCTCTTCACATTCCTAATTGTTTCCTTTGCTGTGCAGAAGCTTTTTAATTTGATGCCATTCCATTTATTAAAACTCTTGGCATTATTTCCTGAACTTCATGGGTCCTATTGAGAAAGTTGTTGCCTGTGCCCATCTGCTGGAGTGTTGACTATTTTCTTCTAGGAGTTGCATGCATGGTTTCTGGTCTAATTGCTAGGTCTTTGATCCATTTTTTTTTTTGCTACTGGAGATTGAACTCAGGGGCACTTGACCACTGAGCCACATCCCCAGCCTTATTTGTGTTTTATGTAGAGACAGGGTCTCACTGAGTTGCTTAGCACCTCGCCATTGCTGAGGCTGGCTTTGAATTCGCGATTCTTCTGTCTCAGCCTCCCTAAGTGCTGGGATTACAGGCTTGAGCCACCGTGCCTGGCTGATTCATTTTTTTTTAAAAGATTTTTTTAAACCTTCATTTTTAAAATTTATGTATTTTGTATGTGGTGCTGAGGATCGAACCTAGTGCCTCATGCGTGAGAGACAAGTGCTCTACCACTAAGCCACAACCCCAACCCCTTTGATCCATTTTGAGTTGATTTTTGTGCAGGGTGAGAGATAAAGTTCTAGTTTCATTCTTGTACATATGGATAGCCACTTTCCCCAGCACCATTTGTTAAAGATGCTGTCTTTCTCCAATGCATTTTTTGGCACTTTTGTTAGGGTTGGATGACTGTAGGTGTGTGCGTTTGTCTAACTCAAAGAATAAAGGGATCCTAGGACACTTTAACTTCCCCTCTTTTCTTCCATTTGACCTGCTATTACTGTCACGTGTTTTTGTTCTGCTTTAGTTGTAAATCCAATGTCATTATTTTTTGGTTCCTATTTTGAGTAACCACATATTTACCAAGTTCTTTGTTAATAATTTTGTCATTGAATGCTGCTCAAATTTTTGAATTTGATTTTCTTCTTTCTGCCATCTGTGTTAAATAATTAAAGTATGGTTTATCTGAAATAAATGGTCTCAGTTTTTCTCTAATAAAAATGTCTCCACTTTGTTCTTTTTCTCAAAGCATAATTTTGTAGACTACAGTTCTCTATGTTCATAGATATTTTCCCTTCATCTAAAGAATATGTTATTGTAAACAAGGCATGGTGGTGCGCCCCTGTAATCCCAGTTACTTGGGAGGCGAAGGCAGGAGTTTCGCAAGTTCAAGCCCAGCCTGGACAATTTAGTGAGACTCTGTCTCAGAATTTAAAATAAAATAAAATAAAATAAAAGCTGGGCATGGTGGTGCATACCTGTAACCCCAGTGATTCAGGAAGCTGTGGCAGGAGGATGAGAAGTTTGAGGCCATTGTCAACAATTTAGTGAAACCCTAAGCAATTCAGGAAGATTCTGTCATCAAGTAAAAAATAAAAAGGACTGAGAATGTAGCTCAGTGGTAAAGCACCCTGTGTTCAACCCTCAGTACCAAAATAAATAATTAAATAAATAAATACTTAAAAATAAAAAGGGCTGGAGATGCAGCTCATTGGTAAAGTACCTATGGGTTCAATCCCTAGAATGGCAAAAGAAAAAAAGAATCTTCAACTCATCAGCTGAGCAACCATTACTACTATTCTAATTCCAGAACATTTTCGTTACTCCAGAGAAACCTTCACATTCATGAACAAGCGCTGTCCAGTTTTTCCTCTTTCCAGCCACTGGCATTTACTAATTTGCCTTCTGTCTCTGTGGATTTGCTTATTCTGAACATTCCCTATAAATGGAATGATAGTGTATGAGCACTTTTATGTCTGGCTTCTTTCACTTAGCATAATCTTTTTCAGCTTAATGTACCTTATAGCATGTATCAGAACTGTTTCTGCGGTCAAATACTATTCTCATCATGGATATGCAACATTTTCTCTATTCTTTCTTCAGTTGATGACATTTGGTGTGGGAGACTGTAATGAATAATGCTGTTATGAAAATTCAAGTACAAGTTTTTATGTGGATTTATGTTTTCAGTTGTTATTTATATACCTAGGACATGTTGTTGATATGGTAATTCTATCTTTTTATTTTTGCTTTTTGTGTTTCGTTTGTTGCCGTGGTGTAGATTGAATCTAGGAGTGTTCTACCTCTGAGCTACATCCTCAGTTCTTTATTATTTATGTTTATTTTTGTTTATTTCAGCTACTGGGGATTGTACACAGTGACATTCTACCATTGAGCTACATCCCAACCCTTTTCAATTTTATTTTTGAGACAGAAGCTTGCAAAGTTGCTCAGGTTAGCCTGGAATTTGTAATTCTCCTTCCTCAGTCTCCGGAGTAGCTGGGATTATAGGTGAGCACCACAGTGCCTGATCTTGCTTAAATATTAAAGCCTAAATCTTTTTTTTTGGTACTGGAGATTGAATGCAGGGGCACTTGACCACTGAGCCACATCCCCAGCCCTATTTTGTGTTTTATGTGGAGACAGGGTCTCACTGAGTTGCTTAGCACCTTGCTCTTGCTGAGGCTGGCTTTGAACTCGGGATTCTCCTGTCTCAGCCTCCCTAAGTGCTGGGATTACAGGCTTGCGCCACCGCACCCAGCTTAAAACCTAAATCTTTAGGTTACCAGAACCAGTATTTCTCCAAGACCATTGAAGTTCCACTCTATCTGTGTTATGCAATTTCTTTATTCTAGATACCTAGGATGGATTGATGAATTGATGGCTCCCTTCCTTCCTTCATTTCTTCTTTTCTTTTTCCTTTCTTTCCCTCATTGCTCCCCCTTTTTTCTTTCTTTTTTGAACATGTTTGTTTTATTTCTTCCAGGATGTCTTAGTCTCTTTGTTGTACATATTTTGATTTTAGTTATATTGATCATTGTATGGTTAGAACTCCAGGTTTCCTCATCCAGTAATGTGGGGAAAATAATTTATTTACCTCAGAGGTCTTTTAGGATTAAATGAGATAATGTATATAAAGTACTTAGCATAATACCCAATACATATGTGCTCAATAAATGTTAGCCATTATGATTACTAATATTGATTAATAAGCTTTAGATAAAAATCAAAGCCTACATAAAGAAAAGTACCAAAATAAGCCAGGCTCAGTGGCACAAGTTTGTAATTTCAGCTACATGGGAAACTGAGGCAGAAGAATCACAAATTCCAAGTCATCCTTGGCAACTTGGTGAGACTCTGGCTCCAAATAAAAATGCAAGGGAGCCGGGCGCGGTGGTGCACGCCTGTAATCCTAGCACTTTGGGGGCTGAGACAGGAGCATCAGAAGTTCAAAGCCAGCTTCAGCAACAGCAAGGTGCTAAGCAACTCAGTGTAGACCCTGTCTCTACATAAAACACAAAATAGGGCTGAGGATGTGGCTCAGTGGTCGATACCCCTGAGTTCAATCCCTGGTACCCCCCCCCTCACCACAATGCAAGGGGCTGGGGATGTAGCTCAGTGGTAGAGTGCTTGTGCTTGCCTGGCATATGTGAGGCTTTAGATTCAGTCCCTGGCAATGAAAGGAAAAAGAAGTTAGTTCACTTTTTTATAAAATGTGAACCTACGAAACTTATTGCTTAAGTATGTGTTATCTTGTATTCTAATTAACTACTAAATTATTGCAGTTCTAGGGATCAAATTCAGAGTTCTGCATGTGTAAGGCAAAATGCTAAGCTACTAAAATACACTGCCACTCCCAACCAGGCATTTGAGTGTTTCCTCTTATTTTCACCTTCCTTTTCTTGGTGTGCAGCTGGCACAGAATACTATTTACAAATACTTGATGACTGATTCAAAGGAAATGTTTACTTTTTTCATTTTATAGATAAGTTTCACTTCAATTCCTCATAATTGTAACTTATTTTATTATAAGCGTGTTCAAAGTTTGGGTATTAAAATGATCAAATTTAAAGTGATATAAGATAAACAATTTGAAATTCATTTTATTAATACAAAATTAATCTCTCACTCTAAAATATTTATTTACCTCAATATAGGAGCTTTGAAAAACATACATGGATTATTAATAGGCAATCTGGTTTATTTCCACTGAAAAATACAATTAATTTAAATATAGATGTATTTGATTAAAATGCTGGGTAGACATTATATTTTTCACATTCTTAAAGAGAGGAATGCTGGAGGAAAAGAGCATAAGTAGTATTTTTAATCTGAGTCCTCATGAGATCTTAAGAGGGGGCCAGTCTTTCTACTTGTGTCTATAGCAGATCCCTACCTGTGAGTCTCTGTGTGTGTCCCACTTGTGTCCATGTGTCTTCATTTCTAGGTGAAATGAAAGCTCACCTAGAACCATGGTCATTCTTGTGTCAAAGTTGCAACAACTGTGGTCACTGAACAATTACTGTGGCAATCTGAACCGGTCCTATAGGGATAGTTGTGTTAGACCAAGATCTAAAATAATCTGGAAAAGAGAATGAACTGAGGTTTCAAGCTGTGAAGTAGTTTGATCTTGTTAAATGTCAGTATTTGGCCTAAACAAATAAATTTACAAACAAATAATAATACTACAGAAGGATAAAAGTCCTAGAAAACATTTAAGCGTTGTTTTTTAAAAACTCAGTTGCATTTTCCGGTTTTTTTTTTTTTTTTTGGTTAAATCATTTTTCTTTTTTTATTTGTTAGATATACATGACAGTAGTCAGTTGCTTTTTCTTGATTATTTTATTTTAGTAAAATTAAAATAGAGTTCTATGAGATAATATGAACAACGTGGTTTTTATGGACAAAGTGCCTTTTTTTTTAGAACTGTCAAATTCATTTGAACTGGTAATAAATGAAGATGTTTTTCTTTTTTTCTTTCTTTTGGTACTGGGGATTGAATCCAGAGTCACTTTACCCCTGAGCTACAGCCTCAGCTCTTTTAATTTGATTTTTAATTTTAATTTTTAAAATTTATTACTTTTTGGTAGTAGGGATTAAACCCAGGTGCACTGAGCCACATCTCCAGCCTTTTAAATTTTTTTATAGAGTCTCACTCAATTGCTTAGGGTCTCGCTAAATTGCTAAGGCTGGCTTTGAACTTGCAATCCTCCTGCCTCAGACTCCTGAGCTGCTGGGATTATAGGTGTGTGCCACCAAGCCAGGCTCAGAACTGTTTTTTGTCTTTTTCTTTATCTTCATTCTTTTATTCATACAATTTGTCAAACAACACCTCTGTACCAAGCACTGTGGCATGGTGAGAGCCCCTTACTGAATAAGACACTCAGGGCTTTCTTGGTGATTTCTGTTTTTGAAGGTTTCTCCCTTCTTCTGCATTCTTGTATGGTCCTGCCCCTTGCTTTCTCTAACCTTCTATTCTTTCCCCCCTTTTCCCACTTCTCTTCCTTGCGCTCTATCAGGAGATTGCCGAAGGACTTCCCTCTCTTCTTTGAGCTTGTCCAGGACCAGGAGATGAGACTCCTTTCTTTGTATTGTGCTCTTTTCTCGTGGGAACTTAGGGACATTCAAACATTTCACCTGAGTTCTCTGTGTCTGTAGTGTCTGTACCTCCTCCTAGGAAAATTGGTCGCCAGCTGATGAGGGTCTTTTTTCCTCTCCTGCCATGGAACCACACTGCCCTGCCTCTCATGGTTCTGCCAGAGTTTGTGAAGAGTGAATCCTCTGAGGAAAGACATCTTCCTATCCGTGGCTACAAGCAATCATTTTTTGTTAAAATCACTTTTTAAAAATCAGTTTTTGTATTCACGTATCTAAATTTGCCTCCAATTTGGTTCCATTGATCGCGTCAGTGATTCAATGTTTTCATTTTTGTTAAGCTTCCTATAGTGAATAGTACAGAGCATTTTTTAGCACTATTTGGTGGTCGGTGCGGGGAAAGGGTAGAAACCCTAAAATAAATTCAGATATGGCCATTGCCCTATTGTTTTCTTTTCTTTCTTTCTTTTTTTTGGTACCAGGGATTGAATTCAGCAGTACTCGACCACTGAGCCACATCCCCGGCCCTGTTTTGTATTTTATATAGAGACAGAGTCTCACTGAGTTGCTTAGTGCCTTGCTGTTGCTGAGGTTGGCTTTGAACTCGCGATTCTCTTCTCTCAGCCTCCCGAGCCACTGGGATTACAGGCGTGGGCCACCATAACTGGTTGATAGCTTGGTCATTGATGTCAGGAAAAAGAGGGTTTTATCCGAACCCCAAATGCTATAGATACAGGTAAAGTCCTAAAACATGAATTTGTTTTTGATAAATTTGGGGAATAAGTAACACATTGAAGAGTTCTGGACATAAAACTCACAGGACAAAGGAGCTTAAACTTGCATAAGAATCCAGAACCTTAAGTTCCTTCACTTATTTATTTAATTAATTTTTATTTGAGACAGCTTTTTATTTTTAGAAAAAGAATGGATTATCACTGAGTTTAATCTCAGTTGTAGGGAAATCATTTGATTTCTGGCTTTTTACCTGCAGGAAAAAAAAAACAAAAACAAGAAATCATTGGTTGTCTGCTCCACTGGTGTGGATATGAACTTGTGTTGGTGTGGGAGCCAGGCCTCATGATGGTCCTGGATGACCCTTTACCTTCTTGGTAATCCTGGCCTGGTGTGGTTCCTTTCCACACTGTATCAGAGTTGGTCTGCATAAACAAAGGCATATGGCAGAAATAACAGTTTGTCACTTCTTTTCTGCTTGTTTGTTTTGTTTTTTGGTACCAGGGATTGAACCCAGGGGTACTTAAGCACTGAGCCACATCCCCAGCCCTCTTTCTTGTTTTATGTCTCACTGAGTTGCTTAGCACCTCGCTGTTGCTGAGGCTGTCTTTGAACTCGCGATTCTCCTGTTTCAGCCTCCCTAAGTGCTGGGACTACAAGCATGTGCTGGCTCACACTCCCAGTCCTTTTTATCTTTTATTCTGAGACAGGGTCTTGCTAAATTATTGAGGGTCTGGCTAAGTTGCTGAGGCTGCCTTTGAACTTGCGATCCTCCTGCCTCCACCTCTTGAGTCGCTGGGATTACAGGTGTGCATCACCACTGAGCCCAGCACAGTTGGTCACTTTTGAGGCTTGCAACTAGAAAACATTGTGGATTCTGCCTTGTGCTCTCTTGGATCCAGCTGTCAGATCATGAGGACACTCAGAGCTTTAGGAGAGGTCTGTGTGGCAAAGAGCTGAGACCTCTGTCATCGTCCATTGAGGAATGATGGCCTTATGCTGGTGGCCCCGTGAAGAATCTTGGAAGAGAGTCCTCCACCTTTGACCAGTCCCCTGCTTGAAATTTCAGGGGATTGCAGCAGCAGCTGATAGCCTGAAAGCAGCCTCATGAGAGTTCCTGAGCTCAAACGATTTTTTAAATTTTTTTTTTTTAAATACTGGAGATTGAACCACAGTGCTTCCTTACTTGCTGAGGATAGCCTTGAATTTATTATACTCCTCCAGCCTCAGCCTCCAGAGTTGCTAGGCTTATAGGTTTGCATCGAGATGTCCATCTACTTTGTGGCATTTTGAATCTGTCTTGGCTGTTTTCTAGAGACCTAGTAATGGTACTAACAGGATTGTATGTCCATTTCTTTTCATATATTGGTAAGATGCTCTCTGTTTTTCTGTAGCGACTCCCTTTTACGACTGTTATTCACTGAGATATTATTCAATCTTTTTTTTTATTTTAATGACTTTCTTAGGCCCAGTGATGCATACCTGTGACCCCAGCTACTTGGGAAGCTGATGTGGAGGGATCACCAGTTTGAAGCCAGCCTAGGAAGCTTATCAAGACCTCGCAAAATAAAAAATAAGCCCAGTGTGGTGGTGAAAGCTTGTAGTCCCATTGGCTGGGAAGGCCGAGGCAGGAGGATCACAAGTTCAAAGTCACCCTGAGCAATTTAGCAAGGCCCTAAGCAACTCAGCGAGACCCTGTTTCTAAATAAAAAATAAAAAGGGCTGGGCATGTGGCTCAGTGGTAGAGCCCCAGTACCAAAAAGGTAAACACAACAACAAACTTCCTTTTTCTTTTAACTAGGATAAATGAAATTGGAAAGAGAAACTAAGAAACAGAAACAGAAACATTAAAATACAAAACAAGTTGGGGCTGGGATTACGGCGCAGTGGTAGCGTGCTCGCCTAGCGTGCATAAGGCACTGGGTTCGATCCTCAGCACCACATAAAAATAAAATTGATATTCTGTCACCTACAACTAAAAAATAAATATTAAAAAAAAATACAAAACAAGCCCAGGAAGTATGGAAGTGTTGGAAATATGAATTAGGAAAATATGAATTACCTTTTTGGTACTTGGGTATGGAATTCTTAAACAATTCTTCTATTTAGTGATTTGTCACACATATTTCAAGCTACTAGTCTGTCAGAAATGTGTGACAATGTGCTGATTTGGCTCTAAGATTGTACCTGTGGATCAATTTTGTAGAATCTGGAACTTAATTCTGTCAGCCTGAATGAGCAAGTTGCAGACACTATAAAGCCAAGGGAACTTGCAACAATCGTTCATGAATAAGGCAGTATAAATGAACAGGCCGTTCTAACTTTGTTTTGACCTCTGCCCACCAACTCAAGGTCAGCAGGTCCTTCCATCCAAAGAGGTTGCAGATAGCCCGGAGGTGCAGCTAGTCCCAGCAGTTGGTCCCGTGGGATAGGCAGGGAGGAAAAGAAGAAAGGAAGAGGGGACAGAAGGCAAAAGGAAGGGACTGGAAGATGAGGGAGAGAAAGAAAAAGGGACAAGAAACAAAGACTGTCATATGTGGTGCACTGCCAGCCACCCTGCTCAGTGCTTTGCAAACTTGACCCCAGTCCTCACAGTGGCCCTGTGCTGCAGCACTGGCTGCACCTTTGTGTTGCTAATCAGGATCCTGAAGCCAAACCCAAGCAGTTTGGCATGAGTCATACAGCTAGTCAATAGCACAGCTGTGATTTGGACCCGGGTCTGTCTGACTCTAAAATCCAGCACTCCTAACCATAATGTCACAGGGGAAATGTGTTGGGGTGTGAGAGGACACCATGGAGGACCCGGAGGACCTGCCAGGGCTGTTCTGAGGCTGGTCCTTGGATCTTTTTTTTAAGTTTGTAGACAAGTCTTTAACAGGATGAAGATCCCTTAATTGGATTTGCCTGTTATCCAATATCGCATAGCACATCACAGCCGTGCTTCAGTTCCCGACATGAATCAGTTAAAACCTTCCCATTTAGTCTAATGATCCCTAATTTCAGACAAAGGTAACTGTCACCTTTTGTTTCATCCTGTGCTTTTATTTTTCAAATACCAGAGCTGACCTCTGAACTCAATCTGCACTTGCCTATTGATGCATAAATATCTATAATATCACAGTAAATTAAATTCTATTTTAAAGGGTTTCTATTTAACAATCTGTCAGAACTTTCACAGCATTTGATTTCTGGTCGCCTCTGTCCAGTGACAGGTTTATCTCAATATGGCTTGATTAATGAAACCTTTTATTTGGTGTAAGCACACCTATTATTACCACAATCTCTTAATGCTTGCTTAGGCAACACTGAGGTCCAGCAGCAGGGACTCTCAAAACTTCTAGCTTCTTTAGCTCCACCAGAACATTGGGTGAGATTAACGGGCTGGAAGACTGATGCGCTCCTAATGGGGAGCATGGTAATGTTAGTGTCAGCTAAATGATATAGCACTTCGTCTCAAAGGCTTGGCCAGATTCCCTTTTAACCTCTAGGGTTTAAAAAGTGTTTCCGACTTAGTGCCAACAAATCCGCCTTCCTCTCTATTGCTAACTTGCCCTTGCCTGTCAGTCTTTGGGGGGCGTGGCTGCTGTCTCCCTCCAGAGCGAAATTGCAAAGTGCTGGGTGTAACTGAGAAGTGGGATGGCGTCTAAAATAAAAGAATATGTTGATACGAAGAGTCTTAATGAAGCCAAGGGGCCAGACACTAATAGCTCTTAAGAAATAGAAATGACTTCATGATGGATATTCCACAAGCAACCTTTTCAGAAAAGAGTGCAATTGAATTATGTTTTGTTCCTGACAAGTATTTACCTCAGAGAGAAGCTGCCATTACTGCTGGATTATTTCCTTGGCGTCCTACATGCTTCCAAAACAGTGGAAGAAGAATATATTGGATTTCACACAGACTCAAAGCATTGTCACTTAGTTTCACTTTGTTATTAAATATTTAATATTACATTAAAATGAGACATTGAAAATAATGCCTGAAACTTGTTTGTGCTACAGTAATGATCTTCTCTGCAGTTTTTCTATCTAGAATTTTCTGTATTGGTAAAACAATAAGCTCCTGACATATATTATGATGTTCCCTTATTTGTACCCTGTCCCCTGGTAATGTTTAAAACCTTTTATATTCCTTTTTCTTTAACTTTTCTTTTTGGTTTGTGATAATTGTGGTTTTAAGAGTAATAAAATCCACCGGGAGAGTTTTGACTATTATTTTTAAACTGGATAAAAATAGAATAATGCTAATAAATATGATTCAGATTCCTGATAAATAACAGAAAAAAACAAATAAAGCAAATGAATTTGTTATTTAAAAATTTATGATAATTAACATCCTTTAAGACTCGAATATTCAAATGAAAAATAACTCAACAATATTTTTAAAAGCATTTTGTTTACTTAGTGACTGAACTAGCTTGATTATTGATTTGATTACTGAATTTGAAAATATTTAATTAAACATATATTCTTACATAGAATTTAAAACAGAAGGTTTTTTTCCTGGAGTTTTAGAAGTGATAAGGAAATATTACTGGAATTAATGAAAAGGAAAATATTATAGGAAATATTTCTTCTAAAGAGGTAACATCAGACTTTCATTATCAGTTTAGCATTAATTGAATTCAATTATAATCATTCTGAAAAAAAGTATGGTTTAACTGTTCTTTCAAAATTAGGTATGTAGTTGAAGATATCAATACAGTAAGGAAGTAGAGAACATGGTTTAATTTAAAAGGATGCTGAAAGTCAAATAATGTTCAACAACATAATTAACTAATAATAAGGGATTTGTGGTCTGTTGGGAAAAATACATACCATTTTTCTTAATTAAAAATGTTCTTTTCCAAGAAAATACAGAAACCTCTCAATGAGATTGTAAGTGGAGGATTATTATAATTCTCCAACGTGTTTCTCAGTTTTTAGTTTATTTCACATCATGCTTTTTAACCTTTGACAACAAATATTGTTGTACCATGAAGACAGCAAATCCAAACAATTACATATGTAGTCCAAAGGCATACACAAGAAAATCAATATTTGACATCTTTGCAACTCCCTCTTTGCAGTGGCGTTCAATAGCTCTTATTCATTATACACTTATATCTCTTTCAGATTCGCCTTTGTCACTAGAAGCCCATTTTTTTTTTTCTCCTTTGACTTCCACATAACTTCTTTGCCCTGTACTTTTACAGATGCCTTCTGGCTATAAATACTAATGAAATCTCTTTGCTTAATTCAATTTTGCTGGTACACTTACAGTTATGACCTAACTTTCCCACGAGAGAGACTGATTGAACATTCCACTACCTTATGGATGGGAGCAAACATTCTTACAGAACTGGACTGACAATTTCCATAATTATAGAATTCACAGCCTAATGACCTTAAAAAACAATAAAAAGATCTCTTGTTAATTCCATTTCTGTTACTGACATTCAGGATATTTCATTTTTCACGGGACAACAAATTTACTTTTTTATTTTCCAAAGAGCAGTCTCTCCTTTCCCCCCAGATTAAATTTTCTGAATATTGAAGTATTCCATTGAATATTTAGCATTTCTTTGTCTTTTAAAAGTTAGAATATTTATGATCCTTAGAATGAGTTTGACTGATTTATAGCAATCAATTATAAGAGTACGTTTTCAAATAGCCCTTTTAAAAATGAAGAATAGAATAATTAAAAAGATCACAAGTCCTCCCTTGCATATAATTATTTCATTATTTCATTACAGTGCAGAAATTATTTTTGCTGACTGTGAGCAATTTTAATTGTGCAAGATCTGTGTTAATATACGATAGCAAGCAGTTCTTCCTAAGAAATAAGATCACTAATTGCCTAAATTTTTATTCAGTACGGTGAATCTTATGAGTCACATTGCAATATAAAACTAATCACTAGGTAGAGTAGGTACAATACCTTTTCTGTAGTGTAGATATCCTAAAAGCATAACCTGCTTGCTAATTTATTCCTTCAACAGGTTTATTGCCTTATTAAGCATTTGTTTTGTAGGAAATTCTTAATCTATCTAGGCTATCACAGAAAAACTATGATAATGAAACATTAAAATTCAGACTTCAAGTCCACTATTGCCAGCATGAATAAGGAAAGCTAAAATGACATCTTCCTAAATTAAACCAAAATACTGAAGTATCCTAGAATATGTATTCTGGAAGCTTTAGGCTTACAAATAAAGACCGTTCTTGAGATACGGAAATCTTAAGTATAGCAAGATATTCTGTTATTAAGTGAAGTGAAATTAAATGTTAATAATAGCCATTTTCTTGCAAAAATCTAACATTCATTATAAATGTATAATGTCCTTGGCATATCTAAATATTCTATACATATCTAAGATATTTTCTCCCCAATAAATATTTTACATATATTTATTCCTATGGCAAGAATGTGTAAATTTTAATAAAATTCATCAGAACCACTGTCTTGCTGGGCATGGTGGTGCATACCTGAAATTCTAGCAACATGGGAGGCCGGAGGCAGGAGGATTGTGAGTTCAAAGCCAGCCTCAGCAATTAAGCGAGGCCCTTCGCAACTTAGGGAGACCCTCTCTCAAAATAAAAAATTAAGAAGGGTGGGGATGTGGCTTGGTGGTAAAGCATCCCTGGTTTCAATCTCTAGTACCAAACAAAAACAAAACAAAACAAAACAAAACCACTATCTTAAAGACATAGACTAGTCTAATAAAATCCCAGTGAGTATTTTAGAAAACATGTATTTTTATGTATAATTTAGTATTCAATATGCTGTCACTGTTATGAAGTGAAAGGTACAGTATTCAAGCATATTCCTTTTTAAAAAATTATTATTATTTTATTTTTTTGGTACAGAGGATTGAACTCAGGGGTACTCGACCACTGAGCTACATCCCCAGTCTTATTTTGTGTTTTATTTAGAGACAGGATCTCACTGAGTCTCTTAGAGCCTCACCATTGCTGATGGCGGGATTTGAACTCGCTATTCTCCTGTCTCAGCCTCCCAAAGTGCTGGGATTACAGGCATGTACCACTGCGCCCAGCTAAAAAATTATTTTTAATACATATTTTTGTGCTATTGATGGACTTTTATTTTATTCATTTATTTATATGTGGTGCTGAGGATCGAACCTAGTGCCTCACACATGTTAGGCAAGCGCCATACCACTGAGCCACAACTCCAGTCCTCAAGCATATTTTAAATATAACTTTAAATACTACATTTAAAAGTGAAAAATACCTTAAAACTTGCTGATATTGAAGTGACAAATTCCTTTATTCATTTAGCAAGTATTTGTTGAGCGCCTTCTATGTGTCAGCTATGACTCCAACATGCTACTACTACTTTGTCACACCCTTCCACAGAAGGGACAACACTTTGCCTTTGCTGGGGTTGAGGTATGCTCATTTGCTGCTCAAAGGAGGTGATCAGGTTGGTATTTATCAATGAAGAAGTTATGAAGTTGTTTACTACACTCATTTCTGAATTTCAATACCTAATGTGTCAGCAATCACTGAAACCTTCTGAAATTCTGTAAGAAATGAGTTACCATGGTGAATAGAACAGTATTTTACTTGGAACTTTTTACCCTGGGGGTCAAAATTATGTATATAAGTGGAAGGTAAAATAAACCATTGGCTGTAGGAGTCTCTCTTATGGTGCAAAGATTCTAGGGCATGCTGTGGGAGAGTGATGTGATATGGAGAGAGTAAAATATAGACCATCCAGAATCCTGGCCCTGCTGCTTCCCTTAACTAGTGCTATGATTCTGGACAAGTCTTCAATCCTTTTTGAACCTTAGTTTCCAGATCTGGAAAATGTGGATAATACACCATGCTCTGTCTCCCTGTGGGAATACCATCATGATAAATAGTACCTACCTCATTTGTAGAGTAAGAATTTTCAAATTAGCACCCAGCATTTTAAACCCCATGAAATAATGCACGTTTTTATGTGCGCATTCATGTGCACATTTTTCTGGGCATGAGGTCCATAGCTTTTGTTAGATTCTTAAGTGGCCAAGTGATCCAAAGAAGGATAAGAAACATTGGATTTGAGAATCTTTAACATTCTTTCTACTATTAAATTCAAAATCCATTCTCCTTCTCTGAATAATAGATATGAAAGCACTTTGAAAGAGTGCTAAACAAATGCAAAGAATCATTCTCCATCTCTCTTTATGGATCTAGTCTATGTAACTGTCATCGCCATGCTTGAAATAGTGATATTGTATTACGTTGCATGGGTTATTGAATAAACATATTGCCCGCGGCGATCCCTCGGATGTAAAGTTCAGTGTTACACCCCTAGGAGAAGTGGAGCATGCCTCAGAGACTCAGAAGGAATCTCGATAAGAGTGCAAAAATATTTCAACTTAGGTTCACTGTAGTTTACTGGGAAAGCTCAAACTAGTAATTAAATGATCGTGAGGCTACTATCTACTCTGGATTATGACTACTGTAGCTGTGCCTCAATTTCCTCTTCTACTTTGTATCTAATTATAGCTCAACTCTGTAACTTCTGCACTGGTAATTAAATACCAACCTGATCAACTTCTTTTTTAGCAGAAAAGGAGCACACCTGAATCTGAGCAAAGAAGGCAAAAATGTTAGCACTTCCCTGGGAACGGTGTGGGGACGATTAGGTGAGTTAGTTGGATTAAATTAGTGTAGTTAAAAGTGTCTTTAGGTACCTGTACAGTGTTAGAGGAGAGCAAGAACTCTCCATCTTTAAAAAAAATGCTTTTATTAGTGCAGTATAGTCATACATAATATTTGGGTTCATTTTGACATGCATGCATGGAATTTAATTTACTCCATTTTAGTCCCCAGTGACTCGGCCTTTCCCTCTTTTCCTCCCTCCTCTCATTCTCCTTTTACTCTACTGGTCTACCTTCCACTCATTTATTTATTTATTTATCTTTAACTGGTGCTTTATAGATACACATATACACTGTGGTATATTTATACATGCACATAGGGCAATTTTGTTACATTCCTTTCACATCTCCTCCCCTTTCTTGTCCCTCCTCCTAGAATTCTCCATTTAAAGGAGGAAAATCCCACTCTTAAGGAGTACCTAACAGAAGGTAAGGTGCTTCATACAACTGGAGTACTCTTAACGGCAGTGAACAAAATCTCCACTGGAAGAACGTTTTCATAGGAAATAGTCACATGTGCAAAGTTTACTCCTTCCTTTCTAGATCTGCATCAGTGTGGAGGGAAAAGAACACTTGGTACTAGAACCTGTTCTCTTTTGTACTAATGCAAGAAAATAGAAGGCAGAGATTGAGTCTAACACATTTTTATAGTTAGCCCTATGCATGTGCTCAATAAAGTTTTTTTTTTTTTTTTGGTACTGGGGATTGAACTCAGGGGTACTCGACCACTGAGCCACATCCCCAGCACTATTTTGTGTTTTATGTAGAGACAGGGTCTCACTGAGTTGCTTAGCACCTTGCCATTGCTGAGGCTGGCTTTGAACTCGCGATTCTCCTGTCTCAGCCTCCCTATGTGCTGGGATTACAGGCTTGAGCCACCGTGCCTGGCTCTCAATAAAGTTTATACATCGAAGGCCCTTGGGCTCATTACCTAATTCTCTGAGCCATTTTTCCTTTATTTGTAGAGATAATAATTTTAAAAGCCTGGCTACCATTTATTGAGTGAGTACTCTGCACCAAGTACTTTATTATTATTCTCTAAGCTCACAAGAACCCTGTGAAGTATTCCTGTTTTAAAGATTCTGAATTTCACAAAAGGTAAGTGACTTAAAGCTATGACCAATGTATAATTTATTGGAAAGAGAAAATTACATAAAGTACTTGATCATGCTTTGAAAACTTGAGTGCACATAGGTAATGTTGCTGCCGTTTATCTTTTGCTTTTTGTTCCTTTTGTCAGCTGCTCTAGCTTCAAAGATTCTACTTTCTGAAAAGACTCCCCATTGAAACAAGAGGATGGTTTGCTAGAAGGTTTAAGCTACCTTGTGTCCCAGAAATGCAGATATGGTGATGATAAGAAATGGTTGTTGACAGGTCATTTTGTTTTGTTTTTGGTACTGGGGATTGAACTCAGGGGCACTCGACCACTGAGCCACATCCCCAGCCCTATTTTGTGTTTTATGTAGAGACAGGGTCTCACTGAGTTGCTTAGCGCCTCGCCGTTGCTGAGGCTGGATTAGAACTTGTGATTCTCATATCTCAGTCTCCCTAAGTGCTGGGATTACAGGCTTGTGTCACAGACCGACAGGTCATTTTTTATTTTGCTAAATATATCTATTGTGTCACCTAGTAGCTGCTGCTGGGAGCTGAGAGAGGGGGTGAAGAGGAATTATGAATGTTTGATGAATAAGACTCTTTGTAAATATTCTACTTGGAGCTCCTTCCATCCCCATTAAGACAGATTAGTGCCTGTATTGAGATCACAAGAACCAAGAACTGCAGATCTAAAGCTAAGACTCAAGGTTGGAGTGTCAATCTTAACTCTTGAGGACAAAACCAGAAATCTCTGTGGGATGCAGATCATGAGTTTGTTCTGAGTTCCTTGGTTTCTGTGGAGCGGAGATTCATATTCACTATAAATACAAAGTTGAAATACTTTAAAACTTCATAACAGCAAAGACAGGTTTATAATTATAGAATAGGACCATCTCCCAGCTTGTCATTGGAAGAGTAGGAAAGTCAAGTTAGAGCAGAGCTGCTGATTACCATGGGGAGTTACCTTTTATTTCTGAAAACGATATCTCTCTTTGCTTTAAAAATATCCTTTTATAGGGCAATTTGATTTTGTGCATTTTTTCCTGCTTAAAAATTTAATAGAAGACCTGATAGAGGAATTTGATCATTTATTGTACATCTACACATTCACTAAAAATGAATTTGTTGGTTGTCTGGTTTAGCTGAGAGAGATGAGCCACAGCAGAAGAGAGGGTGGGGAATCTGGGCTCGGTGCCCAGGATTTTTCTTTGCTATTTGGATCCCTGTGTTTGCTGGAATATTTAATTAATCCCACTCTTAGAGTAATGCTTATTGCTGATGGCCATTGCTGAACTGAAATATTAAACCATATGTAATATATCTTCAATAAAATTTAGATTTAAAAGTCCCTAAATGATGTATGTGTTTGACAGTCCTTAATGGAAACTGATTAAAGGAATTTCAGAGAATGGATAGGCTTAATAGTAACAATTCTTTTCATTCATATGGAAGGAATTTCAGTGTTATAAAATGAATTATAAGGGATTAGCACAACATTTGGAGCAGGACTATACCAATTCTTAGATATATAGGATTTTTTGGTTTTTGTTTTGGTAAATATTTGGTTCTTTGATCATATGTCCAGTGAAAGACTTTTCAGAAATTCTTTCAGACAGTTCCTTTTGGAGTGTAGTTTGATCACCGGGGACTCTGACAATTCTTTTTTGAGTAATTCAATACATGGCATGATTTTCTTTTACTATTGAATCGATGCCTCAGCAAAGGGTTAGAAGAATTCTGCTGTTCATAGTGAAAATCTTGTGCCAGGAGCATTAACCTTGAAGGTCCATATACTTTGCAGGTCAAGCAATTACCACAGTTATCCTATTTACTTATTTAAGAATGTGGCAAGGAGAACCTCCAAAAAATGGACTGATAAATGTGAGTAGAAAGGAAAAAAAAATCAACTTCTTTTTGAAATGACAGATCCAGAATTATAATGATGGAAGGAATTATGAGATGCAGTTAAAAATGTCTCCTGAGGGCTGGGGTTGTGGCTCAGTGGTAGAGTGCTTGCCTGGCATGTGTGAGGCACTGGGTTTGACTCTCAGCACCACATATGAAAAAGGTCCATCAACAACTAAGAAAAAAAAGTCTCCTGAACAGGTCAGAATTTAAACAAATGGTCTGATGTCATGGAATGTGCCTGTGCAGTCCAGAGGGGTAGAATATTTAAGATGAGACAATAGCTCATCAAATCTAGGGGTGTTCAAACCTTGTAAAGTCTTAAGGCCCTTGGTGCAAACGAA
>CM053400.1:47066880-47092187 GCA_028644305.1 Xerus rutilus | reverse complement strand
GGGGTCTCTCTAAGTTGTTTAGGGCCTTGCTAAGTTGCTGAGCCTGATCTGGAACTTGCGATCCTCCTGCCTCAGCCTGTGGAGTTGCTGGGATTACAGGTGTGTGCCATTGCTCTTGAAAGAGGTTGCACTGTTCATGTGCTTTTTCTTAATACAAGTTGAAAATTACTCTTTGAATTAAATTCTTTTATTTGACACCTATGAACATTAATTTCCAAGAGGAGCAAACTGACTTTTCCAAGGTTGTATTAACTAAACAGCATCAGGGCTGTTTCCCAGACCAGTGCTTGGCTCTATTAACATACTTTCTACTTCATGCACTTTCTATTCTTGCTTGAAACTCTGTGAGGATAGTGACACTCCCCTCTAGAATTCTAGAAAAAAGTAATATGTCAGGTCTGCCAAGACAAGTGGGGCATGTGGGTCACAAATGCTATTCTCTCAGTCCATTTAGAGGACAGGTATTTATTGATCATCTATTATGTGTAAGCATAGCTCGGTCTACCAAGAAAGTGCACAATTCTAGAATGCAGGAAGGAATTGTATTCTTTCTCTTCTTTGTCCTTTATTTTCTCCTTAAAAATATGAACAAAGTGATAATCTAGTGAATAGAAACTATTTGCTTACTATAGAAATTTTGGGCATGGATGCTGAAGTCAGATTCTTTAATTTTGAAGTCTGGCCCTGACACTTAACTTTGGGCAAATAACTTAATTTCTCAGTGCTTCAGATTTCTCATTTGCAAAGCAGGAATATTACCTGCATTATAGAACTGTGGTGAGGATTATATAAATACATGTATTTATTATACAAATGAGTATCATATGCTTTAGGTATATACACATATCTATAAAAACTTGAACAGTTAAATCTTGGGTAAATCTGAGCTATTATTATTATGTTACAGTGACAATTGAAGGATTTCATCTAGATCAGTGTTTTGGTTTCTTATGCATATTATTCAGGAAATTATATGGAATTATATTTTACATTCTTAAATTACTAAAGCATTGTCAATTCAACTTGGTAATCTTCATTTCTTATTTTAGAAAATTGTATATTTAAGCTGGGTATAGTGGCACATGCCTGTAATCCAATTGACTCAGGAGGCTAAGGTAGGAGGATCATAAGTTTGAGATTAGCTTGGGCAACTTAGTTAGAACCTGTCTCAAAAGAAAGCATAAAAAATGCTAGAGATTTAGTTCAGTGGTAGAGTGCTCCTGGATTCAATCTGCTACAAAAATAAAAACAAAAACAAAACAAACAACAACAAAAAACTCCCAAACTTAACTGGGTATATTTGTTTTAGTCAGCTTTTTTGCTGCTGTGACTAAAGAACCCGGCCAGCACAATTGTAGAGGAGAAAAGTTTTATGTAATGGCTCATGGTTTCAGAGATCTTAGTCTATAGAAGGACAGCTCCATTTCTTGAGGCTCGGGATGAGGCTGAACATCATGGTGGGAGAGGGTGGCAAAGAGAAGCAGCTCATATCATGGTGATCAAGAAGCAGAGAGAGTCTCCACCCTCCAGATACAAATATATACTCAAAGCCACACCCAAATTCCCACCTCCTCCAGCCATGCCCTACCACTTCAGTTACTGCCCAGTTAATCCCTATCAGGGGATAAAACCAATGATTGGGTTAAATTCTTACAATCTAATCATTTCCCCTCTGAACCTTCTTGAATTTTCTCACATGTGAGCTTTTGGGGGACACCTCACATCCAAACCGTAACAATCGCTTATACTGAGTCTGATGTACTTCATGGACTTATGACTCCTCAGGTGCTGACTGTAAGCTTCCCATCTTGAATGGGAATCATGATGATCAGGAATATGTGGCACTCACCTTTGATAACTTCATGCCATTATTTAACTTTTTCAAAACCTAAGGTGTCCCTTCAAAGGTAAGTCTATGGGCATGCGCGATGCCCTCTGTATCTCTGTGTTTCTCTAGTCTGGCTATGTGTCTGATACATAGAAGGCAACCAACAAAAGTTTGCTACGTGTTTGTCATGATTTCCATTGTTAGCGGCATTTCTTCTTTTGGTTTTTCTTTTCTAATTTTAAACTGTCAGCCACATTATAATATCTTCTGTACTAATTTTTCTTTTTCCACTGGATCTAAAGTTCATAAATTTGTTGAACCATGAATAAGAGCAAAAAGCTAGCATGCGGAGTATGAGCCATATGCATTGCTTTAATGAATAGTCATGGAGGCATATGGAGGGGGACTGCCCGATTAATTATTGGGTTTGATGGAGTTGTTGTCTGCCTGTATGAGTTAGTCCTGGGGCCCATTTATAGTGGCAAAATCCTGTGATGGGCTGGTCTGACCGATAAACAAAGTAAATAAATGAACCAAGTTGATTCAGTAGCCCAGAAAATGTGTTAGATCAGCGTGAAAACATCATATTACTTCTAAACAAGAAGGCTTACATACTTTTGGAAATATGTGGAGTATCACAGTGAAATCCCACTTACATGTGTTTTCAGGAATTTAATAAGTTTATTCAGCACATAGAAACAAAACATTTTTGTTCCTTGAAAGCCCATCATGTGAATTGTGAGTCAAGTGAATAGACAGTCAGTGGAACACATGGTTTTTTTGTTTGCTTGTTTTGCAGTGCTGAGGATGAAACACAAACAGTAGCCTTGAGCATGCTGGGCACGTTCTCCACCACTGAGCTACATCCCCAGCCCAAACAGGTGTTTAAACATGTTACTTTAAAGTAACGTGTCCTCAGTTAAAAAAAAAAAAAATTAAAACCCCTTGGTACATTACCTGAGAAATGCATTTTTACTTGCTATTCCTTTTTTTTACTTCTCCAGGAATACCTATGTTAAACATCTTTTTTGGATATTCTTCCAGGTTTTAAAAATGTATTTATATAAACAGGACCATATTTACCTACTTTCTTGCAATTTTTGCCTTTTTTCCCTTCTAGCATGCTGTAGACTTCTTTCTATATCAGAACATATAGATCTACCTTATTAAAAATGACTCTGTAGCTGGGCACTGTCACACACACATGTAAACCCAGCAATTCAGGGGCTAAGCCAGGAGGATTACAAGTTTGAGGTCAGCCTCAGCATCTTAGTGAGACCCTGTCTCAAAATTAAAAATTAACAAAAAGGACTGGGGATGTAACTCAGTAGTAAAGTGCTCTTGGGTTCAATTGCCCCCACTCTGTACCAAAAAAAAAAAAAGTGCAACATTCTTCTTTATGCATGTAACATACTTTAAAAATTTTCATATCAATGGAAAATACTTTCCTATTATAGTCAATGCTTCAATGATCTTCAATGATAATCCTTTAAATAACATATTTACATATTGGTGTGATTTATTTGTTGGGAAGATTTCTTGAAATGTAATGTAAAAAAGAATTGTGAATTTGAATTTTGTTTTGGTACTGGGGTGCTTTACCATGGAGATACATCCCTAGCTCTCTTCTCTTTTATTTTGAGACAGGGTCTCACTAAGTTACAATCCTCCTGCCTCAGCCTCCCAAATTGCTGTGATTACAGGCAAGCACCACCACCCCTGGTTGCAGTTTTATTTTTGGTAAATATTGCCAAATTGCACACTCAAAATAATATATGAGAATATCTGTTTCCTTATTTGGTATTTTGCTATTAGTTTGTTAAAAACGAATTTTATTTGTGGCTCAGAGGTAGAGAACTTGCCTAGTATGTATGAGGCCCTGTGCTCAATCCTCAGTATGGAAACACTAAAACAAAAACAAAAAAAAACTACTAATAGATATTTGTCTTTTCTGCTCCTTATTATTTTCTGGAGCTACCAAACTATTCTTCGGAGAACTTGTCTTTCCCATGTAGTCGGTGAGGTTCTACCAGCAATACACCATGTGACTTAGTCTTAACCAATCAGATTACCAAATTATTCTAATGACATTGTTGACTGAGGACTCATAACCTAATCACCAGCAAAAGTCATTCTTTTTCTTTTTTTCTGAACCTATCCCTGGGAGGATATAGGCATGGAGCTGTGGGTGGCACATTACCTCTTTTGGGCATAACAACATGGAGCATAGTAAAGCCCAGAGATGGAGGCAGATGGTACCCTTGGATCAAATTGAAATGACAATGAGAAAAATTTATCTTTGGATTTTCTGTTGTGTGATCTAATGAATTTCACTTTTGGGTCAATCTGGTTTGACTTGAGTTTTTGTCACTTGTAACCTGAAGAGTCCTTTTGGATATAGATCTGTTTCTCTGTGCTCAGTGTTCTAGAAATGTTAAGTAGTATTAATAATTCCCTTTTATGAGGTGGGTAGGGAACTAGATGCTTCACATGCATCATCTCAACCCTCACAACTATTCTAGAAAGATATTATTATTCTTACATCACAGAGGAGGTAAGAAAATTCCAGAGAACTTAAATAAATTGTCAAGGATAGACAGCTGGTAAGTAGCAAAGACAGGATTAAAATTTAGATCTTTGTGATTCAAAACCCATCTTTTATCCTCTATGCCACTGTTTTACCAAGTAGTAGAAATTTTGGAAACTTGAGGACATGGAGTCTCACAGCTATGGAGTATTATTTTGTTACTTTATGAAGTGTTCCACTTGTATGAAGCTTTATATTTTTCAAAAAAGATTTTATACATTTAAATATATTCAGATCCATAAGATCTGTGTATTTTTCCAACCACTGGGCTACTGTACCTGTAGTTAAGTAGCTGTCTAGTGAATCATAAGGTTTATTAGTTCTGATATGACCAATGTCATATACTGTGTCCAGACTAAGTTAATGCGAGGGAAGTAAACTATGTGATCAGGCCAAAAACAATTTTTTCTTAGGAAAAATGTGCTTTAGAAAGTAGAATTATTATAACTGTATGGGACACTGATTACTTACACTTTTTTTTAAATCTGATTTTTTAAAAAAAATTAAAAAATTTTTTTAGTTATATATGGACTCAATATCTTTATTTTATTTATTTTTATGTGGTGCTGAGGATCAAACCCAGTGCCTCACATGTGCGAGGCAGGTGCTCTGCCACTGAGCTACAACCCCAGCCCTGATTACTTACATTTAATATCCTTCAGAGAAAATAGTATCTGAAACCTGATTTTTTTTAAAAAAAGGGTAAAAATCTAGGCATATTTGAAAGAAAGTACATGGGTTGTTTTACTTTAATTTTCATTCTAAATAAGTCTTGCTTCAGTTCATTTTGAATTTTTTCCTGTGGTGAGAATTGTATAGGATGTTGCTTTTGCTTAGAAAGTCAATGTGTTTTCTAAGATGTTCAAATTAGCTTTCCCATGTTTCAACTTTCAGGGTGGCTATTGGTGTTGAAGATCCTGCTGCCATGAAATCTAGATGAAGAAGGAGGGTCAGTAATCACCTAGGTTGGTGTTTACCAAAGTGTTTTCTATTCTACCCCTTCTTCAGGATATTAATATCAGAACTGAATTTTTAAGAAGGCTTTACAGCCTGAAATGATGTGATTAAAACTGGCATAGCTCTGTTCCTAGAACTCTGCCTCCATTGTGTGGCTATATTTTTGCACATACTCTTCCTTCAGACAGAAAGACTGCCAAGCTTCGAGCTACATTTATTCATTTTCTGGTGCTGGGGATCAAATCCAGGCCTTGAGCATGCTCAGGACTACATTCTTCCAGTATGAATCCAGGAGAAAAGAATAAACCACCTATGCCACATTCTCAGCAAACGTCTTGAGATTCACTTTGAGTCTTTTCTTAGATCATATGGCTATCCCTGAATCAGTCATCATTACCTAGGAGGAGTGCTATACTTTGGTCTCATCTGGATCACAGGTCATGCTTGAGCAGGAGGTCAGGAGTCAACTCCATAGGATCTACATAAACTTAAAAGTAGAAGAGTGAACACAATTGATCAACAAACACGAAAAAATGTTCATTATCTCTAGCAATTAGAGAAATGCAAATCAAAACTGCTCTAAGATTTTATCTCATACCAGTCAGAATGGCAATTTTCAAGAATACAAGCAATAATAAGTGTCGGCAAGGATGTGGGGAAAAAGGTACCTTCATGCATTGCTGATGGGACTGCAAATTGGTGCAACCACTTTGGAAAGCAGTATGGAAATTCCTCAGAAAACTTGGAATGGAATCACAATTTGACTCAGCTATTCCACTCCTCGGTTTATATTCCAAGGACTTCAAATCAGCATACTACAGTGACACAGCCACATCAATGTTTATAGCAGCTTAATTCACAATAGCTAAACTATGGAACAAAACTAGATGCCCTTCAACAGATGAATGAATAAAGAAAATGTGGTACATATACACAATGAAATATTACTTAGTCATAAAGAAGAGTAAAATTATGGTATTTGCAGGCAAATCGATGGAGTTGGAGAATATCATGCTAAGTGAAATAAACCAATCCCTAAAACCCAAAGGCCAAATGTTTTCTCTGATAAGTGGATGCTGATCCATAATGGGGAGGGGATAGGGAAGAATGAAGGAACTTTGGATTGTGCAGAGGGGAGTAAGGGAAGGGGTGGGGCAGTGGGGATGAGAAGGATGGTAGAATGAGACAGACATTACCCTATATACATGTATGATTACACTACTGGTGTGACTGTGCCATGTACAGCCAGAGGAATGAGAAGTTGTGCTCCATTTGTGTACAATATGTCAAAATGCATTCTACTGTCATGTATAACTAATTAGAACAAATAAAAAATAAAGTAGAAGAAGTGGCTTTCCAAATGGATAGTAGAAGTTGTTACTGGAAATGAGATGAATGGAAACCTGGCAATCAAAAGAACAACCTTCATTTCATTTGCGCCTCAGCTCCCAAGATGGATAGAGAATGCAAAGTTTCCCAAACAGAGGTACCAAGGAACTCCTTCCACCATCACTCCCACCAGCTCCTGAGAATTTTGCCAAATACAGTTTGGGGATTGTTAACACTGTACCAACTACCTTATTTGGAGAGATGCTCTAAAGGATGGAGAAACCAAGGCTCAGAGAGACTGGATTATTCCCCTCTGCTCTCGTAGATGTTCACTTTATTAGTCAAAAGGCCATCATTTTGTGTGCTCTGATTGCTTGTACACACAGACATATATATATTTTTTGTACTTAGGCATCTTTCTGCTTTACCCACAGACTCCTTAGTTCTACAAAATAGAAAAATCCCTGAGAAATGCATGGAACTATTTGTTTTAAATCTGGATTTTAAAAAAATGACCATTATCAGAAGTGTGTTCTCTTTGGCCTCTATTCCTCCATCCAAAACTCTTTCTTGGTTTGCCTTCCTCTCTTTTTTTTCCCAGTATCAGGGATCGAACCAGGCCTTCACACTCGTGAGGCAGGTGCTCTACCACTGAGTCACGACCAGCCCCTTTTCTTTCTTAACCTATATAGTCTGAATTGCCTATGTCCTGTAGCCAAGTCTGCAGCTACATCATGTCATGAATGACATTGGACTCACTACTCTTCTCTCTCTGAAACTTAGTTTC
Organism: Xerus rutilus; assembly: GCA_028644305.1. Taxonomy (NCBI): domain Eukaryota; kingdom Metazoa; phylum Chordata; class Mammalia; order Rodentia; family Sciuridae; genus Xerus; species Xerus rutilus. Next base: position 47,084,699 of record CM053400.1, on the reverse strand, counting down.
CCTTCTTTAAACAGTGCAGTTGGAGTGGAGGCTTGATGTTTTCTGAGGTCCCTTCCAGCCCTGACATTCTGGTTTCTCTGTATTGTGATCCCATAAGTACATTGTGTTTGGAACCCTTAATGTGCCAAGCCTATTTATTTGAATTTTGGCCTTTCTCTACCTTGACCTTCCATCTCCATCTATTGATATTGTTGTTTTGTGTTGTGTTGTGATGTAATCTAATATTCTTATTTTGATTAATTTAAAATTATAAAAGCAACACTGTTCCTTGTTCGGTTCGACAAGACTTAAACACGTTAAGTTTTCTTTCATACAGTACACTCCCTATCCCCAATCACAATCCTCACCTTATTAGCCCTTTGGGATAGAATATGTATTTGTGATCCATTAGCCTCTCTCTTCCTTGGTTTTCCCTTTGAATTCTTGTTTCCTGTTGATGGAGTCCTCTGTCCTCACATCTGGCATTATCCACTTGTGCTTATAACTTTCAAGTTGCTGCCTGCTGACTCGACTTCAGTCCAGGGCTTTCTCTGGCCCTCAGGACTCTAGGCTAGTCATTTTCCTGCAGTCACTTTTCTTAGCTTTAACTTGAGTGCGAGCTTCCAGAATTGACTTGGTCCTGGCAGCTCCTGCATTGTTCATTACTTTCAGAGAAGTCCAGTACAAAGAGCAAAAGTAAGCTCCTGGCTTCCAGTCATAGTGCCATTCTTTACTGGTCATGTGACCTTGGGCAAATTACTTCACTTCTCCATACTTCCATATCCCCCTCTGTAAAGATGAGATGCTACTAAAAAACGATCTTGTAGCTCTTGTTAGTGTTAAAGAGGTTTTACACATACCACTCTCCTTATATCATCTCAACCTCCAACTCCACTCAGTTCCTGGCACATTATAGATTCCTAAAACTGTTAACTCTTTTTGCAAGGCCCTTTATAATAGCAAATTGAGTAATCCATATTGGTAGATAAGGTCCAAAGAGGTTGAAATGACGTCTTTAAAAATCATACAGTAAATGATAGGATCATGATTCAGAATCAAATTTGCTAGCACCAAATGTGTGCCCACTACTTGCACTTGAGTTAACTCATTTGTTATTTATCAGGGGCCTTTGTTACTCTCCTGATGCCTATGTAGCAGTCCATCCTCTAACTGGGAATCAGGCTCTTTCTTTCTTTCGAGATGGAGTCTCTATGTTGTCCAGGCTAGTCTTGAACTTCTGAGCTCAAATGATCCGCCTGCCTCAGCCTCCCAAGTGCTGTGAGACTATGGCCCTCACTGGTTCATCCTTTCTAGGCACATCTTAAGGGTCTCTCCCTTTCAGTCCAACTCCCTTCTGTTGTATAACGAAGTGTAAAAAAAAAAAAAAAAAGAGTTCTCCTTATCTCCCAAGAAAGGACTAGTCCTAATATTAAATCTGGAGTTTACATTGATTGCAGATTCTTTGTTTTTTGAGGCAGACTGGTTAGTGGAAAAAGTATTAACTTTGGAACTAAGTGGGTTTAGTTTTGAATGTTGGTGCTTTTCGTTTGTAGCTATATGGCCTTGGCCAGTTCAGTTAATTTCCCTGAGCCTCAGTTTCTTTGTCAAGTGGGAATGATATTAATCTTTGTTTTACAGCATAACGATGTGACCCTCGAGATAAAGTTGTCTTCACTGTCCATGGTCCTGTTGGCTGTCTGGTCTTCTGAACTCCCACTAGAATTGGCCATTGAGCTCAATTTACAATAATCTAAAGCATTTCCAGCTTATACTGCTTCACATCTCAAAATTCCTCCCACCAATTCCAAAAAGCTCAAAAAGCATCTGAACCACATGGTCAGGTTAGTCATAGCATTGACCCCACTTCTCCCTAGCAATTTCTGTCTTCATCAGCTTTTTCATCACTGTGACTAAAGGACCCGATCAGAACAACTATAGGGGAGGAAAAGTGTATTTAAGAGCTCACAGTTTCAGAAGTCTTAGTGCATAGAAGGTCGGCTCCATTCCTCGGGACTCAAGGTGAGGCAGAACAAACATTGTGGAGGAAGACTGTGGCAGAGGGAAGCAGCTCACGTGGTGATCAGAAGCAGAGAGAGAGAGATTCCACTCTTCAGATACAAAATATATACCTCATAGCCACACCCCCAGTGAACCACTTCCTCTAGCCACACCCCACCTGCCTCCAGTTACCACTCAATTAATCCCGCTAGGGATTAATTCACTGATTAGCTTAAGTCTATAACCCAATCATTTCTCTTCTAAACCTTGCATTGTTTCACACATGAGCTTTTGGGGGACACCACATCCAAACCCTAACAGTAGTAGTAGTTACTTCAACTTGTGAGAGACAAAGCTGGTGGGGAGTGGGCAGAGATTTGCTATTAATTGGGGGAGCTGATCGTTGAGCATACTGTCTTTTGTATACTGGTGAAGGTGCATACACTGTGGATTTAGATAAGCCTAGATTTGGATCTGAGCAGTGGCACTTACCAGTTGTGTAGACAAGTTGTCTTAACCACTTTGAGCTTCAATTTCTTCGTTTGAAAAATGAGAATAATAATACCAATCCCATAGAGCTTTTGAGGCTTAATTGAGACAGCTTGTGTAAAACATGGTAGTAACTTAAAAAATATTTGTTCTCCATAGGACATTGTTATAGAGTGTTTCGGCATCAGCTGTGTGTGTGATTGTTTCATCATTGTGTATCCAGCACTTAGATTTTCTTTTTCCTTTTTTAGAAACTGATATTTATGTTCCTTCAACTTTATTTCTGGTTTGTTTTTCTTTTTTTTGGTACTGGGGATTGAACTCAGGGGTACTCGACCACTGAGTCACATCCCCAGCCACATTTTGTATTTTATTTAGAGACAAGGTCTCATTGAGTTGCTTAGCACCTCACGTTTTTGTTGAGGCTGGCTTTGAACTCACGATCCTCCTGTCTCAGACTCCAGAGCCACTGGGATTACAGGTGTGTGCCACTGCACCAGGCTTCAACTTTATTTCTGTTTTGTGTTTAAGAGCCAGTGAAAGAATAGCTTAAGGTCACTTAGCAATTGTTCCTACCCATTCTGTGGCCTGAGCTGTGGGAGCTGAAGACCAGCCCTCAGTAGAAAGAAGAGCACTCCAGTCCTGCTGAACTGCACAGGGAAACCTGCCTACCTCTGACCAGTCTGTGACCTCAGGTTGAGTAGCAGTGAAGTAGGAGCTGGAGCCGTCCATGTGCCCTGAAGTTCCTTCTCGTTCACGTCCTTTTCAGCAACAACCTTCTTTTCCTTGTCAGTCTTTTCTAGATCTCTATAGAAATAGAGATTATGCATAACCTCCCCTGGGCGCTCACAGGAGATGGTGCCACACATGTGCAGAACCTCTTGGGCCAGGGCCACCACATCAGACCCACTGTACAAACTCCCTTGTTGTGTGGAATGGCGACGTCAGGAAAATCTGTGCTACACAGAGCAATGGCAGGCAAGTTAACAAAAGAGAAACCTTTGTGACAAGCTGGAGGTCAGTCCTGAGGTCAGAACTATCAGGCTGGCTTCCATTCATAGTGCCATTCTTTACTGGTCATGTGACCTTGGGCAAATTACTTCACTTCTCCATACTTCCATATCCCCCTCTGTAAAGATGAGATGCTACTAAAAAACGATCTTGTAGCTCTTGTTAGTGTTATAGATGCCTGGATCTGATTAAGAGATGTATCAGGAGTGAGATTTCTAGCAGCAATAAGGGTGGTTCTGGGGCTGGGGATATAGCTCAGTGGTAGAGTGCCTGCTTGACATGTACAAAGTACTGATGTTGATCCCCATCACCACCACTGAGACAATGGCTCTAGTGGCAGCTGCAGCCTTATGGCCAGTGTTCCTGACCCTAGCTCATGTTTTCTTTTTTTGCTTTGTTTTTTTTTTCTCTCTCTCTTTTAATGTTGGCCAACAGGCAACAGTGACACAAGCTCCCAGCAGGTGCTTATTCCTAGGCCTTTTCATGTTTATAATGTAGATGTCATTACTTTTCCTTTTGTAATGTTGCATTTAGAAGTGAAGGTCGGTGCTACTTCAGTGGGTTCCTGCTGCTAGGAATTGGAGCCATCCTCCTGCTTCACCTGCAGGACATTGGGGCTCCAAATATCATGAAAGTTTCCCTTTAAGTTAGCCAGGGGACCAAGGGCAATGCGATATGACTCATCTCTGGGTTGCACTGAAAGCCACTTCCAAAGTTTGATTGCTGTTATGTCACTCTTCTGTGCCTCAGACTCTTGAAGAATAAAATGTAAAGGGAGTTTTTATGCTGAGCACAACACACAAGCTTAGGAACCAGTGTGCCTAAGACCTCGAATTTCTTTCTGGCTCTCAATATGAGAGTCATGATTGTTTCCTTTGCGTCATCCTCTGCATGTGGCTTTTCATCTTACACTCTGGCTTTGCTCCAGGAGACGACACACTGCCTTATGCCAAGGACCTGGTAAAAGGTCACCCCCAGAATGGTCAGGCTGGGAGGACTGTGCTTGGCAGTGTGGGTCCTTAGCTGCCTTCCTAATGCTCCACCCTGGCGGGTAAAAGCAGGACTGAAGAATTCCAAAGGGGCCCGAAGTTTAGATTTTTGGTGTAATAGTGTAACTAGAAGAGTTTTTGCCCTAAATTGCTGTACCCAGGAGTGAGCGAGTTTCTGTCATTCCCCTACCGAATAAAAAATGGAATTTACGATGAGTAGTTGTTAAACAGAGTAATCTGGACTTATTCTTTTTAGCCTGGTGAGACCCATTCCAACCTTTGGTAGATGGTTTCTTTAAATATAGTGTGAGAAACCTCAGTGTCCTCTGGGGGTTTTTGTAAGTGGATGCCAGCCCAGCCTTTATCAGACTGGGTTTATATGCCACTTAATTGCTGGTCTTGACATACCTTTTCCAAACTCTGCTTGAACTTGGGCAAAATTAATTAAAGGTTCTCTTCTGTAAATGTAGATCCTTGGTAAAGTTTGTTTTTTGTTTTTTGGGGTACCAGGGATTGAACTCAGGGGCACTCGACCACTGAGCCAGAGCTGTTTTGTATTTTATTGAGAGACAGGGTCTCACTGGGTGGTTTAGCACTTCACTTTTGCTGAGGCTGGCTTTAAACTCGTGATTCTCCTGCCTCAGTCTCTCAAGCCACTGGGATTACAGGTATGCACCACTGTGCCCAGCCTTGGTTAGGTTTTTGTTGTTGCTTCAATGTAATTTTTTTCTATGTCATCTTGAAGTTTCTTTAGTGGCTTTAGGGGTATAGCATCTGACTTTGTAGCCATCACCTGAAAGTGGCTACTAAAAAGCATCCTCCTCATCCCTGCTGCTAAAAATGGAACCTGGGGCCTCACACGTGCCAGGCAAGTGTTCTACTACTGAGCTACACCCCAATCTTATTTATTCTTATTTTGAGACAGGGTCTGATTAAGTTACCCAGGCCGACCTTAAAGTCTGCTCCTCTTGCCTCAGCCTTCTGAGTAGCTGGGATTACAGGCATGCACCAGTTATCTGCAATGAGAACGTAAAAGAATTTTTTTGGTGCTGGAGATGGAACCCAGGGCCTCACACATGTTTGACAAGCACTCTACCACTGAAATACATCCTGGGCCCCCCCATGGGGATTTAATACAATCACAGTTGTCCATGGTTCTTTAAAACAGTGATTGTCACCCCAGAAATACATATTTACAAGAACAGTTACTTTCAATTTTTTTACAAAAATTTCCCCCTAACATTCCAACATTTTCCCCAACTCTCCCTCCTCTTTCAGGAAGGGGAGGAAATGGGAGAAGGCAAACTTTTCCGTGGCAGGGCTCCTTCAGACTTGTTTTGCTCTACCAGTGGCCCCCAAAACGAGCTGGGGATGGAAATGAGGCCTTCATACGGGGTCAGCTGTACTAAGCAAAGAGCACTGGTACTTATGTTGATGGAGACACTGTGGTTTCTGAGTACCTTGTGCTTACCCCAGCCGGCCCTGCATTGAGGATAATGTGCTCAGTAGATTGTGGGCAGTTCCAGGGCAGAGTTCAGATCTTAGAAGAGTCTGTAATTGCTGTGGTTTACCCAGCATCCAGGGTAAGGCATACGTAAGGCCAGCAACTGTCGGGAGAGACATTGAGTGTGAAATGCCACCCAGATCATGTTGGCTTGAAAGCTCCCAGCTGGGCCAGAGCTTACATCTTCATATTCTTGATCATTGCTGAGTTTGTGGTGAAAGCATTTCAGGCAAAGGTTAAGAGAAAGATATGTGGAAGGTGTTTTAGGCAGCTTTTTCACTGCTGGGACCAAAAGACTCGACCAGAACAATTGTAGAAGAGGAAAAGTTTATTTCAGGGCTCACACTTTCAGAGGTCTCAGTCCATAGACAGCTGGCTCTATTCCTTGGGGCTCTAGGTGATCCAGAACATCATGGCAAAAGAGCATGGTGGAGGGAAGCAGCTCCCACGCTCAGCAGGAAGCGGAGAGAGATTCTACTCATCAGACACAAATATATACCCCAAAGCCACGCCCCCAATGACCCACCTCCTCTAGCGACACTCCACCTGCCTTCAGTTACCACTCAGTTAATCCCATCAGGGGATTAGTTTATTGATTGGGTTAAGGCTCTCATAGGCCAATCACTTCTCCTCTAAACCTTCTTGCATTGTCTTACACATGAGCTTTTGGGGGACACCTGACATCCAAACCATAACAGAAGGAAAAACATAGTTTTGTGCACCTGGAGTACAATTCTGCTCAGCACATGCTGGATGGTGAAATAATGAGATGGAGTTGAATAAACTGTATGAAATCCTGAAATCTGTCCTCTTACATTGTGTATGTTAGTGTAGGCACTGGCTTACTAAGACATTTGAAAAAACATATACTGATTTTGTGTGCTTAGGAAATATATCCCAATAGAGCTTCTCCAACAAGATTTTTAAACCAACAGATATTTACTGAGTATATATAAAACATCATGATTTGGGCTGTGAGGAATAAAAATAAATAATAAATAAAAGAACTAGTCCTTACTCTTTCTAGAAACTTACAATCAACAAACACTATGCTATGTTGTTGGATTCTAAATATGGTTGACTAGGCTTCTACCCACAAGAGGCATCTGGTATGATATGAAAAATAGGTAAGTGAATGATTACACACACTGTGATTGAGTGTTTGAAGCTTTCTCAGGACACAATGTATACATCTTGGTTAAAGATTTGAAGAAATCATGCATTTGAGATTTTGTAAAATCTGCACATATATCCTAGTTAAGTAACCTGTAAGATGTTTTTGGGGAGTTGGATTTATTTCAGGACTGGCAGTGATATGATATGCAACCAGGAGAGAGAGAGAGAAAAAAAAAAAGAGGGTTGATCAATTTGAGATGACATTAAATTATCTTTTGACACCAGCTGTATCTTTTTTATAACAGAAAATGGAAACAACTCTGTCCTTGACCTTCAAAAAGAAATTGACTTACCTAGCTTAACTATTCAAACAAACAACTGTGTACTCTCTTCAATTCCTATGATGATTTTGATTTACTGTAAATGACTGAATTTAATGAACTAAATTATGCTATTTAAATGCATTTTGTGAATGGTATTGTAGTTTGTTACAAAGCATTATGTCTATGCTAAATTGTGCTGTAAATGATATGGTATGGAACATATGTGCTGTATTCATAATTTAACTGTTGCTATGGAGTGCCTTCTTGGATAGGACACACTGAAAAAAGGAGCCTTTATTTACCTGGTGAAATGAAGGTGATATCTCAACAAATCACTAGGTCTTACTGACCTTGGCAGAATTACAGTGCTAATATTTTCACATGGATGAACTGTTCTTCAACAATTTCTCTAATGTATATGGCAGAAATAGGCTTTCCATTAAAACCGGGTATATATGGTATATGTTCTCTTTCCATTTTTTCCCCCTTCAACAAACATTTACTGCAGTCATTGCAAGGATAATTCTACCTCCATTAAGGTTCATGTTTTCTCTTAGCTTCTCAAATGGTAGAGATAATGGAATACAGAAGTTTGTCCTACAGTTATACTGGTGGTTATCTAAAGACCTGCATTAAATAATACCCTGCTTTTCTTCTTTCTGAATAATTCAAGAAATAAAGGAGTAAGTGCTCAGGTCAAAATACCCCTTTATATGGATATTGAATGAATTACTTTATGTAGGATCCAAATGGGCCTCCTAAACAGAATCCTTGTACTGGGTTCACTAATCAACAAGGTCCCAGCTTCCTTACATGGAAGACTCATAACACAGAAGAACAAAGAAGTTATGCTCTCTGGGAACAGGCTCATCTTGTTGAGCTGGGTAGAGTATACTCAGTTATTTTTTGCAAAATTCACCAGTTTGGTTTGATGAGTAAAGGGGTAGAGAGATGCCTGAGCTCATTGGAAGGAAACATTAGGCATATGTAAAAAAATCTTCCCTTCATACCAAGTACAATTTTTTTTTTTTTTTTTGGTGGGGCTGGGGATTGAACTCAGGGGCACTCAATCACTGACCCACATCTCCAGCCCTATTTTATGTTTTATGTAGAGACAGGGTCTCACTGAGTTGCTTAGTGCCTTGCCGTTGCTGAGGCTGGCTTTGAACTCGCGATTCTCCTGTCTCAGCCTCCCAAAGTGCTGGGATTACAGGCGTGTGCCACCGCACCCGGCTCAAGTACAATTTTTTTAAAAAAAGAAATTGTTCAAAAGTTTATTACTAGGGAGAAATCCACAAGATTCTTGTGGATGATGCTTCCATTTTACCCTCTGACGTGTATCTCATGATAGCAATACTTCCATTGTTTGATGGGAGATAATGAGATAGCAGCTTCTCAGGTAGCCACAATAATAGGCTCAGGGAAAAGTGTTTGAAACTTAACTGATCATTCCCAGTAGTTCTCTGCTGCCATTTTACTATGCTGGTACAAATCAAAACAGGAAATAAAAAGAAAAAACAGGAAGTCAAGAGACTTTGGTTGTAGAAGTCTCATGATCAATACCTCTGTCTCAGGTCAGGCTGAGGCATGTTGGTAAAAAAATACCATAGACTGCGTGGTTAAAAAAACACACATTTGTTTCCTCACAGTTCTGGAGGCTGGAAGTCCAAGATCAGGATGCTACATGGTCAGTTCCTGGAGTGGTCACTTTTCCTGGCTTGTAGGTGGCCACCATCTTCACTGCATGTGCACGTGACCTCTTCCTTGTGTGTGCAAGCAGGGACACAGAGGGTAAGCTCTCTAGTGTCCCTTCTAGGAATACTGATCCTATCATCTCAGGGCCCCACATTTATGACCTCATTTAACCTTACTTACCTCCTATGCCCTGTCTCCACATATAGTTACACTGGGGGTTAAGGCTTCACTATATGAATAGGGTGAGGTGGGGGAGATAAATCAGTCCATGGCAAGCTTATCGTATGGCAAGGCAAGCGATTTGTCTCATTTTCGTTCCTGTACATAGGAGATCAAGCCTTATGTTACCTGATAAGGTTACCAGTACATCAAGTGAAATTATAGATGTTAACACAGTGCAATGTTTGAAGCACCATATTTTGGCTCCGTGATCCCTGTCCCCCGACCCCCAGTATTGGGGATTGAACCTAGGGGCACTCTACCACTAAGTTATACTCCCAGCCCTTTTTATTTTTCATTTTGAGATAAGGTCTCATTCAGTTGTTGAGGCTGTCCTCGAACTTGCAATCCTCCTGCCTTAGCCTTCTGAGTCAAGTTGCTGGGATTACAGCTTGTTGTTTTTACTAAATATGTGAAAGGATAAGAGAAGATATCTACAAAGGTTCATCTCTAATTGGACTGCAAAAGAACATCATAATGTGGACACCAGACAGAGAAAATTGAGCCAGTGGGAGTTTTCTCATTTTAATGAGATTGCCTCTGAATTTAGCAACTTAGAGTTAGGTGTATGCAAATTACTAGATAGTCAATTTTGATGAGTCGCTGCAAGAGAAGAATTACTTATAGTCATTTTTACTGTGCTTGCATGTGGCATTTCACAAAGAATGATTCATTTAACATCTCTTGGTAATATTCTCTATATTTATTTTGGAAGCAGCAATAAATGATACAACTAATATTTTAAAATGTTGTAATGGCAAATAAATTTTAAAAATTTGAACTTGGAGCCCATCTATTTGCTCCTTTTTTTAGGACCATGGCATAAAGAGCTGCTTCAGAGGCAATATGATTCTTATCAGAAATGTGAAATTGTTTGGTAATAGAAAGTGCAATTGATATCTGAGCTGGTCTATAAAGGTCATTGATAACTGGTCCAGGACCTTTCTTTGTGATTGGTGACCATGAATGGCTATGGGTAGGGCAAAGAGATAGAAGCCACTTATGACCACAGAATTTCCTATATCAGCAATGTGAAATTTCAATGCCAGAGATTTTACCTGTTTTTATGAATGCCATAAACAGAGTTTTGGCTGCTTATTCTAGCAAGGTGTTGGACTGTCATATGATGGAGTGTCGGAGACTCAGAGGTGGTCTATAAAGTGGCATGAACTTTTGAGGCCTGCCTTTAGAGTCCTCAGGCCATACTTGCAGATAACAAACCAACACCAATAAATACTGAGTGAGTTGTTTAAAGTCAACCAACAAATTAGTGATGGAGCCAGAAATATCCTAGGTCTCCATTCACTCCAATGTTTCCTTTATGCAAGAAAAGGGCAGCAATTACTATTATCCTATGGAAAAACTAAGACAAAGGAAGAGCCTTGTGTGATCACCACAGCATTTAGGACCATAGAATCAGATCATATGCATGTTAAGAAAAACTTAAAGATTAGGTATTTAAATGTTGTCTAACCCAATCTCTTATATAGCACTTGAATTGAATTTATAAAATTCAAAGAATCTATAAAATTCTCGCCAAGTGGAACTATATGTTTACTTTTTTCTCATTTTTTATTGGTGCATTATAGTTGTACATAATGGTGGGATTTGTTGTTACATATTCACACACACATACAATATAAAAATATAATTTGGCTGATATCATTCCCCAGTATTTCCCCTTTCCAGTCCCTCTTCCCTCTCCCCTGGGCCTTTTCCTCTATTCTACTGCTCTCCCTTTGATTTTTATGAGATCTCCCCATCTTTCTTTTCCTCTTTCTTGTCTGGCTTCCACATATGAGAGAAAACATGACCCTTGACCTTCTGAGTTTGACATTTCACTTAACATAATGTTCTCAAGTTCCATCCATTTCCCTGCAAATGATGTGATTTCATTTTTCTTTAGGGCTGAATAAAACTTCATTGTGTATATATTCCACATTTTCTTTATCCATTTATCCATTGATGCATACTAGGCTGATCCCATAGTTTGGCTGTTATGGTTTAGATGTGGTATCCCCTAAAAGCTCACGTGTGAGACAATGCAAGAAGATTTAGAGGAGAAATGATTGAGTTATATCCTTAAGCTAATCACTGAATTAATCCCTGATGGGTCTGAGTGGTAACTGGAGGCAGGTGGGGTGTGGCTGGAGGAAGTGGTTCATTGGGGGCGTGGCTATGGGGTATATATTTGTATCTGGCAAGTGGATACCTCTCTCTCTGCTTTCTGATCACCATGTGAGCTGCTTCCCTCTGCCACACTCTTTCTCCATGGTGTTCTGCCTCACTTTGAGTCCCGAGGAATGGAGCCAGCCTTCTATGGACTAAGACTTCTGAAACCGTGAGCCCTCAAACTTTTCCTCCTCTACAGTTGTTCTGGTTGGGTCCTGTTAGTCATAGAAGCGAAAAGGCTGACTAAAACATTGGCTACTGTGAATCGTGCTGCTATAAACATGGGTATACATGTATTGCTATAGTATAATGACTTTAATTCCTTAGAATAAATACCAAGGAGTGATATAGTTGGGTCATAGAGTGGTTCTCCATGTTTACTTAGAGTGATGGAAAACTTGCCATTTAATTCTTGTTTAGCTCAAACTGTTAGACTGTTTAATCTTACAATGGGTCTCATTTTGTCTTCCTGTGATTTCAACTTACAGGTTTCAGTTCTAGTTTCTGGTGGTTAAAAAAATCAGGCAGTTAGCAATAGAACTATACTCTCCTTTACCCTTTTTCATGAGTATTACCCTTGTCATTTCTTAATCTTAGTGTGCTATGATTTGGTAGGGCATACTCAAAGGCCCATAGATTCAATCAAGCCTATAAATATGGCTATTCCCAATGTGTTTCAAGTTCATTGTATAAAACAAACCTGAAAAATCTAAAGAGAGACAATCAAAGGGGAATTAGAGTCTAGTATAATTAATTCAGGCCAGTTGTTGATTTCCTTGATGTCCTTAGCAAATGCTGATTTCACGAGTCTCAGTATGACTCACATAATCTACTAGATTAGGCTCATTGAACACATTTTCTTTTTTATTGTAGGTCCTGGAGATTGAACCTAGGGCCTTGCACATACTAGCAACCACTCCACCACTGAGTTACATCCCCAGCCTCCTTTATTTTCTTTTGAGACAAGATCTTACTAAATTGCCCAGGTTGGTCTTGAACTTGCCATTCTTCTGCCTCAGACTCCCAAGTAGCTGGGATTACAGACATGAGCCCCAGCCCCTGTCTCCTACTCAACCCATTTTCTAAGTCTGCCTAAAATGCCATTTTTGTGTGTTATTGTGATACTAAAATTTCCAGTGTCCGTGGATAGTACTTAATAAATTATGTTAGGTACTCCCCATTCCATTCAGCTCTGCAAATATTCTTTGTTTATTGTGGTGCTAGGGGTTGAAACCAGGGTCTCATCCATGCTAGGCAAGTGCTCTATCACTGAACTGAATCCCCAGTCCCAAAATAAAGTTTGTTAACAAGTTGGTTTTGTGTACCTTGTTTTAAGAAAATTGGTTATATAAAAATCAGATTTTGACCAAAAAAATTCAGAAAATGTTTATTTACTGTAAAATGTAATTAGATTGAAGAATGTTCTATTTCAACCTAAGATCTCTGCAGTATTTCAATTACATAAAGCAAGATTCGGACATTTGAAATCTCAATAGGGGAGAACGGAATTGCAGAAATAAACTTGTAGATAAACAATCAGAAATAAGGAGGTGAAATTCAGTACTGAAAGGTGTTCTGAATATTCCACATATTTCGGGCTATGGGCATGTTCCAAGTTTACTGTTTAAAAATTAGCTCTGGTTTAACCTAAGAAGCTTAAGTATCATTTCAGCTCTGCAAATGTTTGTTGACTTGTAGTAACTTCAGGTCAGGGATATACCAGATTTTACCAGGATGATATCCAAACTATCTAGTCAGAATAGAACCTGAATTTAAAACTTGAGAAAATTCTGCTATTCTGATTTTTAATCCACTCAAGGTTAAGAAGCTCTTCTTGGGCTGGGATTGTGGCTCAGTGGTAGAATGCTTGCCTTGCATGTGTGAGGCACTGGGTTCAATCCTTAGCACCACATAAAAATAAATAAATAAAGATATTGTGTCCATCTACAACTAAATAAATTTTTTTTAAAAGAAGCTTTTCTTTATCATTTTTCATGTAGCTTTCTTCACATTTCTTGGTAGCACTGTTTTCAACAAAGTTGGAAAATTTATGGCCATTATTTCTTCAAATAGTGTTTTTTTCTTCCTCTGTCTCTTCTCCTTTTGTGACTCTGATTACTCATATTTTAGGCATATCTGCTATGTCTCTCCTTGGCATGCTCATGCTTTATCTTTTTGAACAGATGGGGTATATTTATCATAGATATTTTTTGTTTTTGTTTTGGCAGTACTGGGAATTGAACTCAGAGCCTCAGTGTGCTAGGCAAGATCTCTGATCCCCAACCCCTATCATAGGTATTTTAATGTTCTTTTCTCCTAGTATCTAATCTGGGTAATTTCTTTATTTCCATTGATTAATTTTTCTTATCATTATGGGTCAGATGCCCCATTTCTTTCATGACTTTGTAAATTTCCCTTGTTCGGTGTTAGGTTCTTTTGCATTCCTAAATATTTTTGCATTTTGTTCTGGGCATTCAAATTAGTTGGAAACAGGTTCATCCTCTTAAGGTTTCTCTTTAAATTTTGTTGGGTAAGAATAGATCAACTCTGTGTCTAGGGCTAATTTGCCCCTGCTGTGGAGGCCATGTTCTGATTTCTCTGTTGTCTTGTGTATTATGAAGTGTTTATTTTTTAACTCTGGCTGTGGGGAATGTAATATATTCCTAGGCCTGTGTGAGCTTTGAAAATTGACCCACCTGCTCCTTTTCAGGGATTCTTTTTCACCTTTAGGAAGTTTCCTTGTAAGTTTGAGGGGGGTCCTCCACAGGTCTCCAGTGGTCTCTTCCTCTGGTTCTCTTTCCTCTCTGGTGCCCTGTTCTGTGAATCCTAGCCACCTTGGCTTGCTCAAATTCTTAACACTCAATTCAGATATGCCACTTTATTTATTTTTCTTCCTCTCAGGGATCGTTGTTCTCTTCCTCCTGTTGTCCACACCCTGAAAATTATTTTATATATTTGTGTAATTTTTTAGTTTCTCCATCAGAGGCAGAAAAGATATTCTAAAAGTCAGTATATTTTAGGACTCTTCAGTGAGAAGAATGGCTTCCAACTTTCTATTAGTATACCCTAAAAATGTTTAATACATGATATTTAAAGGCATTTATGTAAACAATTGAACTCTTTCTTTGGGGAAATTAAAACAACAAAACTTGATTGCATAGCATGATTTCATATTTTCAGATGTTAATATTTAATCATATGCAGAGCCATTTAGCATAAGTACATTAATGTAACTCATTTAAAAGAGGCCAGTAATTGTCCTATTAACTCCCAGTCTGGATGTTATCTGCTCTGCCCTGCTGGTAAGGCCAGAGGGGGACTCTTCTATTGGCACCCACAGAGATTGCTCTGATCTGTTGAAAATCCTGTTAAAATCTAATTACTTAGGAGAATCAGCCAGGGAATATCTAATGAGCTCCAGGAAACCCACTAGAAGAAATTCTGTGTTACTAACGAATGAAATGTCTTCTGTCTTTCAATTATACTGGTACTACATGAACATAATTGCTGCCTTATAAAATGTGACTCTTGTTTGTTGTTTTTTAATTGTGTGTCAGGATTTTTTTTTTTTTTTTTTGGTCATGTAAAAATAACTTAATTCCCATGAAAGAGAAATGATGTAAACCTTAAGTAAGTATAATTAATTTTCCCATGAATATCTGATTCTCGCTATCAAATGCTTAATAAAAGTATGAACCTTATTTAGGGAAACCATTGCACAAGTGTGAAAAAAATTAAAAGACTTTGGATTTTTAATCTAGAATTAAAAAAATGTTAATCAAGAAACTTTAAAAGGTATTTTTCTCTGCAATCTTCTTAAAATATTGCTAGAAGAAAATTATTTATTAAAAAGGAAAATTCTTTTGTCTCATTCATTTTGTAAATGTATTTATGAGAATCTTTGTGTGGTTTACATTTTCTTCTCTCTTTAACAATTAGCCATGGTTTTCTTTCTTTATTTCTTTCTATATCTGTCCTACTTTTGTAGGTTGAATTTCCACTTCTCTATATTTAGGACTTTCATTTTCTTAAAATTCCATGGATCATGTATCATTTTGGTTAAGACTATAGGGCTCTGGATTCAGATAAACCTGACATATTCAAATCCTGGCTTTTCTATTTACAATATATTTCTTAGCTCCTGAAGTCTTAGTTTCTATTTCTATACAATGGGGACACTAATATGTATAGTGCTGCGTAAGGTTGTGAGAATTCTGTGAAGAAAAGTATGTAAAATGCTTAGCACAATATCTTGCATGTTGTAAGAGCTCAAGAAATGATAGTTATTTTTGAAGACTAATTAAATTTTGGAATATGAAAGAATTGTGAAATCTAAGATTCATTAAAAACTAATGTAGGGTGAATTTCTATTATCCTAATGTACTTCTATCATCATGTTCATATTAAATTTGTTGAAAAAATTAAAATGGGTCTATTTTTAGTAGCATGTCGGTGAACTTCATTCCAAAGTTTATCAAGTTTTTAGTCAATGTGTCACTTTATAACATGGATTGATTTTAGAGATGACACCAGAAACAAATGTGGTTTGGTGATGCATTACTTAGAAAAATACCCGTCTTCGTGACAAATTATTATTGGAATATTATATAAGATTTTAATGATTGAGGAGAAAAAAGACTATAACATATTATTTCAACAATTAACAATGTAACTATTATTTAAAATTATTATCGTCTATAGAACTCTGGCAGTTGAAATTCTTATATTGACAGTGCTTTTATTTTCTATCATTTGATTACATGTTAAAGTTACATTTTTCTCTTGCTTAATACATAGATTGAAACCTTTTTTAATCAGACTGTTTTGAAGCTATATACAAATTGATTTCTATAATTGTTCTGAGCATTATAACTAGACAAGGAGGTAGAATTGTTTGTTTTTTGTTTTTTTTGGTACCAGGGATTGAATTCAGGGGTGCTCGACTACGGAGCCACATCCTCAGCCCTGTTTTGTGTTTTATTTAGAGACAGAGTCTCACTAAGTTGCTTAGCACCTCACCTTTGCTGAGGCTGGCTTTGAACTCGTGATTCTCCGGTCTCAGCCTCCTAAAGTGCTGGGATTACTGGCGTGTGCCACCATGCTCAGTTTAGAATTGTTATAATGATGTTTTCACTTAGAATATATACTTACATTTAAAATTTATTTATTTATTTTTTGATACAGAGATTGAACCCAGAGTTACTTAACCACTGAGCCACAAAACCCTATCTAATTTTTAAAATACGATTTCTAGATAGGGTTTCACTAAGTTGTGTAGGGTCTCACTTGGTTGCTGAGGCTGGCTTTGAACTCATGATCCTCCTGCTCAGCTTCCTGAGCTGCTGGGATTACAGGCGTGCGCCACTGCCCACCAATTCATTAATTCTTATAGCAACTTTATAAAGAAGCCATATAGTACTGTATTACATACAATTAAAGGCAACAGATTTTGTATACATATAACTTCATTACATCTCATATAAAAGATATACATACAAATCATGGTTTAATAATTTGTACAGATATTAGATTTTCTTTAAAAATATGAGAAATAATGGTACTATTTGGTAGGGGAAGATGTAAGAATTAATGAATTTATAGTGACTTTCATTGTCTGTTTAAAGTTTCCATATGATTAAATAAGCATCATGAACTTATTTTGTCTGGCAGTAATTATTGTACTATAACTACTAAACACCAGCTAATTTGTTCATTAACAAATATTAATTGAGGGTTTATTATTTACCAGAATGGGGATTGGTATTACTCAAATGTGTTCCTCCAAATCACTATGTTGGAACTTAGAGCCTAGGGTGATGGTAGGAAGAGGTAGGTCCTTTGGGAAGTTACGAGGGCTTCCCCCTCATGGATGGGATTCCTACTTTTATAAAACAGGCTTAGAAAGCTATCTGGCCCTTCCACTCCTTCTGCCACATGAGGACACAGTGTTGGTTCCCTAGCCTGATGCCTTCTGCAGTGAGGGTGCTGCAATAAGGGGGCTTCTGTGAAGCAGGGAGCAGGCCTCCTTCAGCAGACACTGGGCCTGCCTGCCAGTACCTCCTCCACTGTGGCATTGCCAGCCTCAGCTGTAGGAAACAAAATTTTGATTATTTATAAATTATCCAGTCTGAGGTGTTTTGCTGCAGCAGCACAAATGGACTAACAGAATTGTGGTATTAAACAAGACAGGCAAGGAAGAAGAACTAGCAGACTCATTATTAAAGCTAATATTTTGCTACAATGTGAATTCATGAAACTATTCACTCCACCGAAGTCCCTGACAAAGAGTGCTTTGGTTGCTGATAGCATGTGTATCTACTGTCA